>OX596266.1:10253441-10853441 GCA_951394255.1 Polyploca ridens
CCCAGACTCAGGACATACAGACATGTTCATGCACACAAATCCATGTCCTGTGTGGGAATCGAACCCTGCGGCGCGTAAGGTGAATCTTAACCAACTGCGTCAACTGGCTCGTCGACTAGTGTACTTGTATATTTTATATTAGTGTACTTGTTACAGTTAATAAATGAATATGGATATAATACTAAGGATGCCTCAGTGAACTTCCAACACCGCGTCTTTCAAAATATTACAAAACATTTGTCACAGTGTCCAGAACAGACTGGTGAAATGGCGATTTGCGATTTCGGCAGTCGGTCCACTTTTGCGCCTATTTTATGTGATGGAGTATCAGCCTCCCACTTTCGGTACCTCGGTTCACTCACACGGTTTTATTGAATGTGATATAAATCAGATAATCAGCTCAGGGTCGATGAAATGGCGACAGGTCACAGGAACAACGTGTGATCCACGGATGCCTCTAAAGTAGTTCCCAACTTTTTCTTGACCAGGGACCACTTTGATTTCTTTGTTATTAGCAGGGACGACGATGTAGGTACAATCAAAATAAACTGAATCAATCCGAAAATAAACGTCAACCAAAAACTCAAACCTTTTTAGAAAGTAACTTTAGTAGAAAGTTAAATTTTTTTTTTACTACACGCAAATCACTTAGTTTCAATCAACTCCTGACCTTATTTTTAATTACCAACAAAGCAGTAGGGAACCCATGTTCCAATAAATAAGTTTTTGAGAAAAAAATAAGACAGCGCAAGGAGATTTCTCAAATTTTGGTGACAAGGAAATTCCTTTTTTACGCCATAACTTCTCAAATGAATGAGATTTAGATGCGTCCTTTAGTTTCTCTAATTTTGAAATTGAATGAATTCTTCCTGGATTTCTCCTGAAATTCCCGTGAAATCGTTCGCGGACCATATTATGGCCATATTTTACCACGGGAACCATTGCTCTAAAGCTAAAGGGGAAAAACTTAAGTCCGGGATAAGACCTGTCTTAATATATGGTTCGGAATGTTGGGCACTAAAACACTTACTTGAGTATATCCTTCCCCACGACATGTACGTCGGCGGGCCAGGGTCTTCCCCGGGCCTTCATCACCTCTTCATCCGGGTACCCGATCACAGATAAATAGTTGATCAGGGCATCCAGCCATACGTAAATGCTTTGTTCCTCATCATCTGGTACCTGATTGATAAGTTACCAAAGGGTTAATAGAAAGACTACAAGGTAAACGACTTGTACAGTATTACCCAACTGATATGGCCTACCGATGTACCGGCACAGAAGATACATTTTCAAAGCGCGGGAAACGCTATTGGTCGGCAGCTGCCGCCATGTTAGCGCGCGCCGTGCGGAGGGGCCTCACGCGCGAGTGAGACGGAACTAACAGCTGCAGTGTATTATGAACATTATAGTAGTGATATAAGGTTCATTGTAAGTTTTAAGCATTCTTTCGTTAATGTTCGGGGCCATACTTTCTTTTCTGTGCGAACGAAGATTCACGACGCGCCATATCAGTTGGGTAATACTGTACTACCCTAAATTACCTTATGCAAAGCATGAGCAGTTTGCATAAAGATGCATTCATAGATATATCGTAAATTAGTGATTTACGGTCAGAAAAAAAAATTTACATCCTTGTCATTTGTTCTTGGTAAAAGCATCGATAAAAATCGAGATCTTCTAATTATATGTATTTAGTCGCGTAAGCGTAACAAACAAACAAACTTACATTCGCATTAAAATATTAGTGAGGAAGTAAGCAGGGCCGTCTTAAGCCATGCCGGGGCCCTTGGGCACACAAACATTTGGGGCCCCATTGGAAAGTAAAAAAGTTAATAACAGTAAAATTCTGCTATAATTTTATATCCTAATCCTAACTAATATTATAAATGCGAAAGTGAGTTTGTTTGTTTGTTACGCATTCACGCCTCAACTACTCAATGGATCATCATGAAATTTGGCATGCAGATAGCCTATGGTACGGAGAAGGTCATAGACTTTATCCCGGGAACGCGGGTGAAACCGCAGGGGACAGCTAGTTGTAAATATTTTTAATGTGAGTGTAGGGGCCCCGGGCCCTTACGGTAACGACGAAACTGGAAGAAAGGATTAAGAAATGTCTCAAAATATTCGGTTTAAGAAGCAAGCTCACCCTGATAGCCCAATGCACCCTGGAGGCAGGTCTGCTGACGGATATGTCTGGAAAGTACATTTCATTCTCTAACATATCCTGTAGTTGCTTTTGGAACTTAAATGGAGTTATCACACCATCTGAAATTGATTAAACACATATGGTGCAACTCTACAGGAAAAAATGTTTCCCAGTACGGATATTTTTTTTGGTGGTTCAGTATCAGTAATAGAACACATTTCCATTATTTATTCAATACTTTTTTTTTCTTTTTGACTTTACTTGAAAACAGACAAATATGGACATTCTATTCGTAATCATATCAATGAGAGCGTGTAGCGGCCGCCGGCCGCGCGGCGGGTGTCGGAGGGGGTGAAACTCCCTTCCGGCCTTCCTGGCCGGCCGGTGATCGACCGACAGTCTGCGCATGCCCACGCACTGCGTAAGTCGTCACGTGTTTCGTTTCCGCGCAAGGACCGCGCCGCGCGTGTTTCGTACATACCTACACCGTCCGATCACGACACGATGTCTTAATGGTGCGAGTTTATTACGACGAATGTATGTCAGTGAGAGCATACCTCGTATGCAAGCCCATGGGATCCGTAGCCCCGCGGTCCCTAATGAAAATACCATTTTAGCAGCCACTGAAGGCTGCTTGATCACGGGCAGTTCAGGACCCCGAATCACGCACAAGGGTCTGGCAGACTTCGACTGGCGGTCGAAGTCCAAGAAACAATTTTTGATTAATTTGGGCGAGATCCAAGAGCCGGTACCTACGATGCGGTACGTCCTAACCTAACGAATTTAAACGACTTAAAGTTAAAAATAATGAACGCCTTTCATGAAGTGAAAAGTTACACAGTGTTCTCAACAAAATGGCCATTTATTCAAACGTGCACGTTTATGCCTACAAAGAGGAGGACTTGATTTTGAACAATTATTACAATACAGTGATTACCCCCAGGTAAGCAATTATTTTTAATTAACAAGTTTAGCGATAGGTTATTTTTGACTGATAATAATACTTAGTTGATTCCTTTTTTTTTAATACGCCTTGATGCAGAAGTACCCAAGTAGTAGTATGCATACCATACCATTAAGTAATTTTGAATTTATTATTTTTATTATGTTTTTTGTATAAGTGCCTTAATTTAACTGATAATGCTTTATTTTTTGCATTTTGATGGTCTAAAGCCCATGAAATCATGAAGAAATAATTGGAATTACTTTTCAAATAACTACAGGTCATAGCCAAAACTTTAAAATGCTAGACATTTTCGAAACTGATAAATAATCCGCGCACAGCTGATAGTAGGGGCCACGTTCCGCTGCCCCCGCCGCGGCCGCCCGCTGCGCGTTCACCATAAAAAAAGTTTCAATTTAGACATCTTTCGGTACCGATAACTTTATTTTTTTGTACTAAGACATATATAAATAAAAAATAGGTTTTTCATAAAACTCGTTTAAGTTTAATTTGGCAAAATTTCCGTACTGGATAAATTTTTTTCCTGTATAAGACCTTGTTTTTCGACCAAAACGTATTTTTGGACATTTGTCACGTCAGTGATACAAGCATTTGGAAGTTGTGTTGTAACATAAATTCATATATCCTTAATAAGGTAATCTCGTACTTGACAATAACATACCATTTTTGAGCCACCTCTGTAAATGCGTTTTAAATGCGCTCAGTCTGAACATGTAGTTTGTCTCCTCCGTCCATTCTACACGATGCCCCGATTCGCTCGATATTTTCACCTGAAACATTAATCAAGTATATTTATACAGGGCCGTTTCAGGCAATGACGGGGCCTTGGGCACAAGAATTCGGGGCCCCGTTAGAAAATAAAAAAAGTGAAATCCTTAAATATGTTTTCTTCTATGATTTCATATTTATCATTCTAGATTGAATTTAAGTTTATTATAATTGACAGCTAGTTTCATCAGACATTACTTGGCTTTATTAATTGATCAAAATTATGTTTAACCGTTTAAAAGTTACAGCTGTTTTCGGCATTGATCAGAGAATCTGGTATCCGATTAACATTTTAATTTAGAAATGTTTACGGTAATTCTTACTATCTAAAATAGAAAAAAAATACATTGTATTGTGGAAGCGAATAAATATATTGGCCTTTCGGGGCCCCTATTAGTGGGGCCCCCGTATGCCCTTACGGTAAAGAAGGAACTGTATTCATATGTGAAAACTTTGTACCTCTTTTTAAGCATATTGCGCGCACGAAGGAGATTTGACATAGTTCAAGTACCAATGAACGACGACTAATAATCTTTATAGGTATATAAAATTCTTCTGCACGTGTGTATGTCACTGAACTCCTCCTAAACGGCTGAACCGATTTGAATGTTTTTTTTTGTATGCGTTTGAGTGGCGCCCTGGATGGTTTAAATTCACAAATCAGCCCAGCAGATGGCGCTGCAGTCGATGTAGGTAGGGTAGTGCAGTATAGGGTAGGGTAGGGTAGAGTAGGGTAGGGTAGTGCAGTATAGGGTAGGGTAGGGTAGGGTAGGGTAGAGTAGGGTAGTTTAGGGCAGGGTAGGGTAGCACCACGCGAAGTTGCGCAGGGCAGCTATTTTTATTATAAAACCTTGCATTGATTTGCTGTTGGTTGATTATAAATCTTGAGTTGTTAACTCACCTTTTCTCCATCTTTTATATCATCTTTGACGTGTGTCTCTGGCACAAACGACTCATCGTTGACGCTGTACCAACCGGAGTATTTAGCTTTGTATATGTGGTCCTCCTTTACTAATTTATTCTGAAAATTTTATAAAGTTATCAGCTTTGACCACTGCAGTAATATTTGCCATATTTTTTCTATTATTATGCTCTAAATACACATAAAAGTCTGCGGCACTTATAGTAATTGAATAGAGCTAATAATGATATGAATCTTTTTCAAACTACCGCCATTGAGCGCTTTTTCAATCAATATTAAAACACAGATATACATCTAAATAGATGACGCGAGTGCATGTACTTTGCGTGTCAAAATCTATGCAAAAAGTGAGAACAATGTTCTTCTTTTGAAACTGTTTCGCGCTTCAAGCCTTTAATTAACCAAGCAGAGTACTAATATAACATTAAAAATTTCTAATAAGTAACACAAATTGATCTGTATCAGTCCCCTGATCAGCGCGTCATCCCGACACAAAGGCCCCCTCCATAGCCTTCCACCTCTCCCTGTCTCTTGCCAGCCTTTGCCATAGCTGGCCAGTAGCTTTCTTCTTCAAGTCATCACACCACCTCATGAGAGTGACATTATGGTAGATAAAAAAAAAGTGATACGCTTGGTTTTCATACGTATGGAGGGACTTGCGTTATCTATTTAGATTTATATCTTATCGTATTTTTGTATCTTAGTTAAATTTAAGTTTCTTTATTGTTTCTAAAAACCTTTCAACTTATCACGAAATGTTTTGGAAGAGCGGGATCTCCTAACACAAGCAAATCTTTGCTTAAAAGGAGATTCCAAAAATATGTTGTAAGATAAGTTATTGGAAATAAATTTATTTATTATTTATTAAATTTATTTATTATATCTGTGATTAAAAAACAAAAAAATACATTGTATATACCCAAAAATGCCTGACAGCGTTCTTATGCCTCTCTTCAGTAGTCCGTATGAAGTCTGTGTGCTCAACGTCGAACTCTTTAAACAATTCCTTGTACTCATTTGAGATATTTGTACAGTATTCAGGTAAGGAGAGATTAGCTTTAGCTGCCGCTTGCTGGATCTTCGTGCCGTGTTCATCTGTGCCTGAAATTAAAGGACATCAAAGGACAGAAAAGTACAGGGCAGTACCGGGCAGTAAACGCTTAATAATGCGTTTGCGTTTACGACACTTCTCTATAGGAATTGGCACACCGCCTCTAGCGGAATACTCATCATGATACTAATTTCTCCCATACAAATTTATAGTTAACGCAAATGCATTAGTAAGCGTAAATTAACGTCAATTCTTTACACTCCGTGTACTGGAGAAGATGTTGCCAGATATTGTTAGATCTTGGAATTTTTAACAGTTATTGTCATGACACGAATGTTGTAGGGTCATTCCGTGACTTGTTAAAGTGGTTTGAAAAAATCTTTTCCATACATTTGGGGTGTTCTGAAAGTTTTGTAACTTGGTGTGATCTGAATACAGGTGGCTTACAATCTTAATAAATTGTTCAGTGACTAGTTATAACAATATCTAACAATATTTTGTCTTGCTATCACTTTCAGAACACTCCAAACATATGAAAATTAAACAAGTCATAACATTGTTCAAAATAACCAGATCTAAGTGTCTAGTAAAATTTACTTTTGGTTGGCACTTAAAGGAAACGCCCAAAATGTATAAAGGCTGAATATTCTCTCTTGGATGTTTACTAAGAAAGCTATGAGAGTACCCAAAAGAGCAGTGATAATCAACAGTGTAATCCTGGAACATTCTTCACAGTGAATAAGTTAGTGTGATCTATCTACATACTCAGTTTCATCTAAATTTATTCAACCATAGCAGAGTGATTAAGTTGTACATAGGTACCCACACAAATTTATTGGTTAGATTATGCTATTTTTTTTTTATATTTATAGCACTAGATTGTTCCATATATATAACAAAATGTTGCTTATCCTTGATTGTGACTTTAGAATATTTATTATATGTATACTAGTTATGCCCCGCGGTTTCTCCTGCATACCTGAGGGATACCCTACTGTCAAGTTTTCTTAAAGTTTCTGTGCAATTTTCTTATTATTTTTCCATAAGAACCTTCTCCAAAATATTTGAAATCTTAAAAAAAAAATAGATGAAATTTATGGCATGACCATTGAATTATTACGCTTAGAAGCGAAGTATCGAACAAAAATCCTCGCGACTCGTAGGCCACTTGACAACCAATGTGTGCGTGAGTACCATATAATTACACTCGCTGACACGCACACAAGCGCACGAGTAATGTTGCAAGCTAAACGAATTTTTTCGGTAAAATTAACCTTCCGATACTAGTGAATGAAATTGGAAGTAAGTATTCATAAAATTAATTAAATAGTTTAAAATGTTCTGCGTCTTAGATAATTTATCATAGACAGGTCTGTTATTTATTTATTACTAGTTTAATGGTTATGTTTCATAGTACTTATGTCGGGTATTTTAACATAGTAAACCAAGACAATGTGCAAAGCTATGAACGATCGTACAATTTGTAGTAGGTATTATTGGTAATGATAGGTTTCATATATGATAGGTTGTATAGAAAAAGAAGATTAAGAAGTATGTAAGTATTTAATTATCATTATCGTATAAAAGACGAGTAGCTATACATTCTTATAATATCTAACTGAATCTATACTAATACAATAAACCGGAAGAGTTATTTGTTTATTTGTTTAAACGGGTCAATATCTGTAAAAAAAAACTACCTGTAAAACTACTACTGTGTAAAACTACCAGTCTGATTCGAAATTATTTCACTAATATGAAGCTACATTATCCCGAGTATTATTGGCTACTTATCCCAAGAACGCGGGTGAAACCGCAGGCGACAGCTAGTCAGTTATAATAGCTATAAGTAAAAGAAACAACTTATCGGACTCAATTACTTACTCTACTTCCTACTCTAACAAAATCGGTATCAATTAAGTAAAACAACACAAATTTCGCACACAAACAGCTGGCAACACTTTGCTCGAAATCGGAGTGAAGTATTTTTATTTCTGAATTTTGTTATTTTAGATGAATTACGCAATAAAATTAGTGGCTTATCTGTGGAATATTACAACAGAATTCTAATCTTTCTTCCCTGATGAATTATGACACAATTTTACTGCACAAACCGTCATATTTATTATTTTTCTGAGAGCTCCACTCACTAAAACGCCAGTCAGTACACTGACAGCGCGGCGGTGATTTGGAGCCATTATGGCTCCAATTGAATGGATTATGTTTCGCGCGTGTACTTTGTTTCTATGTGTAATAATTCAATGGGCATGACCAAGGGAAATAGGGATTAATTTGTATATATAGTTATAGAGATCAGAATATGCTATAGAATTTAGAGCAAAGCTGCTCAATCCCATGCCCATTCACCCATGTTCCCTTTACTGTTTCCTTGACGGTTCTAAGAATCTTTAAATTAATATATAATAACTCACCAGTACTAAATATAACATTGCAGTCAGGGTTAGTCAACTTCTCGAACCTTTGAATGGCATCAGCCACAAGTGCAGTGTACAGGTGACCCAAGTGAGGAGCTTTAATACATAAATTAGATATTGTATATACAAGATTAACAAGACATAGAAAATAATCCTCATTATTTACTTTCCAAAAATAATAAGTAAATACCGAAATAAGTTATTTTATCTTACTACTAGCCTGCTATCCTGCGCGACTTCATTTGCGTGATGTCCTACCCTATACCCTAGCCTACCCTACCAACATTTTTAATTTTTTCAGTAAGAACCTCCAGTGTATTAAAAAATTAAAAAAAAAGAAATAGATGAAATTTTTATTTTTATTTTATTTGATAAGGTAAATTGGTAGTCATTCTAGAGTTATGGTGTCACCCAGGGAAATAGAGATTCATAGATTATGCTATATACATCCTAAGTACTTACAGCAAAAATTATGCTGTGCACAGGAGACAGCGTTGCCAGTTTTTTTTCGTGCAAAGTGGGATTTTGTAACTTCTTGAGTAAAAAAAGCGGGATTCTATCGCCGAAAGCGGGACATACTAAAAAAAACGGCCGAATAGCGCACCAAAGGTTCTGTAGAAACTTGTAGGTATGTTAATAGTTTATGTTTTTTGGATCGTAACTACAAGCTTTTCGGATTTCTTCCTATACTTGTGCTGCATGGAATTGTTTCTTGCCTTATGATTCTAAGTCAACGGGAAGAACCCTATAGGTATTGATTCCTTGGCCAGCATCAAAATTTGTGGCTTATATGGCGGTGTTTAAGAATGCGCAATTCCTGTGCAGTCTTTACAATTTGCCACTTATACGTCCTACGATGATTTCATCGTTGAGTAATCCTCGAAAAGCGGGACTGAGTCTGTCCCGTGCGGGACATTTAATTTTGGGCTAAAAATCGGGATGTCCCGCCAAAATCGGGACATCTGGCAACGCTGACAGGAGAGCAGTTCAGTCAGTATTAAAACATGAATTATGTAAATGTTCTAAGATGAATTTCCTGATCTAAGATAGAATGTTATATACCTAGTTACTAACTTTGTGTCGTGGTTTCACCATTCAAGTACCATCTCTGGTATTTAAACTATCAAATTTCGCTAAAATGAGTTCGAATTTGTAGTCGTAGAAACGTAGTAAACAGACTTACAGACTGACTTTAGGTTTAGATTATTAGGAAAGGATTTTTAAGTTAAAACTTACCGGCATTTACGTAAAAGATAGGCGTAGTCACGTAAAAAGGCCTTTTTTGTGCCACTGACGATAATAAACGCAGAGTTAGTCTCATTTTATTGGAAAATTCCACATTTATTTGTACAAGTACCAAACAACAGATGTTTTGCACAACTTCTAACAAGGTTATAGCAACTTTGTGTTTTGTATAACGTTCTTCTTATCAATGTTTACCGATTTAATTATATCCATGTATACTTTCTATACAGCTGATTATAATTTATAACAAATTCATTTCATCGAATATAAAATAAAAATTATTCGCTGACACTAGTGTTGGGTGCCTCGCACGTGTGCTAGCACGATTGTAGCTGCACACTTTTTCTGTAAGAGTACCTCACTCATTATGTTGAAATGTGCTACCACAATATCGATGCCTCGCGAGGCGGGACGTGTCACGTGAGGGTGCGCGAGCAACTCCTCGCGAGACGTAGTGTATTATCTATGGTCTGATCTGACTGCACACACACATAGTTAAGCTCGCGAGTCGCGCCAATATTTTTAAAATTTAAACTGTAAACAGCTAAAATATTATTCCTATATTTACATGGTAATTAATAATTAGGATTTTTAGTACTTTTAACAGGTTGAAATAGCTATTTTGATAAACACAATCGTGTCGGTGAGTTTATCGAAGTTGTGCTGGGCTGGGAATGCAACTCGTAACGAGTGCGTGTTACTGTATGTATGTATGTGCATCTTGTATTCTCACACACATAACACAGCACACAGGTGACACACACAAGTGACACAGTACGAGCGGCAGCCTCGCCGGGCCTCGCCTCAATCGTGGTAGCACACTGTGTTGCCACAGTTTATAAAAAAAACCTCGCACAATTCTCTTTTTTAAAATGTGTGCTACCCAAGACTAGCTGACACACTTCAAACCGTCACACACGTTGACATTGGGTACATTCCGAAATGGATAATACGATCACAGCGATCACAGCAATAATTTGCGTACCGAATTAGATATCACGCTCATGACAGCTGAGAACTATCAACAATTCGGAACGCCCGTTATCGCGCTCACAGTATTCAAAACAGAACATTTGAGAATTTAATTAAAATCTGAATTATCAATGCGCTAGGACTCCTTATATCTTTTATGAGTTGACTCGCAAAAAGGAATATCTGCTTTTTTTATTTTTTTTCTGTCAGAAAATCATAAAAAGTATCTTTGCCAAATAGAAAACCAAGAATCTTATTAGATTTTGCCGTCACTTTTGACAGCGCTCACGGTGATATCAGTTTAGGGCATGGTCGGTGTGAGCGCAAGATGGCGGATGTCATGACGTCATCTATGACGTTTCACGGGACATCGTGAACTGTCATTATTCAATTCGGTACGGGTTTAAGCACGCTCAAATCGATTACAGCGATTACAGCGGTGATTCGGAATGCAGCCATTGACTAACTTGACCGGTGCTTCCATATCGCGAAAGTAAAATTACAGTGCTTTCAACTAAAAATACAGATAATCCGAAAAAATACAGTGGTTTCCAAAAATTTTATACTAAATTACAGAAGGAAGAATTCGGTTTGATATTGAAAGAAAACATTTTTTTTTTATTTACTTGTTGAGTCTAAAATTATGTTTTTTTCATATTTTTGTGTTTCATCCTCGACAAAATTTCTTTTATAGGCTTAAAATTCACATCAAAATCCGGCAAAGGAGCATGAATATCACTTTTTCACTACTTGAGCTTATGGATTAATATTTCCTTTCGGATATAATAACAAAACAACGACAAATATGGTTTATGTTCACTGTCCAAGAAAAATCCCTCTGAACTATTATACTATAGAACCGATAGATACGTAACACAAAAGAAAGATGTATCGTATTGTTCCTTTTTAAGATAAAGATAGCCAGTTTTTGTTAGTTTATACTTTCACTCAAAGTGTACGCAAGTACCTACTGATTAATTGGGGATTTCCCTCCCAGCAAGTAATTTAAGTTCATTTTGCTACGTTTTATTGATTTAATTTGTTACGTTTATAATTCGGAACCTCTGATTTAATGTTTCTCTGAGGTGGGCGTTAATAGCTGCGACACAGTTTTTAACTACTGCACTTGTTATCGTTTTATATTTTATTGTATAATGTGTTTTTGTTCTGAATAAATAAATAAATAAATTTTGATTACTATGAAAATAATTACAGTAGATCCCTACATTGTAATTTTTCATTATAGTAAACAGTGATATATTCAAAATTACAGTAAATCTACTGTAATTACAGTAAGTCTGGAAGCACTGGACTTGACTTTCTTTTGACGTATTAGCTGACAGTTGACATTGACGGCAATGCCAACTATTGCCAACTAATATTATTATTATACTCAGTTTATTCCCGAACATAAAAAATGCTAAAACAAGTAATTTCAATTTATGAAAAGTTTATTTACAAAAAATATTATGTAAAAATTACAAACTATATATATAGACAATTTGTATTTTTTATCTATAAAACAACAGATGTGTAAAATGATCTATGTATATCTAAGTGCCTATGACTGACTGCGTACAATGAAATACATAAGGCTGCATTCCGAATTACCGCTACAATCGCTGTAATCGATTTGAGCGTGCTTAAACCCGTACCGAATTGAATAATGACAGTTAACGATGTCCCGTGAAACGTCATAGATGACGTCATGACATGCGCCATCTTGCGCTCACACCGACCATGCCCTAAACTGATATCACTGTGAGCGCTGTCAAAAGTGACGGCAAAAATCTAATAAGATTCTTGGTTTTCTATTTGGCAAAGATACTTTTTATGATTTTCTGACAGAAAAAAAATAAAAAAAGCAGATATTCCTTTTTGCGAGTCAACTCATAAAAGATATAAGGAGTCCTAGCGCATTGATAATTCAGATTTTAATTAAATTCTCAAATGTTCTGTTTTGAATACTGTGAGCGCGATAACGGGCGTTCCGAATTGTTGATAGTTCTCAGCTGTCATGAGCGTGATATCTAATTCGGTACGCAAATTATTGCTGTGATCGCTGTGATCGATATTATCCATTTCGGAATGTACCCTTAGTTAAGGACTGCGTTGTTCCAAGGACATCATACATTATTATTGTTAGTATAAGTATGAGTTATCTCTTTCTTTTACATAAAAGTCTGTATCTTACTATCCTGTTGTCAACCTCACGATTATTAACATGACATTTGCAGATTCTGAAACGTATTTATGTAATCCTGCTAAAATTAGGGTACAACAAAAAAGTAATTATCCTATGAAGATTGTTGACATTGTAAATTAGACTGATTGTAATATTTAATCGATTGCTTGATTTGATGTGAATTTGTTGTGATGTTGTAAAATTGAATAGAATTATAACAAAATTAGTGAGATTTTAATAAAATGTCGCATGGGAAGATAGTTTTGATGGCCTGCGGCAGCTTTAGCCCGCCAACTTATATGCATTTGAGGATGTTCGGTAAGTTTTCATGATGAAAAAAATGCGCAATAATTTTTGTGTATTTGTGCTTTTATTCATAATAATAATCGTAGTTATTTATTTTACCATATAAATGACTCTTAGACATTTGAATAATTTTATAGAACAAGTTTAAATCATGCTTAAATCAGACAGGAAATCCATTTACTATTCATTATTTTCCTATATGTACCTATTTATAGGAAATGATTCAATCAAGTATAGTATTTTCCTGCAATAGTTATTTCTTGAACTGCTTTATTTTGTAACCAAGGCTTTTTAGCCTTTGCATAGACAGAGCAGTACATAAACTACGAGTTTATTGTGATGTTTCTTAACATAGGTAGGTATTTAACTACACAATGATATTTTTTCAGAAATTGCGCGAGATTACATAAATTCTCTTGGCTTGGGAACAGTGGTTGGAGGTATTGTGTCTCCAGTACATGATGCTTATGGTAAAAAGGATTTGGTAGCAGCAAATCATAGGTAAGAATTTTACATAAGTAATAAATATTGTGTGAGGTATCAACTTAATTAGTTGACTCGCAGTTCTGGGAATACATTTTTTTCATACATAGTAATAGTATAGCGCATCCCACCTGTGAGCCAATGGGTTACCATCATTTTATGGAAATATATGGTACCATTATGTATCCATTAAAAATATAACTTTGTTTCCATTGGCTTACTAGACTTGGTGGTTAAATAGGTGGAGATTTGTAAATGGCATACATCAAACAATTAACCCAAAGAAGCGCAATGACGTTGATTTTGCTTGCAATTTATTCCACCAATTTCCCACCATTGACTATGCACTCTGATTGGCCAAGTCACGAACACACGACGCAGTGATTGGTCCTTACTGTTCAAAAACAGTGACAAATCACTGACTAGTTTCAGAATCTGAATGTTCGGTATTACTACTCTAAGGGATTGGTCTGATGGCACTTTTTAAGAGGCTTGAGGAGGCACCTGGGGCATGGGTGGAGAGTCAGGTGGCAGGACCCATTTGCATTGTTTTTAGCCAGCCAAGTCAAGTCATTTGACCAAAGGGCACAAAAGACAATCTCGGTCTACCCTTACTAAGGGCTAGGGTGGACTGTATGTTGATTGGAAATTCATAAAATAGTTTTAAAATATAACAACATAATAAATCACATGTTTTAGAGTTAATAGTTAGTCTTTGTTATCAGTTATTTAATAAGTTAATTATCATTATGTCAATATGATAATGTATGTCATGTCAAGGATTGTACGTAAGCAAGGTCTTATAATTAAGACAATAAATTAAGTTAACATCGACATGATATAATATTATAATACTATGACATCATGGTCTTGTTGTAATTTCTCTTGACATTCTCTTTCTTTCCTTCAAGGCCTGCAGAGTATTATCATCATCTCATATTCAATGTTCTCACAAAGGCAGCCATGAAAATGGACTAGTTTATGAGACTGTTTCAATACATTTTTTGTTTGTTAATTAGTTTTAGTTGTTATTATGTTACTTTTATTAACCTTCGAAACAAGAGGAGACTTTTTGTAACAAACATACAAATAAATACAAAAAGTTTCCCATTTATAATAATTCCACACGATAGCTCAAGGGTAGTGGTGTGGTGGGTCGAATGCCGAGATGAAGGCCCTGGGTTTAAATCCTACAATGAGTTTGACGTTCAGTGAATGAAAACATTGTGAGGAAACCATAGCACAGTGGTAGCTAGCTGGCTACCATCCTCAAGTTAAAAATCTGTCGCCAAACATCTATCAGTGTGTTCTGAATTTCACTTGACAGCCAGTTCAATCTAGGCTTTGTGTGCTTACCACCTTCGGCCACATGATCACTTAGTTACCATTTTATTATTTGTTGTTATAGCCGCAATAGACATACATATTCTATGAAAATTTCAAGTGTCTACCTATTACGGTTCATGAGATGCAGCCCACTGACAGACAGTACGGATGGATGGATAGACGGACAGCCGGACAGTCTTATGAATCCTTTGGGTACGGAACCCTAAAAAGGACCTGTGCCATTAACGAATGAAATCTAGAATGGTGTGCATGTATTGACCTATAGAGATATCCAAGGTTTTATATGTCTAGATATAGAAATCTCTGCTATAAACCCACTCATCACATGAGTCAACGGTGCCATAGCGAACACGTTTATGACAATACCTAATAATAAATAAATAATAAATATCCTGGGACATTCCTCACACACGGTCATCTGATCCCAAACTAAGCAGAGCTTGTACTATGGAAACCAGATAACTGATATAATACATATACTACTTTTTGTTTGTAAATACATACTTAATATACATAATTACACCCAGACTCAGGACATACAGACATGTTCATGCACACAAATGCATGTCCTGTGTGGGAATCGAACCCACGACCTGCGGCGCGTAAGGCGAACCTTAACCAACTGCGCCAACTGGGTCGTCTAATACAATATGTATTGATCCTTTCAGGATAGCAATGTTGAAGCTAGCTTTAAGATCGTCAGGGTGGATCAAGATATCTGAGTGGGAGACGCAGCAGTCCGGCTGGACGAGGACCAGGGTTTCCTTGCAGCATCATCAGGTCAGTGAACTACTAGCTGAACTGAGGAAAATGAGGGTGTCTTAACACTCTTGAATCTAGAACATTCTAGAATACAATTAAATCTAGAATGTTCTAGGTTTAAGAGTATTAATACACCCCCATGTCAAAATGGCCATCATAACTAGTTTAGTTTTCTCTCCAAATATAGGATATGTAGCAATATGAGAAAACTAAACTGTTAGGGTAGGGGACCTAACTTACATCTATAATCTGAGGAGGTATTTTTAATGTAGGTATATATGTTGTAGATTAGATAAAGCCTGGATATAGCATTGAAACGCTTGTGGTGTAGCATGACTGGCAGTTCTTAATCGATTGGCAAAGTTAAGCTATCACCGGTGAGGCGGGTACCTGGATGGGTGACCTCCTAGTGGTATTTCAACTCGAGCGTTTTCCGTGCTTGGGAAGGCATGTAAAGCCGTTGATCCGTCGTTAAGTCGTTAAGCTAGTTGGAGGCCTTCTAGGCGGCTTGAAAACTCCAACAGTAGGTTGACCACTAGCCTACTTCCACCGATCCGCAGTGGGTATGCGTGGTGGAGTATCTGCCCATTCCCTTTCACCCTCATTTGTTAAAGGAGGCCTGTGCTCTCCAGTGGGACATTATAGGTTGATGATGATTATCATTGATACAGGCTCCGCCTAGTTTCGGGCACAATAAATATGATTATCTATTATCAGGATACAATAAACGGACACACATCACTGTTCAACATGAACGAGCCGGACCCACCGTCCTGGCTCCCAGATGATGTTCTGAACGTGAACAATATCAACAACATTGATGAACCAGACAACCTAATGGAGAAACTCAACGGTAACCAGGATGGAGTGACCATCAAGCTGTTATGTGGCGCTGACCTGCTGGAGTCCTTCGCTACACCTGGACTGTGGTCTGATGATGATGTAAGTAATAAAAGTTAATGTAACTTCTGGAGTACGTATGGAGATGCAAAGTGGATGACAGCTCCATTTAAAAGAGAAGATCTTTCATAAGCCTGTTTCATAGTGCCGCAGGGACCGCGGTCCAACTGCAGATGTCGGACAGTTTTATACAAGCAGATTCTCGAGAAAACTTCGTAAGCGCGATACAGGATAATGTGGCGCCACGCCATCTATCTCTCTCTGTGTGAACTATCTCATTGTTACTGATAGATGGCTGATAGATGTCGCTACATACCTATTGGCAGTGCCTAGGGACGTAGCTCTAAATAATTGCGCTTTATCATTTCCGCGACACCTCATAGCTCCTCTTGAAAACGCTTATCAAAACGGGTGTCAAAGTCAAAGCCATTCAGGCCCCAGAAAGGCACTTATTAAGGTCTTTAGTGAAGTTGCCGAAAGTCGGCTCAACTGAGAAGAATCCGGCAAGAAAATCAGCAAGGTTACATTTTTTTAAATATTTTGTGGTCAATCTGAATACGTTTGGCTATTATTCAAAATTATTAACAATAAAAATAAACATACCTAAGCATAAATACAGACGAAAAAAGAACAAGAAAATAAACTAAATAAAACCAAAAAGAGAAGAAAAGGTGTGAGGAGGGGGGGGGGGGTTTCCACCACTGGAAGCGTCTATAGCTAAGCATCTAGTACTGGTGTCACCTCGGGATGGATCTGCCAAATACCAGCTGGAGGCCCTTGAATCAATAGACCATCGTGCTAGGAGACTAGTCGGCGATGTTTCGCTAACTGAGGCGAAATTAACGAGCTTTGAACATCGGCGTAAGGTTTCGTGTTTGTCGGTCTTCTATAGGATATATTTTGGAGAGTGTGCTACAGTACTGTTCAATCTAATTCCTCTATTCCCATTTCTCCATCGAACCACAAGACGCTGGGAGAATTTCCACCCGCGTATCCAGACACAACGCTTCGCTTCATCGTTTCTTATACGAACAGCAAAGCAGTGGAACTCTCTTCCTGGGTGTGTTTTCCCGACACCTATAATCTAGATGTATTCTCGGCCTCGTCATAACTCCTCATGGGGTCAGTCGAAGGCCAACCGCAAGCCCATTTAACATTTAAAAAAAATAAGCTACGGTAACCGTTTACATTTAAATGAAAAATCTTCGTACCTGGGTAATTTCAACACTCAATTTGAAAATCTCGACAAACCAACCAGTGCCAGCAGCTGCACCTTGAGTGTCAATTCTTTATATATAAACTGTATTTTCAGTTGGAGACGATAGTTGGTCGTCATGGATTGGTGGTGGTGTCCCGAGCCGGCAGTGATCCCGGCCGGTTCATATATGAATCCGATATGCTGTATAAACATAGGGTGAGTGATTTATATTTCGTTTCTATCGGATTCTCTTGCGTTCTAAAGGGAATTATTATATCGGAATTAAATGATTATTTTTGATTATAAAAAATAATCATTTAATTCTGGTTTCCATAGTACAAGCTCTGCTTAGTTTGGGATCAGATAACCGTGTGTGAGGAATGTCCCAGGATATTTATTATTATTATTATTATTATATATTTGCATTCACAGGTACTTATGAATTGTCAGATTAACGGTTCGGAAATGTAAAAATTACACCCCAGTAATTTTAAGTGACTCTATTTCCTAGTCCTGTCAAAATTGACAAACATAGATCTTTTTAACCGACTTCAAGAAAAGGAGAAGGTTCTCAATTCGGATGTTTATATATTTTTTTTTATGTATGTTCGGGCATAACTCCGTCATATAGGTATAGATTTGCATATGGATTTGCAAAATTCTTTTTTTGTTCGAAAGGGGTTTACACCGAAATGGTCCCATATACATTTCATATAGATGAAACTAAAAATTCGAAAATAAATTAACTTTTCAACAAAAAATTAACTTTTTAACAAAAAAATAAGCCGCCTTCAAAGCACACTAAAAGTATGAAATAACTCCTATCTGACACTGTTTTGAAGTCAGCGTAATATTTTCTATAGAACACGTCATGCGATTTCGCTGACTTCAAAACAGTGTCAGATAGGAGTTAGTTCATACTTTTTAGTGTGCTTTGAAGGCGGTTTATTTTTTTGTTGAAAAGTAAATTTTTTGCAAATAACTTTGTAACGTGGCGTTTTAGGACATGCCAAAATCTTCGCACTCTTTATCATGATTGGGCGTGTCGCTGATTCAACAAATAAGAAAACTCAATTTCGATTGTTTAATACATTGGTGCCGAATCTGTTGTAAATCGCACTAAACTAATTTTAGTCACATCTCATCTCTTTCTTACGAACGAATTGAAAAAGGACAGAACATATTTTAAGTTGTCAAATTAATCCTTGCCGTCTTATTTTGCGTGTATTTAGGCGTAACCGCGATAGATGGCGACTAAAATTATATTGAAAACAAGCATTGGACTAATTTGACAGGACTAAATTTCTTACATCCTTTTCTTATGTTCTCTGTTAGAAAGAGACATATTGACATTAAAATTAGTTTAGTTGTGAACAACAGAATCAGGGCCAATGTTAGGGTTAAAACTAGTCATGTATAAAACAATTAATATAATTTCTAGAACAACGTCATGTTAGTAACGAACTACATAGCCAACGAAGTGAGTTCGACGGTGATCAGGCGGCTGGTGCGTCGCAACGAAAGCGCCAAGTACCTCACTGATGACTCCGTGTTACAGTACATCCGGCAGAACTGTCTCTATGGCGCCACGCCGCGGCTCACGTGAGTATTGACACTGATCATAAAAATATGGAGATGGCACACGCATAGGCAAGATGGTTGTCGACAACCGTTATCGTTAGTAAACGATCAACCTTTGTATGGGATTGACATAAGAGATTGTTAAAAATCACGTCAATATTTCGATTTGAAAACAAAGGTTGATTGTTTACTAACGATAACGATTGTCAACAACCATCTTGTCTACTGGCCTAGGTTGCAGTAAACTTATGTTGGGTTAGTCATGCTGAACAACGTTTACTATAGGACTAACACAGAATTATCTATTTCTATTTATTTAATGGTGGTAAATAATTACGTCTAAGTCTATTTGTTAGTTTTAGAATACATTATTTATTAAAACTAAGACAGCACTACCAGGAATAACAAAAAATTTACGGGCCAGTTGGCGCAGTTGGTAAAGATTCACCCTACGCGCCGCAGGTCGTGGGTTCGATTCCCACACAGGACATGCATTTGTGTGCATGAACATGTCTGTATGTCCTGAGTCTGGGTGTAATTATGTATATTAAGTATGTATTTACAAACAAAAAGTAGTATATGTATTATATCAGTCATCTGGTTTCCATAGTACAAGCTCTGCTTAGTTTGGGATCAGATGACCGTGTGTGAGGAATGTCCCAGGATATTTATTTATTTAAAATGCAAAATTTTACCATAGGAAATACGCTCGTCACATTACTTGTTTTTATGATCTGAGATCACAGTCATATACCACAGTAATTAAGTTGAAAAAAAACGGATTACATAATATCATTTAGATTTAGATGAATTAGTAATTACTTACATCAAAATAACTATTGTACAGAAATGTCTAACAAGACCCTTGCCTTCACGCTTACCCGGACATCAGTGAGTATACCCTCCTTAACGACCTGATCGCAAACTACGGCAAGCGGTCCCCGCAGGACGTCATCATGACCTCACCAGAGGAGAACACCTTCAAAAATATACTTATATCCATCAGAGATAAACCCAGCGTCATTGACGAAACTGTCACCGTCAAACGACAAAGGAAATCCAATTTCCTAATGCCAAACAGCCACACAGACTGCGTAAGCCCTATCACCAACATAAAACCCAAAATGGCGTACATCGATAAAGTACCATCGACTTACGTGCCAGGAAAAGCGGTCAAAATTGTCAGCGATGCAAATCAACATTCTGTCAAAGACGAGAAGGTAAGTTTTCCAGAGTCGACATACTGTTCTTTAGACAGTTATTTGTCGAAAGATGACTATGATCTTTATAGGCGAAGAGTCAGCGAGGGTAATGTAGAACATGTAGCGGAGAATGTTGTCAAAAAACGATGCTCCTCGACTATAAGGAAACTTAAGCCTGAGGATATGAAGAAAAGTAAGTCGGAAGTGAGTAAGTTGTGTGATAAAGTCAAAAGTATTAAGTTGAAAGAGAGCAAGCTAAAGGATAATAAGAATTATAAGACGCGCAGTTGCAATGATATCGTAAGGTTGATTTTGACTAAGCACGGTATACACGTTATTAGTGATACTGAAGCTATTGTTTAGTTTGATTTTGAACCTTATCCGTCTTATTAATAAATAAGGTGTAAGTCAAGTATAGTTAAACCTAGGATTAAAATATATCCGTCACTTTCTAATGTCATATAAACAAAAAGAGATGAGGCTATCTTATTACCTGGTTATTACAAGACTGACTTGCACCTTATTTATTAATAAGGTGGTATGTGTTTTGTTTTTTATGTTTCTCGTGAGGTGGAGTGTTGCCAAATTTGTTTTTTTAAATACATTAGTCTTTATGTATTTCTTATACAGGTTGTTCACTTTTTATTGTACTCCCTTTAAGGTAGAGTCAAAGAATTAGGATTTTATAAAAGAGTATGTAATGTATCCTACGAATTTATGCAATGCGAAGCAAAAACAGTCTGTGTACATTTAAGTAGTTCCTATTTTCAAGTATTTAAGTAGTAGATTTATTCATTTTAATAGAGGTTTGAATGTAGATAAACTATAAACCTTTTTTTATAAAGAAATATTTTGATCTCAAAAAAATATAAAATTTTTAAAAACACTTGGGTACAACTAAAAAAATGTTAAACTTTAGATATTTTCAGTTTTCATTGTAACTATTATTCTCGTCAATTTAAGGTAATTTAATGCGAGGGATTGAAATGGCATGTGTTGTTGTCTGTCTACCAGTATTATGAGATCGGAAACGAAGTTTTCCATAGATTTTATGATGTTTTCCAAGTTCAAAGTTTAAAAAATAATATTAGATTAAAACACTAATACTAATATTTTAAAATAAAACTCAAAAAAAGTTTTAAATCCGTTTAAATGTTCGTAAAAAATGTATAACTATTATAATGTAGGATTTACCTGTAGAAAACTTGTATTTGTCTATATTGATAAATAATCACTTACTGTCGTATTTGTAACGATGTAGGCCTATTTAAAATGCTAGAAGCATTTATAGGTGGTGATTTGGATAGCCCTTTTATATCAATTTAAAGCTCAAAGTGAACTTCCCTTTAGATATTAATGTTTTGACCCATAAATTCATAACTGTAGAATGTAATTTTAAAGTAGGCTGAAAAAATACCCTAAAGAGCTTCCAAACATCCAAACTAGTGTCTATTATTTTTAACACTTGACGAAAAACTCGATGATATAAGTAATTTACCCCTAAAAATATTAATTATTTAATTAAGGTATTACAATTCTCCTACATGAGAATTTCAAGTTATATTTCTACAGCCTGTATATCTACGAAGTATTACTATTTAAAAAGAGAGACTTTTTAATATGTATAAGTAATTTGTATTAATTTATATGTAATATACCTCTGTGATAATTTTACCCAGAAATTTATTACATTACAGGTGGATGTTTTCGGTAGCATTTATTATACGGTTGATTGTGAAATCACGAAAAGGTTTTTTATACCTTTTTAGCAAGAGACAGAAAAAGTTGTTTTTTTCACGATTTCAGAGCTAGACCCATTTCTTAGCAAACTGCAACCTATACTCCGTGACGTTTTATTTGTCTTAGAAACGCAGCCCTCATAATGTACCCAAAGAATAAGAACTAATCATAAAAAAAGATATTTTGAACATTTGTATAATTGATAAAAATCAAATATACAAATTATGACGCATGACATAGTTTTAAACAACCTGTTACGAACGCAGTTTACTCGACTCGTGCTCAGGGTTGGTATTTTCTACCATTTAATACGTAAACTTTAATTACTAACTCGATTTTTCATAATTCTAATGTATTATTTTTAAGTATACATATAATAAAAATAATATGTATGGTTTCTAAGACGAATAAAAAATCACGGTGTATATGTTTTATGAGATAAGATCAAGCCTGGAATTATCCATACTGTATAAATATTTCAAACCTTAAATAAATAGTGCCAATCAATTTATTTCCTGTTAATACAACATGTATTAGATTATTTCTCATGTGTATTTTATTTTGCTTATACACCGTGACTTTTTATTCGTCTTAGAAACGCAGGCCACATACTGTACCAAATGAATAGGTAATAATTATTTAAAAAAAAAATATTATTCATTATAACGCATGACGTAGTTTTAAACACCCTGTTACGAGCGCAGTCTACTAGACTCGTGCTCTGGGTTGGTATTTTCTACCATTTTATATGTAAACTTTAATTTATTAACTCGATTTTCATAATTATAATAAATTTTAATATTTTTTTTTTTAATATACAAATATCAAACAAAAAAAATGTTTAGTACCTATTCCTTGGGTACATTATGTGGGCTGCGTTTCTAAGACGAATAAAAAGTCGCGGTGTATATTTCGATAAATTATTGTCTTAACATTTCGATGAGAAGAAAGAAGAGATTTTAATTTTATCACTCCTGTATAAGTGGTGTGTAACTTGTTTATTACAAGCTTTTTATTAAATTGCAATGTATGTATGTTCGGGTCGAATCTTGCAAGTGGAATTTCACCCACCTCCAGTGGTCGGATTGACTTGATAGTTCGTATATTGGAATTGGAAGACAATGCAAGTACAGTCACCAAAAAAAGCTTGTATTAAATATGTTTTTTTTTAACAAAAACATATTTTTTTGTATGGTCGCTTTTGTATGGTGCAGTGAAGCCTGACCGAGAAGCATGTTATATGTTTTTTTATCCTATATTTGATGTTATTTTTACAAATTGATTACTATTACTTTTTCCTTAGTGATCTTGTTTAATTTATCGTAGACCTAAAAAGTAGCGTATTGGTTCTAATTATTAATATATTAGTTAATTTAACACAATCTCTACATGGTAAGTGATGATGTGGCCGAAGGTGGTAAGCACACAAAGCCTAGAAGGACACTGCTCTCAAGTGCTACCGTTGAAACGCACGGATATATGGCTTAAAAGAGAATAAATAATTTTATTATGTAATAGTAGTTTATTTTACAAGCTTTTATTTAACTTGCAATGTATGTATGTATGTTTGTTCGTTCGGGTGGAATCTTGCAAGTCGAATTTCACCCACTTCCTGTTGTCGGATTGACTTGATGTTTGGTGCACATTAGTATATTGGAAGACAATGCAACTACAGTCAACAAAAAGTACAGTCACCAAAAAAAGCTTGTATTAAAAATGAAATTTTTAACAAAAACTAATTTATATTAATGCAGTGTAAATAGTCTCATTTACGTGTAGAATTTATTACAGTGTAATACCAGTATTATACTTTCTCTTTTACTATTTTGATGTCAGAAAAATATACTTTATGGCCTAACAATAAGGTTCATTAATAGCATACAATTAATTTATTATTAATAGATGAACGTTGCGTTAATGTATATTTTTCATGTACCTACCAAAAGTTATTTAAATTATGTTTTTTAGGTCTACGACTTTCCCCCTTTTTTGTAACCCCCTATTGGCAAGTGATTGTGTATCTAACAGTGTTGTATCGTCGTATTTGTAGGGAGGCGGTTGTCCGCTGTAGCTGACGTGTTGCGCGCGCGGCGACGGCTGCACACCCATCTAACGCCCGGGCGCGCCTCACATACGTTTACCCTCTTACTTTTGTAAGGGTCTGCGTCCACTTGTTAGGCATAATACGTTTGCGGTGTCAAATGAAGTTTTTATAGGTGTTGGATAGTATTTTGCAACCGATGAATTAAATAACATGTATGCAAGAAATTCCTTGTTTGTACTAACAATAAAATTTCAAATCTATTCAGAACGATGTAAGATTAAAATTGCCTTGAAATTTTAAAAGCAAGCAATGTTATTTTTCAGTTTGTTTGTTTCAAGTAGTCTTTTCGATACTCCATTTGCAATTTCGTTTATTTATGAGAAACTAGCTTTTCACCCCCGGTTTCCAAGCTATGGTCTTAGGGTCAGCTCAATACAATATAGAACTTTATTTAGTAAACAGAAAGATACTCATTTCATTGAGATAATTCTTGACCAGTGACTCATGACGCTGCGAGGCGTATTCGAATTGTCACACTGAAATTTCTACTTTTTTGTTTACTAAATAAAGTTCTATATTGGTGCTGATTCTCTTGTAAATCGCACTAAACTAATTTTAGTCACATCTTTCTTACGATCATTATTGAAAAAGGATAGAACATATTTAAAGCTGTCAAATTAGTCTTTGCCGTCTTCATTTGCGAGTATTTAGACGTCACCGCGATATATGGCGGCGTAAATTTATATTGAACACAAACATTGGACTAATTTGAGAGGACTAAATTTCTTATATCCTTTTCTTATGTTCTTTGTTAGAAAGAAACATAGTGAGACTAAAATTAGTTAAGTTGTGAACAATAGAATCAGGGCATTGTATTGCTATCTTAAATAGTGCGCGCCGTGTCGCGTCGCGTGGGAGCTACCCAGGGGGTACTTAGGGGTAAAATTTTGGGACTCTTTCCATTTATCAATCTTTTGGAACCAATGTTAAAAATTTCTAGGTTTTTAGACCCAGATGAGAGCTTGCTAGCGTTGATGTCAGTCAAGCAGTTTCTCTTTTTATAACAGGTGGAGATTTCGAGATGGCATATTTACGAAACCTACGTTGGGTTAGTCATGCTGAACAACTTTTACGATGGGACCAACAATGAATTCTCAAAAAAAAATTTTTACTTTTCATACATTATGATCGAGCAAAGTTGACATTTACTATGAAGAATTAATTTTTTTTTTTGAGAATTCACCATTTTTCCCATAGTAAATGTTGTTCAGCATGACTAACCCAACATAGGTTTCGAAAATATGCCATCTCGAAGTCTCCACCCTGTATACGTATTTATAGATGATCTGTGAATTCTAACTAAGTTATTTTAACACTAAAACATTTTTACTAGACACGAGAACATTTTTATTAGATTTTTTTTTATAAAACTTAGCTCAATTAGAAGGAATAAGGAGAGTATGATTCTGGTCATATATTTTTATAAAATAATTTTATATGATGTACGGTTGAAAACCCGATTGAAGGTTATACGGTTATAACCTGGTTGTTATACTAACGGGTGGACGCAGCCATTACCATGGCTCCACTATAAAAAAAAAAAACTTAAATTAGAACGCAAATGGATAAGGAAAATACTCATCTAGCGAATTGACGGGCCAGTTGGCGCAGTTGGTTTCACCTTACGCACCGCAGGTCGTGGCGTGTGTTCGTTTCCCACATAGGACACGCATTTGTGTGCATGAACATGTCTGTATGTCCTGAGTCTGGGTGTAATTACGTATATTAAGTATGTATTTACAAACAAAAAGTAGTATATGTATTGTATCAGTTATCTGGTTTCCATAGTACAAGCTCCGCTTAGTTTGGGATTAGATGACCGTGTGTGAGGATGTCCCAGGATATTTATTTATTTATTATTTATTTTCTGTTCCCTGTGTTTTTATCGAAAATAAATCATATTGCCATTCCTACACAACTTAAATTCAATTGTAGCAATCAAAGTGCTCTATTAACATGAGAATAAGGTGTTTTTTCCTAATCCATTGGCGTTCTTATATTACCTTAGCTTAGCTTGGTGGCGAGCCAGCTCTGCGCTAAATTATACTTCAAAATTAGTTATTAATAGTTGTCTTTTATTTGTAAACGTTCCAAACACACCATCATTTTATCAATCTGAATAATCATTGCTATTAAATACATATTGCAACATATAAATGTACTTAAAACATTTTGGATACCAAAAAGTTTTTATTACATGACTGTCCAAAAAAAGGAGTGTATGTTTTCAAGTTTCATGTGAGTTTCTTTATTCCACCATAACGTTTAAATGCCACGATCAACCTTTGTATGGGATTCACATAAGAGATTGTTATAAATCACGTGATATCTCGATTTGAAATGTCAATCCCATACAAAGGTTGATCGTTTACTAACGATCACGATTGTCAACAACCATCTTGTCTAGGGGGGCTGAACAGATTTGGGTATCGTTAGAATCCTTACATCATCCCAAATGATACTAGCTATATATTTGTTTTATTTTTTGGCAGGAAGTCGTGTTAATTAATTAAACTTATAATTTTTCATATTGCACTCCATTCAAATAAATTGTCGTTGATAAATCTCGTGTCGATCGTGTGCTTGGAATATTAACGGAATAACTTTGGCATTAGAAAAACTTCTGCTTTTGAAACCGAATCTTTTGGTCTCGTCGAAAATACAATTAATTTTAATACTATTCAATGCAAAGTTATTGCGATTACTTTTGCCCTGATTAAAATATTAACTACAGGCCAACCGCTTAACTATGTTGGTCTTGGAGGTAACCGGTGCGATGGAGTTGAGTTCAGGGGCCCAATTCTCACCCAATCGAAACTGATCGCTCGATCGAAAAAAGCACGAATTCTAACTTTTACGAACGTTACGTTATTCTGGCAATTTCAAGGCCGGCATATTTAGAAGGGAAACCAGTCAGCTAGAGCGTTGATTGGTCGGGACCGTTCGAATTGACTCCGCCCCTCGAAATTTTACAGTCGAATAGGACTCGAACCGTAAGTTCGATTCGAAGGCTAGTTCGAAGGAAGTGAGAATTGGGCCCCAGGATCTCTAGACATGATGGTTGTCGACAATCGTCATCGTTAGCAAACGATCAACCTTTGTATGGGATTGAAATTTTAAATCGAAATATAGCGTGATTTTTAACAATCTCTTATGTCAATTTCATACAAAGGTTGATCGTTTACTAACGATAACGATTGTTGTCAACCATCTTGTCTGGGGGGCAGGTAGCGTAACTTACCATGGATGCTTTCTCAAGAACCAACTCAGTTCAGCGGTAGGCCTATACCGTTGGATGCCTAAATTTTGTGAAGCTTTATCGAACTTTTGTAATGAGTTTTCACAGCTTTAAATACAAAAACTTACTAAAAGTAATAATTGATACAAGTTTGTTTAAATAATTCTGTGGGAACTCTGCCTAAATATTTCTGACGCATGCTTTTTATATGTATCCATGAAGTTTGTTTTTACCATTCCTTTGTATGAAGCATGATATTTTTAATTTCAAATTAGCAAGATGATATCTTCAATTTTGAGCTTTATGTATGTTACGCTATAGTTCAAGTTTGTGCTACCCTTATTATAGGTTTTCCATTAAAATAGAGACTCTGTTTCAGCTGCATTGTCCCTTGTCTGTCTTAACGGAATTGATATAATTCTGCTTTAGTAAAATTAATATTTATATGTAGTTAATTTAGCATTTATCACAATGATTCCTCTTAGATTTTAGCAAAAATTAACTACATTCATTTTAGCAACCATTGTAAGCGCTTACTTGATTTTGGTACAAATTGTTTTCTTAACTTAAATAAAATAAGAAATAATACGAAATAGTTATGCATATAACATATGTACTTAATTTTAAGGAATTATGGTGATGTAAAAAAAATTGGGTTTTATTCACTATCTCCCATCTCTTTCTCACTAGTGACGAATCTATTTCTATCTCGCTTGGCTCTGTACATTTATGACGTAAATATTATGTGGTTCTGAAGCGATGACAGCTTAGTGATAATGTAGAATACCCCGTGACGAATGTCGTGTCAGCTGTTCCATTTGACAGCCTTCTAGTCTTTGCAAAGGTCGGCATCACACCATATCGACTGAAAACACTTTAGAGAAATTACGGTACTTATTTGTTTGTGCTAGATTGTGGCAAAAGATAATTGACACATTTCAGGTGATATAGGTGGTTCATTTTCTGTTGAGTACCAGGGGCGAGTACTCTGGCGGCGTGACCTACCGCAGATGGTCCCAGACGCCTCGTAAGGGGTTGCCTGGTATAGTGTGCCGTCTTTTATGACCGAGAGGTTGGTGAAGGTGGCCACTATAGAAAATCTCAGTAGAAAAGAGGGGGTATTTCAGGTGATAACAGATAAGTTGACATTTCCCTCCTTATTACAAAAGAAACCCTCTTTTGTAAAGCAAGTTTAGTAAAACCATTTACTCTTTTACTTTTATAACCTGGGTTTGCTCAAAAGGGAGTTTTAGTTTTAAACGAGACCTAATTCAGTGTAAATTTTTAAGAGAAAAACTTTGCTAAGAACACCTCTTTTATATGAAAGTTCGTTGATGTGTGAAGCATGTCTATGCCATTGAAATTTTATTTTTAGGCTAGCATAATTTGTGATTAAAATGTTTTACTTAAAATATATGGAAATTATAATTAAAAGGATAAGTTGCGGAAATAATATCGCTTTGAAAATTTTTTTGGGGAAGGTTTAATACATGATCTGGAGACTGACCCTGCCCACGAACTTCGCTGCGGCATTCCACGTCATTACCACTGAGCTGTCATCTACCATTATTATCCATTCTCTCTAATATAATGGTAGTATTTGTCACATTTTTTTACGTCATTCCTTCCTTCCTCCTTCCTAACTAACCTTCTCCCAATATTTTTTTACATTATTGTTAATTTTGTCATCAATGAGGACAAGGCTCTGTCACAACGCATATACTTATGAATTATGTTCCTTGATTTTTAAATAATGAAGGGTTGTTTTAGTTTACGTACTAGTTTTATGTGATATCTCATTTTTTTTATTTAGTAGCATATAAATTACTAACACAGAAGGTCCAAGTTTTACAGACACTCGTTTCGCGTTCATGTAATTTGCTATTCCGTAAGAAATTGTGATTTAATGTAGGTAATAGAATTTGGCTCCCATTTCGTTGATAAAATCATTCGACGACCAATAACAGTATCTAATTTGATTTGCACTCCCTAACAATTAAAAATAGCCACGTTGTTTTTTTTAAAGAAGTGGATCTTCTGTGTTAATTAACGTAGTTTTTTTTTATAAAAATCTTTTGTATGCTTCAATTTGTTACTTAAATAAAATAATTATCTCATTAAAATAATATAATAATAAACAAAATTAAATATATAAAAATATTATAAAATTGCTAAGAATGTAACAGAAGGAAATTTTAAAGATAAACTGTACTTGTTGGATATTTTGTGCTTTTAAAATGTATGTTAAAATATCATATTATTTATGCTTCTCAAGATATGAAATAAAAATAATTTATTTATTTATTTCAATGTTTTATTTACAAAATAAAATCTGTAACGTATGGATGACATGAGTAATATCAGTATGAATAATGGACATTTACTTAAACCTTAAAAAAGAAATGGCGGACATGTACTTAAAAATGCAAGTGTGGAATCGTATGATTAAATTACATTTTCAATTTGTTACTTAGGTGTGAGTCATGGTTCGCACGGCTATAGATCAAGCTATACATTTCCAATATAAGCTGACCTCTCATTGTACGGAAATCCTATACAATGCAGCTTATACTGAAAATGTATAGCTTGATGTGTAGCCGTGTGCACAATCATATACTTTCTTGGATCCAGAATGATATGTCAGCAAACGCCATTAAAATCCACTTTTCAAACAAATTTTGGTACACAAAAATAAAACTAGTTTGTTCAGTGTAAAAAACAGGGTGTTGGTGGCACGTCGAATAAAAACATAAAAATGCGTTGTTGGCATTTCATGGATCATTTTATAACATTTTTAATTCGCCCATTCTAAATAGGTACAGTAACCGGTATGAGTCGTGAGCACAAATTGACAGCTGCGCAGTAGTTAATTTTTCGGTTTGTTTGGCGGAATGAAGAAGGGGGAGCACCGAGCTGCACACGATTGGTTCGTCAGTCGATGTGAGTCGTCTATTGGATTCTCGCGTGTCATTTGGCTACTGTGATTTGGCCGAAAGGGTACATGCGCGAGCTTGCCCCCACTACTGCCTATCTGTGCTCACGACTCGTGCCTAACAAGCCGCGGGTGACAACCAGTAAATAATAAACGCTATGCTCAAAGATCGGCAGATAACTTCACAGCAGCAAACTAAGACTGGACAGTTTGTATTAATGGGTACCTATGCAAGTATAAAAAATTGGTAGGTGCTTATCTTTTTGATGTTAGATAATAAAGTATACAGAACTTATAATTAATTAAAAACTATAATTCACATTTTGAGCCCACACTGATATAAACATAATGCATTACGTAGTATATAAAATATTTGGTACATAATAAATGTGAGTATAATTATTATTTTACAAGACTAGGGTTTCGTTTATTTTAAAGAGCACGTAACATAATATTGTTTAAAATTAGAATGCAATATAAAAATTATTCTTATCATATAATTGTTCGTTAGGGTGGTCGCCATTTTATTTTTTACGGATATTTCTTACGTTATTCTTTATTAGGTACGTAAATAAAGACGTAAAACACTTCACATGGTCCTGCACATAATAAACAATGGATGGTTTACAGGAATCATACCGTAAATGACAAGCAAATAGAACACAAAATTTGCTGAATGCCTTAAAAAATACTGTAAATGTAAAGTTGACAAAAAAAAAACTATAAATATGACTCAGGATTTCTTATTTCACTCTCACACAGTTGATTTTTTTAAATAGGTATAATATAAAAATTATAGTTAAACAACCGATTGTCCTTAAATTTTATGTTTTAATCTCAACTCTATTATAATATTTGATCAACACAATTGGCTATTGTTAACTGTCTTTAAAGGAATTTTCAAAAATATACCGGTGCCGATTCTGTTGTAAATCGCACTAAACTAATTTTAGTCACATCACATCTCTTTCTTACGAACATTATTGAAAAAGGATAGAACATATTTAAAGCGTCAAATTAGTCTTGGCCTTGTAAATTTCTTACATCCTTTTCTTGTGTTCTTTGTTAGAAAGAGACATACTGATACTAAATTAGTTTAGTTGTTAACAACAGAATCCTTTCTGAATCATAAAATAAGGTTAATTTAACAATCAATTATTGGATGGTTTCCATTAATTTAAGTTTTCTTTAAAAACTTGATTTTGTTTGTTATTGGCCCTGATTCTGTCTATGTCTCTTTCTAACAAAGAACATAAGAAAAGGATGTAAGAAATTTAGTCCTGTCAAATTAGTCCAATGCTTGTTTTCAATATAAATTTAGTCGCCATCTATCGCGGTTACGCCTAAATACACGCAAAATAAGACGGAAAAGATTAATTTGACAACTTAAAATATGTTCTATCCTTTTTCGATAATGTTCGTAAGAAAGAGATGTGATGTGACTAAAATTAGTTTAGTGCGATTTACAACAGAATCGGCACCATTGGCTACCAGAATAAAAATAATTTTATTATTTTCTTACTTATTATGTAAATTTATTTTTTTATTCAATTCAGATTTGCCGAAATTAACCTGTACCGCTATGGCAGTCAAGAATTTGTTCACAACACTAAAATTCAACGGATCAAGTCTTCTTAACCTTAGTTCCAGTTGGGTCAGGACACTGGCACCACGGTGTTATCTCCTTATTGCACATAAGCTCCACATTTAGCACCGTAACAGGCAGGCCATCAATGGTAACGTTGTGTGTACTCCATAGTTTGTATGATACGTCATGTAGACCGGTGTGGCGGTCGCGCCGGCGAGTCACCTCACGTTGGTTGTAGCATTTACGCATGTCCCGACGTCTGTATGTCTTGTCATGGATGTGTCTGGAAGTATTGAGAAGGTGAAGGGTATTTAGATGCACTTTTAAGGCGATGACAGTCCAGTGGGTAGTGACGTTGGATACCGAGACAAAGGTCCCAGGTTCGAATACTAAATGAGCTTGAGCTTTCAATGAAGGAAAACATCGTGAGGAAACATAGCACGGTGGTAGGGTACTTTGTAGTACCCATCTGGCTGGCTACCACCGTCACGTTGAAAATCTGTCGTCAATCACCTATAGGTGTGTTCCGACAGCTGCACTTGATAGCCAGTTCCTTATAAACTTTGTGTGCTTACCACCTTCGGCCACACATCACTTACCATGGTGAGATTGTGGTCAAACACAGGCCTATACCTACACAGTAAAAAAAACATTAATATTATTTTATCAGGTGTATGTGTTTAAGTTCTTAGAGCATCACACAAGATGGAAAGTGCTTAAAATGTTGTAGGTTGCAAATGCTCAAATGGACTATGTTCGTTCTTCAGTCCAGATTTCTAAAGGCTATGATGGTAACTGTTTACTATCAGGCTTTGTTTGGTTATTAGTATAAAAAAGGGAGGTTGGCAACAGATTTCCAACAAGTGTAGCCAGTCATGTGGGTAGTACAGTCTTCTGACCGGAATGAATTGCTGTAAATTCAGAAAAATTAATTACATTAGCAATATTAGTCGAACCATGTACTGTAACAATAGTATACTCACTTGAAAGTATTATCAGGTCCAGTAGCTATGTTGCTTGGTCTCGTCACCTTAAGTTCTGCATCCCTCAGCCTCACAAAGAATTCATCATCTTCAAGACCCCAACCCCAATAATTATTAGACATACCATTCACTAACTCGTAATGTTCCCTCTTCACTAGCAATATCCCACCAATAAAAGTCTCATAGTGATATTTAGGATGAGTCTCCGGTGAAGATATGTGAAACGGCCCTGATGCAGGGTAATCATACTTCAAGTTATCATTCAAAGGCAGCAAATCAACGTCATGCATCGCTATATAATCATAATCATTCCTACTGTAAATAAAACCAACGTTTATCAATGACGCGCGGTTAAACCTATTACTATCTTTTTGTTGAACAATAAATATGTGAAACGGTATTCTTTGTTTATTCAAAAAGTTATACATATGTGGCACAAACTCTAATAACTCTTCAAAACGATCCCTGAATGGTACAAGTATAGCGAGATGCTTTTTATTAGGTTCTCTTGCAGTAAATCGTTGTTGTACTGGCTTAGGTAATGCTTCCCGCTCTGCGAAAAATAATACGAAAAATTATTCAAATATGGAACATACACTTTTTTAGGTTATCGTAGATTATAGATTAGCTTTGGAAATCACCTGTTTGTATAGGTAAAGAGGCTAAATAGCATCCCACGATAAAGGTTATGATAAGGCAAATTGCGATACATTTTGAGCCAGTTAATCTGTAGCCCATTAGATTAACACTTGTGTACATTAATTTTTATGTCACGTAGAATCACTAATATATCTTATGAACATTATTTTTACTAGAACATGACAATTTCATTGATAAATTGTAATTTCTTTCCACTTTCGTTTATTTACAATCCACGATTCCCATGATCTATTGCCGTGCTGTCATATCAGCTGTCATTATGACATTGACACTAATGCAGGGTTTGCAAAGTCTGTTACTGTTATAATAATCTTAAAACTACGAAAACGTAAATTAATTAATCTAGTTAGAATTATTATGAATCATCTTTATTTACATAGGTAGTAGGATCGTTTGGGCTGAAAATAAATAAATGAAGTTATTATAATTTCTTAAAGTTACTGGTATGATTTTGACATTATGGTTTTCCCCGACGACATCGTCCTACTATCAGAAAATACCAAGTAAATACTTAGATAATCTATATACATATTAGATAGATACTCTAAGAGAAAAAAGCACAAAGCTGGAGTCTATGCTACACACGTTACAACAAGCAAGTCTAGAAATTAATCTGAGCAAAACGAAGCTCATGACGACTGCTACACAAAACTCTATTATGTCTTGACAACACACCAGTAGAGTACTTTGAGATCTACTTAGGGAAACAAAGGTTTTGGAAGATTTTGGCATTCTTCTCGTCCGCCATTATGTTTCTTTTTTTCAAAACTACGTCCACTGATATCTTTTATAAAAATCGATAGCTAACATCAATACAATCAAGAAATATTCTGTGACAAAACCTCGTAGTGTCTGTGGTAGTGTACATACTTAGCGAAACGGTCATGCCACATATTTTGTATTTTGACTAAGGTGTAGAGTTTGTGAAGATAGGGCTTGTAGAGTTAATTTATAAGCTTGGCTCTACATTAGATTTGATAACTTTTTGATAGTGCAAGCTATGGTCTCGTCTTGGCAACATTTTATATGAAAATGTTTTTGGTTTGATACATGTATAATTGTTAAAATAAATGTGAATATTTTTTTAAAATGCATGAAATATTTTTAAGTATGGAAGGTTGTTTTAAACTATGATTTTGACATTAGTACATCCACAATGTTTTTATTATCGCTCGATCTAAACACGGTTACAAATATGTTAATCAAGCGTTAACTTTCTAAATCTCGAGAAAACATAGAATACTCCATCGAATTATCGATAAGTCGGAATAGTTTTCGCCCATCACTATAAACAAAATGGCGGGAAAAGCCGCCATTTTTAAAACGAGCCAAGTTTGCTGACCTAGAGCTAGGTAAGGTTAGGAAGGCATTAATTACCAGCAAATGTGATCGGGACCAAGTTTAGTCCTTGTTATTAAGCTAAATTTGTTTGAATTGCTAATTAATCGTCGCTGAATGGTCGCTACGCACGCCATTTGAATACCCCCACAATTTAGTGACTGTTAGTATTGGGTACAATAAAAGGTAGTGAATTACTATTGTTTTAATATAAATAGATGCTTTGATCTGCAGTTAATGGTTTGCAATAATTTTAATGGATTATTTTATTTGTTTTAATGAGATACTTATACATTTTTAATGCACTCATTTCATAAACACCACATCTATACGTAATCTACATAAGTTTAATAAAACCATCTAACAGTATTTTTAATTATTTAAAAGGTACATACAATGACCGTGCATAAGTCAATTAAAATCCTCATTATTACCCATATTATTTCACACTAATATTTGAAATGCGAAAGTAATTCTGTATGTCTGCCCATTTGTTAATATTTCACTACTAAACCTAACCTAGGACATGGTGGGAGCCATAGGTTAGGCATCCGGTTTACCAGAATAAAAAGTATCCTATACGTTATTCCAAGTTATGATCTACCTGTGTGTAAAATTTCATCACGTTGTGCCGCTACAAAGAAACAATGAACTTCCTTTCGAATTTATTATACCTATTAGTTGGGTGGAGTTGGATAAGAAATTAAATCCTGCAGGATTAGATTCTTCATAGCCACGCTATAGTATAGACAAAGCCACTGGGTTCCGACATTATTTAAAGCATATATTATATGTAACTAGTTACCTGCTACCTAGTTATTTTACCTACCTACTACTTAGTTAGTAATATAGACTCCTCTCAAACAAGTCTTTGGTACCTACTTTATTTATCAACCATTGATGTAGATAGCAATAGCTAATTTTTAAGTCTTGTTAGTACGTGTCTTTAATTAATGAACAATTAGAAAAAATAAATTGGTGCAAGTTTCAAACTAATGAACATTATTTTTTACTTCACTTATCAAATCATCATAAGCACCGAAGCGAGATAAACTGATAAAGAACATACCTAGACTCTCTAAAAAAACTAATTGCAGATGAAATTCCAGTGCTGAAGCCCAATAATTTGATCTCAATGAAGAAAAAAAGAAAATGCATGAAAATTTACAACAATAAAAATACGAGCGCCGCTCACGGCACGAAATGTCAACAATAAATATCAATTTAACACACACTAAGGCACATCGGGCGCACAAAGCAACACAATTAATTACCTAAAGTTTTTATAACCACCTAATTACATGGTTCGGCTGAACGGCCGCGGTCAGGGCCGGCGGCGGCGATTATAAAAAAAAAACAAATACGCTCCGTTTCACGCAGTAATACATCAACGTCCCTAGTTTAGAGATAAGTCCACTAAATATCTACTTTCAGCGTATGAGTTACGTCTCTGTTATAAGTAATTAAGAATAAGTAGTTAGAACTCGATATTGTGGCATATTTTAAGCCATAATTGACGGTTTCGAGAGTTCGAGAGTAATTAAAGGAATTAACAAACAAAAATAAGCTGAGGGGATGTTTGTTCGGACGGTTATTTATGTGCGGCCTCGAGGTACGAGTGGGTTTTAACGAGGCTTTGTGTTCCAAAAGATCCTTTGCCTATTACAAATAGGGGCACAGCATTTTTCATCTATTTACGCGTATGCTGCAGAAAAATAAGTTTTGTAGGAACGATAAAAAATATTCTGTTTTTACTCTCAGGAAAACTATCAAAAATATTTTGCAAAACTCGCAATTTATTTAGGGATTGTGCTTAACAATGTTAGAAAGATTATGGTATAAAGTCATTGTTTACTACATACATGATAATAATCTAAAATAATGATAAACCAAAAAAAAAAATAGCTTGATAATGTTAAAAAAAATGAATTATTAACTGAGCTAGACACGAACGAACGCAGGCGGACACTTGTCTTGTTTTTAAAACTGAGCCTCTGCGGCGTAGAGTGAACTGTCTACGTCTACGGCATTGAAACTTACTATCACCTAATAAGAGATGGCGTTAGTTACATATTAAGAACTCTATTAAAATATTTTAAAAAATACATATATTACCCCCTTTCGCAAGACTGAATACCTACCTACTTATGAAAGAATTATATAGGTACATTAATGTATTTGTGTAGGTCCCTTAATGAATTAAAAATTATACCAACTAATTAATGTTTTTTTTTATTATTATGTAGCAAATAATCCAAATTTACAAAATACCTGTAATCTAAAGGTATCTATGCCTAGAGACTAGTATGTAGGATTTTAAAGACACATTTACCAAATATCTGAAAGACATCTTGCTATAAAATTATAAAGCGTGTACAGGTGTTTTGTATTTTTTAATCGACTACAAAAAAAAGGAGATTATCAATTCGAATTCGATTCGATTCGTATGTAATATTATTGGAACTGCAATATCTTCATATTATGATGATCTATTAGAGCTTCCAAACAAATATACAAAATTCCATAGGTGTATGTATGTATGTTTGTATGTATGTCCGAAGATATTAATCGGATTGTAACCATTCTTTTTTTATTGGTTTACATTTACTTCAACTTAGGGAACAGTGCAAGTTTTATCGAAATCGGTTCAGTAGTTTTCAAGATATGGACAAGTGTGACGGCCTGGCTTATTGATACGAGCTAAAGCTAAGAAAACATCTCAAAACCTTGGTCAAATTCTAGTGCATTTAAGAAAAACTAAAAATGACGAAATAAAAAAGAAATTTAAAACACTGATTTGAAGTCAGTGAAACAGCACGACGTATTCCATTGAAAAAATTTCGTTGACTTCAAATCAGTGTCAGATTAGACTTATTTCAAACTTTTTAGTGTATTCTGAAGTCGATATTTTTTTTTTTTAATTACTTTTTTATTTTAAATATAATTCACCTACTTATGTTGCCGAAAAGTAGTTTAAATTATCATGGTACGTAATAGATTCCTACTTATTAGCTAACAAATGCAACACCTACCTCGACATCTAACTATAAACATAACTGGGTATTTAGATAAGTACCCACTACATTTACCTTCTAAAACGACTACCTGCTTTTGATTATTTTTAGTTAGTGTGAAAACTCGAAACCAAATTATTAATAAAATGGTAGATAGCATGTTATATACTTACGGTTCCGAAGGTAGTTTAGGTAGTGCCTATACCTACTCGAATGGCATTACACCAACCATGCCTGTTAAACATAACATAACAAACGGAATCATAACATTTTCTCATTATAAACATGAACGGAAGTAAAAACGAGCAATTACAAAATATTAAATTAATCTCAGAAGCATTAAGTGCAGTGTGCGGCGCGCTCCCGCTCGTAAATGCCATGTTTAACAAAATGGCCGGTCCGCCGGGTGTGTTCGATTTTTGAATTTCATCGACATCGAATTTTATCCCGTTTCCCGACACTATTCTCTTTATATTTTTTAACTATCAACAAGCACGGGCCGAATAAAATAAAGCCGTTTACATTTTATCACAGTGGCGTGAATGATAACGTGGTAATTAGAACCCCGTACACGACACAAGGTTCATAAAGGTTAATGTTGTCTGCGCCCTTTGTTTTTAGAACTATTAAGATAAGCTCTTTGGTACCAATGTCACATTTCTTTCTTTTTTTAAATTAACTGCGATGGACCGATTAGGTGTTAAGTTTTTGCTACTTTTGAGTTTCAAACAGATAATTTTATTTTATTTTATTTTTTTATTTTATTTTATTTGGGACAACCAACAGTAGTACATTACAGTATAAATATAAAACAATGAATACAAAAGAGTGATAAATGTACCACCCACTACGCTATCCACAGATTACCGTAATTTCTTTACAATTCTGCTACATTATGTTACATGTGACATACAAATAAAATTAAAGAAAGGTGGTTAGCAACAAAGTGCGAGAAAAAAAAAAAAAAAACACAATATCAGTAAAACATAACTTATGAATTAAGGGAGAGAAACCTCAAAGAGCCTTTGCCTCAGAATGTTGGTAATTTGAATTTTAAAACTATTGTAAGAGGTGGAAAATATATCGACAGTAGAGAACAAGTTGTTGTATGTATCTACCATCCGGCGGAGAGGTGACCGCAGACCAGAGTTCGTCCTGCACGTGCCGGTAGCGAAAAGATGCCGTACGCGCACCTCACGCCCCAACACTGTACGAGGCACTGCATAGCATAAACTGTTCACCAGATCAATGCAATCAAATTTGTTGTGGCATAGTCTGTACAGCACCATTGTTTCCAATATGATCTGTCTAGACTTACTATTTAAAAGATTGTACCTACTAAGCAGAGCATCGTATGATAGTTTAGAGTGGAAACACCTGTAATGCATCGAACGGAGAAACTTGCGCTGGACGCTCTCAATGTGGTCATTGTATTTTTTATAAAAAGGAAACCACACAGGTACAGCATATTCTAGTTGTGGGCGTATGATAGATTTGTATAAGTGTAAATAGGTAGAGGGCCGACAGAAGTCACGGGAAGCACGCATCACAAAACCGTACATCTTGAGAGCCCTATTCACGATATCGTTGTACGTAACAACGTAGTCAGTAAGAAACGGCAATGGGTGAGCCACCTCGCTCAATAACTTAAATATTTATAGTATCTTCCTATTTAGTGGTTACATAGATTCAATATCTCTGGGGTCAAAACAGGGGAACTTAACGGTTATTCATGATTAAATCCTACGTTTTATGACGTGATATATGCCCAACTCTTGAGATGAGACTCCTTACGAACGAGTAACGTAACTCAAAATGACAGCTTTCATACAAAATTAACCATTTTAAAGTTGTTTGGTGCAAATGGGCAATCTTGTTATAGCTGAGGGTTAAATTTGCTTTTAATCCTATTAGTTTAAAATCCAGGCAAATTCAAACCATAGACAGATTACCTACGGAAGCTTTAAGCTATTTATCAATTAACTAGTAAAATGTTCTTTTCAAATTAGTGATGTGTGTTTATTTTAATTAATATTATAATTTTATCGATAACTAATTAATGTGTGTTATAGTAGCAAGTCGATCGGGAGGCAAGGCGATGTAATGGTGGCTAATGTGGCGACCGCCCGCGTCGCCCACCCGCCGCCATTGTTTCATAACGACACTTTTATGATTGATTCCGCTAGGGAGGTGCATGTATCGATAAATTGCAAGCTTAGCTTACATAAATTCCATATTTCGTCCCTGAACATTTTGAGCGGGAATTTAATTCTTGAGATTGTCTATTTATAAGGATAATTTCATTTAATAGCTGTTACCTAAATTAATATCAAACGAAACATCTAGGTACATCTGAAGTACCTAGTTAGTTTTTAAATGGCGGATGACTTCCGAAACCTACCCTACCCCATCCCTATTTTATCGATAAACGGCTGTAATCGAAATTCACGATCCATTAAACTCGTAGCTACAGTTTTATTTCAGTAATACATTGTTTTAAACTCAATTACATTCGGCTTGGGACCCACCACAGATATCATGGTGCCTGTTTATTGTGTACAAAAAGTATAAATATGAAAGAGAATAAAAATATGGCAGTAATAAGACCATAGAGTAAATAATATACCTTCTACGTATAAGTATAAATAAAAGCGCTAATTTTAGAATTGGCAATACGTATATACCCATTTGAAAGTAATTTTTCAAAAGAAGATGTGACTCGCAGTTCCTTCTATTCCGTAAAGAAAGTCGTAGGTTCGATTCCAAATAAGCTTCAGATGTTGGTGAAGGAGAACATCGTAAGAAAGAAACCGTAATACGATGGTAGAGTACTGCCGTACCCGCCTGTCTGTATATAATCTGTGGCCAAACAATTACGAGTGCTCTTTTTTATACACTTATTCCTAGGTAACAAACAAGCATACGGCCCGCCTGATGGTAAGCGGTTACCGTAGCCAATGTACGCTTGCAACACCAGGGGTATTACTCGAGCGTTGCCGACCCTGCAGAAATCTCTTCACACCCTTTTTGAAGAAACCCATGCTGTACTTCATTGGGAAAACCACGGCAGGGAGCTCATTCCACAATCTGAGCGTCCGCGGAAGAAGCTCCTTTGAGACCGCACAATTCGAAACAATTCTGGTTTCAATGTGTGTGTGTTTCGACTTCGACACCCGGGGGCCAAGTCTGCTATTTTAATTCAAAAATATCACTCTCACACGATCCCATTACAACTCTATTGCCATTGAGACAAGGACGATGTTAGCGTTATCTACTAAATTCATTATGGTCTTCGACGTATTCAAATCTGTAAATTTTTACACCGCTGATAGTCCGTTAGAACACAAATAAAAATAGAAGAATATTATTTTACTGGCGACTGATGATGAGATACTGTAATACTATACCGAGCAGCATAAAATTTTGATTGCGAAAAAATAAATAAACTGGCGACAATGATGATTCATTAAATATAAATAAATGGGCTACTAATCTAAGCTGGTACAGTAGTACCCATAGAATAAAGATTTTCAAAGCGGGGGAAATGCTATTGGTCCGCAGCTGCCACCATGTTAGCGCGCGCCGTGCGGAGGGGCGTGACTTGCGAGTGAGACGGAACTAACAGCTGCAGTGTATTATGAACCATATATGTGATCTAAGGTTGATTTTAAGTTTTAGCATTCTTTCGTTAATCTTCGGGGCCATACTTTCTTTTCTGTTCACGTAGATTCACGACGCGCCTTATCAGTTGGGTAATACTGTAATTCAAGTTCTAAGTGAGCGAATTAAATTCAAAAGGGGCGAATAAAATACTCAGTGAGCAAGTCAACTCTGTCTAAGTTACCTATTCCCCCATATTTTTAAAAAAAGGTATTGCAGGTAAGGTGTAGGTATTAAAGAAAGTGCCACCTCTAAAAAATATTTTTTTCTTCTATGAATTCGATAAACAAGCGTACGACCCACCTGATGGTAAGCGGTTACCGTAGCCACATAGACGGTTACACACGAGGTATCACTCACGCTTTATCGACCCTTCCCCCCTCCACAATCAGCACTGGTGACCTTACTCTCACGCATATTATATGGCTACGGTACCTATTCTGTAAGGTGGAGATACTTCCCCAGCCGAGCTGCTCTTAGAGCGAATAAACGCTACGCTCTACCTCTCTTCAAATAGGTAGGTAGGCCAATAAGTATATCTATGAATACATAACCAATTGATAAATATGAAATCGTGAGAACTAACCATTACATACATTCAATTTGGCTCTGTTTACCGTCTAGGCACTTAAATAATGTGACTAGATACAAAACTAGTCGCAAATTAGATAGGCACGGTAACAAAGCTTGGTGTTCAGATATTCAAATGAACTCACGATTCTGACCGTTCCCTTTGGTCGAGGCGTGATAATACACCGATGCTATCACGTAATCTTGTTAGGAAATAATGTAATGAAGTGTTAGCCTTTTTTAAGTGTTTATCTAGGCAATAGGTTGCCTATACTTGGAAGCTCTTCCTTGGATGATAGCTGTGGAAAGTAACGGCCAAATTTAGATGGACATTTTGAACGCTCCTTAGAAGCTTGTATTCTGTTCCCTTCAATCCTCTGTGGTACCACCGTGATATGGTTTCCTCACGATTTTTGTCTTCACCGAAAGCTCAAGTTCATTATAGGATTCGAACCCGCGACCATCGTCAAGGCACCATTGAGCCATCATCGCCAAAATGCTACTATCCTATCCCATTTTATAATATCCTACTAATATTATAAATGCTATAGAAAATGTTCTGTATACTTTTTATCCCGAAAAATTTACGATCCCACTAAAAGGCAGGTGAAACCGCGGGCACAGATTACTAAATAGTTACTACGTAACAGATAAATCACTCCATATAAAATTGACAATACCTACTGCTATAATAGCCTACTCTTTTGAGTCGCTAGACGCTGCGAACGAAAATGAACCTAAACTTACGAGCGTAAATTTAGTTTTGCTTTGTAGCTACTCGCCGCCGCGTATATAGAATGGATTGCCAGGGATGCCTCTGTCGATAAAGATCTCAGTAAGTATTTACAGTACTTACACTTTATGAAATAAAAAATAAAATGCTTTTAAAGTTTCAGCATGTACAGTTGTTAAAAATAAGAAAAGTTTTTATTTTTATATAGCTGACCCGGCAAACGTTTTGTGCCATATCGGTGCGACTTCGTTTGCATGGTGTCGAACGCTATACTAGGGTATAACAGGTAGGGTAGGGTAGGTCCTACCCTACCATACCCATAGCGGTATGAAATATACTAATCATAAAAATCAATTGAGCCTACTCGAAGGAGTGCGACCACAAAACACCATGACACGAGATTTTTATAATTTAAATATATAAATAATGACTAGCTCTATCCCGTGGTTTCACACGTGATCCCGGAAATAAAGTATACTAATGATAGATTTTTCGAATTCGACTGGTTTTGCTTTATTATGTTAATATAGTATATTTAGATTAATAATTTAATTTATTATTAACTAGCTGTTCCCCGCGGTTTCACTCGCGTTCCCGAGATAAAAGTAGCGCTATAAACCTCACGGAGCCCGAGACCTTTCCAACTAATGCAAAACCGTGGAAATCGGTTCGTGCGTTCTGGAGTTATAGCGTCAGGAAGGAAACCCCGACTTATTTTTATATAGTAGATTTAATTTATTATTAATTTAATTTATTATTAATTTAATTCCCTTAAATTAATAATACATTATTAATTTAAGGGAATTAAATGATTATTTTTTTTATAGTTCAAATATCCTACAACCGGGATTCTGACTCATATTTTGTTCAAAGTTTACAATAAATGTGACATCTAGATCTTTTACATAATTATAAAAGGAATCTAAAGGTACTTTAAACCTTCCATAGAAAGAACAACAAACAGTTCGAGCGAAATATATACGTACGAACTAGGGAATGCAAAACCGTGGCAAAATGAAAACCGGTTTTTATTTCGGTTATGAGAGGAAAAACCGGTTAACCGGTTTTAAACCGGTTTTTTTTAATGTTCGCTCGTTTTTTTTTCACGTTATTTCTATATCTCGAATTATAGATAATAACCGTGCCTAAGATTTAAAAATCGCAAACTGAAGAATTATTGTCAGTTAAAGTTAATGAAGTGGGTATAAAAGAAACATCAAAGACACCATCACCATCTGCCTGTCCTGTTCCCTATAATTTGGGATCGGCGCAATATGTACGTTTCTTCTATCCGTTATACCCATATTCACTCGTTTCTTACCAATATCATCTTTCACACAATCAATCCATCTCTTTTTCATAAAATTTATGGAAATAATTGTTTATTTAACTCTGTTGATCAGATACTCGTTTATATAGGTTATAGATAACTTTTGCTTGATTTTTAATTGCTTTGAGATATTATGACTACGTTAAAAAATAGATCAGTATTAAAGAAGTAATTATTTAAACATTTAGTAAATTATGTTTCGTAAGTTATAATATTAATTTCACACGTAATATACATGGCATATTGTAGCGGCACAGCAACTTGCGTGTACACTAAAACGTGGTTATTATTAAACGAATGTTTTCCTTAGATACAAAAAAAAATACCCAGTTTTTGCTGTCGTGCAGACGGGTAAAAAATAACACCAATCAGTCAGCTTGCTGTCTACATAAGAGCCTTCGTTGACAGTAGTTGCTCCGATAGCATGACATTAATGCTGGCGTCCCGAAAGGCTCTGAATTATCCTCAACACTGTTCCTCCAGCATATTAATGATATACTCTCTATTGCCAGCATTCATTGCTATGCAGATGAAATTACATGGGACGCTCATTACACGAACCGTGCAAATATTTCACGTTCTATATTGGAGAAAAGGCGCGAAGGACTTGACTTAAATCGAGAGTACACAAACTAGTGACTCCGATTGGGGTCGACTAAACCTAGTCTATTTCAACCCCACTAAATCACACGCAAGCCTGCGTATTCACCGTTGAGAGAAGTCCATTTGCTGTGGCTCCTCATTTCTAGAACATGTCCCTCAACATCACGAAAAGCATTGGGATCCTTCACGTTAATATTTGTAGCGACGTTCTGTTCCAAAGTCATCTACAAGATATCCAAAAAACTCGGTGTGATTAATAGAGCGAAGCAGTACTTCTTATCGAGACAAAGACTGCAACTATATAAGTCGCAAGTCTGGCCCAAATGAAGTAATGCTGTCTTCTGTGGGCACCTGGATACCAGTTTGGGTATTTAGACTCAGTTCAGCGACGTGCCGTTAGAATTGTCGATGATCCCGAGCTCACAAGTGTTTTAAAGCCTCTTAGTCTGAGGAGAGACTGTCTTCTTATGTGTGTTCAACCGCTTTTCCAACAGTGTTCTGAAGAATTGATTGACCTGATGCTCAGTTACCTTGATCCATCGTAGTCACCGATCCTCACACATTGGAACCAAAATGTTCTCATACTGTGCGGTTTCAAAGAAGCTTCCTATCGTGGATGCTCAGGCTGTGGAATGAGCTCCCCGCTTCAAAAAGGTTGAGGGTTGGTAACGTGCGAGTGACAACCGTTATGTTGCAAGAATCTATAGGCTAGAGTAACTGGTTATCATCAGGCGGGCCGTACGCCTACGCTACCTAAGTATTGTAAAAAAAAGTTTTACATGTTTTATATCTATCATAAAAACAATCATTATTTTAAGTTATTATCTTACCAGCTCAACAAACTACACATCAACACACTTCAGTTCATCACAAAAATACTCACTGCATTGCACTCAGTTTACAAAACGGCGGCAAATCTTCCTTTTTTAGTTTTTCCAAACATTGAAAGAAAAACCGAAAAAAATCGAAAAACCGGTTTTGGTTTTATGTGAAACCGGTTTTTTTGTTGGTCAAAACCGTACCGACTAACCGGTTTTTCGATTTTCGGTGAAACCGGTTTGCATTCTCTAGTACGAACGCGCCACGCGGCTGTCGATAACCAACTGAGAAATGGACTGGTGACGGTCCGGCGGCCGGTAGGCAATTATCGCGCGCAAGTACATGGAGTGAAAGATGCCTGCCGCGGGGGACAGCTCGTCTAATACCTGGAGCCGGTCATAGCCCGATCAGATTTTTATAACAGTAGATTTTTTTTTTTACCGTGTTTAATGTCTCCTAACCATGTTATTTTTTTTGCAAAAATATTTCACAATCAGGCGGTCACCGCTGTATAGCATATGGGCATTTGTGGTATCAGGAGGTTTGCATCGATTCATGCATTTGATTGAATCTCCCAAAAAATTAAAAAAGACAATTGAAAAAAAAAAAAGATAAATAATTGGTCAGCTATTGGACAAACAATACCTTTTTATTACTTGAAGGTATTAACCTACGCATTATACTTACGTCTGGGCTGTAAATCACAAATTATAGGCTTGAGAATTTCAAAAATCTATATCATGACTCATTTATTCAGTTTAGGCCCTAATAAGGCTCTTATGAACGTTACAAATTGACTCTACCATGATTTCGAAATGTAATTAAACTGAAAATACTCCGGCAAGTAACTTTTTTTCTTGGTCTCAATTAACTCCTATCTATGAAAATAATATAAAGTACAGGTCTTAGATTAGAACCCTGTGGGACACCGGATACAGTTGAACCACAGAAATTTCCAATCGTCTTTTTTGGACTAATAAGTAGAGCTGATGTCGTAATGAAGCGCTCGTGGTGTAGCGTGTGAGATCGTGGTCGGTACCTGGATGGGTGACCACCTAGTGGTATTTCATATCGAGCGTTTCCGTGCTTCGGAAGATACGTGAAGCCGTTGGTCCCGGTTATCACTTAATTGTGATAGTCGTTAAGCTAGTTGGATGCCTCCTAGGCGGCTTTAAAAATTCCAACAGTAGGTTGACCACTAGCCTACCTCCACCGATCCGCAGTGGGCACGCGTGGTGGAGTATTGCCCATTCCCTTTCACCCTCATTTGTAAAGGAGGCCTGTTTTCAGCAGTGGGACATTATAGGCTGATGATGATGATGATGATCTCGTAATACATAATGAATAAAAAGGTTGATTAATTTCTTTCTTTCTTTCTTACTTATTAAGTATATTCGGCGTCAAAATTCAATGTCAAAATTAATCATAAATTGATCGAGGACTCCGGAGACCGAGCGAGGAGCTTTTCCCGGCAACGCATCAGCTTGGCTATCCAAAGTGGAAACAGAGGAAACGCTACCAGCCTGCTGGGAACCTTGTCGTTAATCGGTAGCATCGGCAGTTCAAATTTAATCGATAAAAATGTAGCAGAATGTAAAGGTTAATTAAGGGGGCCCTTCATGGCCAACGCAATTTCAACGCCAGCATATCCTAAAAGCTTGTACTTTCATCCAACGTAATGTTTGACTGCCAAAAAAGAGAGACAGCATCAGAGCCGTCGGTTATCAGTCGGTAAATTCCGCTGATCACTCGCAGCCGCTTCGCTAGGTCACAGGCTAGGTCGCCCTTCATGATTTCGCATATCATAAAACTTGTTCCAGGAGTATTCTTCTTGTGAAAAAATCTTACATGTTTGTGAAGAAAAAGTTTGTTATTTTGAATCTCCAATACATTTGCAATGCCGGATCAAGATGTTTTCTTTACTTTTTACAATTTATAGTTACTTTAGATATAGCCAAAGTTCAAGTAAAATTTGGGCAAAAACGCTGTTTTTCGGAGGCTTTTAGTGAACTTTTTTTATTTTTGTCTATATACAGGCCTAGATATAGTGCACAAGATAAAATTTCAAGTCTTTTCAATGTCTAAATTCATCAGCTTTTCAATAAGGTATCCCATCTCTACTAGATGACAACCTGGCGTCTGATTTGAGTAAAATATTTAGCACCTTAATTTGCTTACCTAACCCACCTGTATTATAACTAATTACGGATAAAATATGTCTTATCTTAGATCAAAACTGGAGAAAAGAAAAAAAAATTGACGGGGTTTTCGCCATTATTCGGACTGCAGATGAGCTATAATAAAATCTAAAATTCATAAGATCATCCACATGAATAATGTTATTCTTGGGTGAAGACTTTGGCAGATGCGCATTTTTCCGTGAAGGTGATGAAGCAAAAATCAATTTTGTTTTCTTAAATTGGTTTGGGCAAAGAGCAACTTTTCTTTTTAGAAAATCAGTAGTCCAGTGTCCATCAGATAGATAGGTATTAGAAAATTCTTTGTTTTTACCTGATTTGCCGAGAAAGGAAGGTGATATACATATTCTGGTATTATACTCTATTTCACATAGGACGAGTAGTCAAGGTCAAGGGTTTTTTTTACCAATATCTAGTGAAATTCCATTTGATTACTCTGAAACAGTACTCACAATATTTCATGAAACCCCGCTCTATCATAGTATTCCTTTATTATATCGAAATGAACATTAACCATTGAGAAATCTAATAAAATACTATGTGTCACCGAACTCATGATATTTGAAATCTACTATAGTAGTGTGACCTATAGCTTGATGGAATTTAAAGGTATCGTTAGAATTGTGTTCATCGTTAGAATGCTATTTTGTGTTTTTGGTTGCATGTTCACTTACCCTATTGTTTTTTTTTACTACAATACCTACTACAATTTCATAAAATTTTAAGTCTCATGTACTGGTTCATTAAAATCATTGGAGTTATTTTCTGGAGAATTGCACGAAACAATTGGAAAATATAATATTTTTGGTCAGTAGGTAGGTAGCTTTTTTATACTTGGCAGATCTTTGTCTTTTCAGTTTTTTACTTGTATCAGTTTCAGTAGGAATTTGTGATTTCCTAGGCCGGTGTCAACCATTATGGCAATGAAAACAATGCTAGAATATATCTTGAGCAAATCAGAATTAATATGTTAAAGACCTATAGGTTAAAGGCACGTAGAGTAATATTGGATAATAAAAATAAGTATGTAATGAGTCTAAGCTTGTTTGAAAAATGCAAAAAGCAAATGCAACCTTCCGAACCGGTAGTAGAGTATTACCCCCTTATTCATAATAGCTTTTTAACTAAATCAGTGTAATAGTGTACCCGTCTCACTCTTTCGATCACCAAATGTCACCTTTCAGATAAAGACTTCGGAGTTTTAGCTAATCAACGTTTGATAACTTTATTAAGAATAAGGGGGTTAGAGTCAGATTTTTCATAAGTGCCTGTAAATGTCTATTTGAATAAATATTTTTTTTTTAATTTGAATTTTTGAATGGTAAGGATATTTTTCTTTTTATGTAAATGACATAAATTATATTCATTACGATTTGATGACTAAGGAATCGTTTATTACCGTCCGCAAACGAGCAATAGTAAATTTACGATAGCTCTACTAGGTGTTTGTTTAAAGTGATAAAGAAACATGTTAAATATACACTTCACTTTTTCATAAAGAATTAAGTTTTATATTTTCGGAGCCGGTCACATATATGTTTTTGAGTTTCAAGTGAATTCTCGGGACTATGATTAAAACTATGCCTAAGAAATAATGTTTACTATTTAAAAGGTACCTATTCCCTTGATTGATTAGAAAATTGTTGTTTTATACGTAACCAATATTTATTAAAACAAAAATCAATCACAATAACGTATCATAAACCATAACAATTTTAATTAAAAAATCAAACTATTTACCAAACACTGTTTAGTTTATAATAGCGTAAAATTTGCGTGAAATTCAAACTTTATCGTGTTTCATTAAAATTTAATTCAACATACGAAAACAATCTTGCGGCGACCGGCAACATATTATTTTATTATCGATTAAAAATGATTGCACACCGGCGTTAAAAGCGCGACGTTTTGTGCGGAATCAATTATTTTGTGAGCCGGGATCCACTGAAAAATGTACCTTTATCGTGATACATTAAGCTAATAAAGCATTGGAGTCAATTAAAAAGTATTACACCGTGTGCGGAGGCAGACCGGTTCGAGCGAGCGCCAGCGCGACCAAACTATCCCAAAACGAACAAGCCGGGCGCGCTAACCCACCCAATCGACGCCTTAATTGAATCGTAACCAACAAAATTCAAAAGCCCCACTCGGCCAACTTACCCGACAAATCTGATGTAATACGCCATACGGCTGGTTAAATCACAAGCTCTTAACGCAAACCGCCCACTGGGAAAGCGTTCCAAATTCTAATAACACCTCTACACACCCATCCGCCAATCATGAAGCAGATTTTCAAATAAAGAGTGCAGTTCAGAGATCTGGTGACACCCATTGGAAAATACCAACCAATGAGAGCTTAGGAGTCCATGTTCGTTATTTTTTTCCCGTTGGACGGGCGTCGAGCAAGTGCGGAGGGCTCATTCGGCCGCGCGCCGCCTTGGCGTTCGTATCGCGCGTTCGCGTCACGAAAATGGATTGTGCTCTGTGTGACATGTGCTTCTGAAATTTGGTGATTATTTTGTGTCGGACCCGTTGTGTGTAAAAGCATGATGCCTCTTGCACCGACCCCTGTGGTGGCGGTGCCATCGAAGCCAAAGATCGGATTCAGTATAGACAGTATAGTTGGTGGTTCTGAAAGGTCGAAGCATGCGTCGCCGCCGCTTGCGAGTCCGGGGTCTCCATCACCAGTCGCATCTCCGAGAAGTCCTTCGCCACGGCCGCTGTTGAGACCGAGTGCCCTACCGGCAGTGTTTCCTTCCCCCGAGTTGAAGAGGCTACCTTACTTGGACGCTCAGAGTCATCATCATCAGTTTCTGGCTCATTTCCAAGGAGCGGCGTTGGCTGCAGCTCTTGCTCATCAACAGCAGGGGTTTGGCAGTCATCTTCCACCCCACCCCCCGCCTCATCCAGCTGCGCCTGTTCCACGGGAATCCTATCAACTGTACCCATGGCTCATAAATAGGCATGGGAGGATATTTCCTCATAGGTTTCCTGGAGGTGAGTGATATATTTCTTTATTTTTTTAATTTCTTGTTAAAATTGCTGCCTTTATGAAGGTTAATTCAAATGAACAGGTATGCTAATTATGTCATCCATATAAACTTAAAAAATGAGTTTCGGCTTTTAAACTAACAAATTACACAATTTTAGTTTATTTATTTTTTAATTCCACTCATGAATCAGCTTGGTATGGTATGATTTACTTATTAGTGTTTCTAATGCTCCGTGCAAGTGATTTTTTTTCTCAGGAAATTGGCTAAAGCCTTAAGAGGTATCCAAAGTATTAAAATGTTTTTGTTAAACTGCTCTAGAAATAAAAAGTAGATTCGCAAAACAAATAAGTAGAGATTTTGAAAGAACCAAATATTTAATTGGTTAGAAAATTAATATCATTTCTTACTAAAAAAAAAACCATTTTCAATAAGGCGTTGTTTAATAAAACTGATGCTGATTTAAACAAGAAAATAGCAAAAACCTTAATAAAGAGATTGGTTTTAGCGCCTTACGGGATTTTCAAAATTTTCTCTTCGATCTTCAAAATCAAAATCTTGCGAGAAGTTTTAATTCTGCATCTCAATCAATACTTTAGTAAACGTAGATTTTCATGTCTTCTGAAAAGTGATTCTAATATTCATAATTTAGTTTCTAATTGTCATTATTGGCAATAAATAAGGTGTCAATTTGTACAAAATACATTTAAAACAAAAACAAAGTAACAGCTTGTCGATCCCTATTAACTTTATATTAATATATGAAGACAAGCTTTATGCCCTTATCAAGTAAGACTGCGATTAGTCTTATTGAATTATTACTCATCTCTGGAACTGACTTTGTAGTATGAGAAGGCAATATTTACGGGACACACAAATTTATTTACAATCTGAATTTCCTTTATCAAGCAAGATTTAGCTACTTTTGTTTGTACTATGAAAACAAAAAATACTTTTTTTTCTCTTAAAATGACTAAAAGATTTCTTAAATACCACCTGCAGTTTGACTATATCCCCCAATGAACAATGATTGATGTATCATAGAGTTTTGGTGACTGACTAATACGTTAAGTACAATATACAAAGATATCAAATAGATACTGTTTTGAGTGACTGTATTCGAACATAGCAGGATTACTATCATTGACTGATTTTGATCGTTCCATAATGCAGTTATTCCAAATCTTAAGTTTATTTCTGATTTTGAACTCCAGGTTAAAAAAGGCTTAATCTTTTATTTTCCTAGCTCTCTATACTAATGATGTGACTACTGAAATAACACATATAGTTTTGGCCAAAAGACTGCGCTTGTAAAAAGTTAAGCTTTTTTTAATTTATTTAATTTTAAAAAAATTGTACCTACCGGCGCCGCGGCGGGCGGGAGTATTATTGCCTGTTAACTCAATAAGATAAAGATTTTGATTAAAATAACATTGAAATTGAGATCATCGAACTTGAAAACATGAAAATTACGTTAGAAAGGCAAATTAAAAGCAAAAATGTTACAGCACCTGCTGTGTATAATATATGATAATATTCCGTAATGCAATAAAATATACGCATACTTATTATGTGAACATAGTTGCTTATCATACAAATGTTTATTATTAATTTCTATTAATATTATTCATTACAAACATAAACTATCTGTTTATCTCGGTGTCGCCATCTAGGAATTTTCATTAAGGACATATTTAGCTATTTTTTATGCAAATTCATCATAAATCAAGAACTGCCTAAATCTTATCGTAAAAAAACCGGCTATTTTGATCTGTTTCATTTCAGTCAGTAATTATCTATTGACTTGTAGGACATTTTCTTCTAGATACCAGCGCTTCGGCATTGCACGCTACAGCATTAGCTTTAGTAATAGATGCCTTTTTCACTTCATGCAGTTCATTTCGTTTAAATGTGGTATACGTTTTTTTTTTTTAATTTTGTTTTTTCTTTTTAAGAAAGGTATTTAACCTCGGTAGTAAAAAACCTAATTGATCAATTTGACCGACCAACTTAGCTGGCCTATGCCCCTGTTAGAACGAGGTCGTATATTGTCAGTGCCATGGACAAAAAAGTATCTCTGGAAAATTTCTTATTCATTTATTTATTTTTCCTCAGAATATTTGAAGGTTGTTGGAGATATATGTTTTGTGGCCAATTTCAATACAAAGACAGTCCCCGTACGTAAACTACCAGTTTTACTCACGGTTATTTGTAGTTTACAAAATATATTATTTTTTAAATGTTATCTTGAGTAATCGCGTGCCTTTTAAACATACGACAGCTCGTTGACTGAATTAAGTGTCGTCTTGTAAAAAAACGTAGTAGCTTATCTTAAACACGAGACCATTATGATAAAACCCCCGTTATCTGTGAACGCATTCAGATTGTTGTCGGAGCTTGTAAAAAAAGAAAGTTTATATAAAAAAAGTAAAAAGATTACCCACGTTAATCCTTGGAAGAATGGAAATGTTCTTTTTTTGATTCGATTTATTTTTAAAAAGCTACGATTGTCGATGGTTTCGGTTGTTCGGTCCGGTGATTACAAATGAGATTTTAATTTAAGATGTTTGTTTGTCTATTGTTTGTTTTTAAGTAGATTATTTCAATGCTTTGTTATTTACTTTTAAAATAAACAATTTACAGTTAAAGGTAGGTAATTAGGAATTAACGGTGAATGTTCTTAGTTTTGCTTGTTTCTTCGACTAAAAATGAAGTGAAATAAAGTTATAGACATATTTGCGGATCTATTGAGATTAAGCTACCAATTAATTAAGCATGTAATTAATTAAGCTTGTTTGTTTACCATTTGTCTTCTTATTAAACTGATAACTGCAAATCAAGATATGCCTACACTACAAAGATCCGTGCTAAAGAATGATTACGACGAACAATAATAAATATTGGATAACAAACCATTAATTAACTATTTCTTAATCTAACTTTCATGTATATAGTCGCCGCATATTAAAATAGTAATGTCGATAATATTATCTGTGCAACCTACGACCTAAATAAAGAGTTTGTTTCGTAATTAATGCTGTGTGACAGATAGCCTGACTGGCCCCGTACAATGTTGCTATCATTGCCATTAGTCGTCATTAAACCAATCGAAACATAATTATGTAGATAATATAATAATTATGTTAGTAATTAATAAGTATTAGTCTATGGTTCTTTTTAGTCTACTAAAAAGATTGTCATAACCAGCCTATTATGCCTTACACTGAAAAAAAATTATCTACAAAATTAGTTGTGTAATTTGACGTTTTGTTGTCGGGTAACTAACTTTAGTTGTCGGGAAACTAACTTTAGTTACATTTAATCAAATAATTTAGTAACGAACAAAAACTAGTTTTGTTAATAAGTCACTCTGTTTAGGTTATTGGTCGTAAAATTTTGTGTTACTGTTAAATAAAATTGTGTAGTCACTTGTAGTCCATTTTTTTCAGTGTATGGTTGTGGGTGAAGGTAAATATCACCAGGAAACCATATCATGCAATGGTTTCTGGTTGATAGTAACTGTCTGCCTGGCTACCACTTAAGTTGAAAATTTGTGACCAACAAAGAAATTGAATGTAGCGAAAAATCTAAAAAAAAGTCTATGGACACCAAGCACCCAGTGTGTTCCGATAGCTGCACTGGTACTATCTGCCTGCTTGGCTACCACTTAAATTGAAAATTAGTGACCAACAAAGAAATTAAATGTAGCGAAAAACTCTAAGTCTATGGTCACCAAGCACCCAGTGTTCCGATAGCTGCACTTGAGAGGTAGTTCCTTCTAGGTTTTGTGTGCTTACCACCTTAATCATCACTTACTATGGTGAGATTGCGGTCAAAACAGAGGCCTATACAAAAAAAAAACATTTTAGTTACTTAGTTCACACTCCTTGGTATCAAGGTTAAAAGCACGCAACAACAAACTAAATAATTGCGTTCACAGTCCCCTGTGATACCCTACTCTATATCAGATTAGTAACATTATTTACTACCGTACGGAATTATTAACGAGAATGTCACCCCTACTCAGTGCAATTTCGCGCCATTATCAATGTCAACAAAAAACTTTACGAGCGTTTATAAAGAAAATATTTTTGGACAAATAACCGTAGTAGGCGCGGTGCGTCGCTTCTCAATAGACTGCCACCCCATGTTATAACAATATTATTTTGATGAACCCACTTCTAATAAAAGAATTCAATTTTAATTAAACCGGCTTAACGCGCTCTTTCCATGCGTCAAAAATATAAAATCATCACTTTAAAAAAATATACAAAAGTAATAATCGTTTTGACAAAGAACCTTTATGTGACGACTGTCGGAGTAGGGACGGAACGCCCGCGATTATCAACCGACGCCATTGTTGTTCGAAATTTGATTCTTTCATAGGGCTGTGCTAATGTCGATACTATATTGCTTTTTTGGATGCAGTTATTGTCTATAAACATGCTAAGAATAATTACGAACCTAAAATCTTAATTAATTAAAAAAATATCTTAATTCAATGCATAGAATTTTTTTGTATCCAATTATATGTGCCTGACGTGTTTTGCTCATATATTTTATAGCTTTATTAACTCAATTAAGTAATTCAAACAGCTCACAGTTCAATTTGCTATTCATTATATTCTATCACCCCATTTATCGATAGATGACGGCACTATTCACTATCGAGTCGCCTCGTTAAGTATGTTGGTAGCAATGAACGTCACCTCTATCGTTACGCGCTCTTTTTTCTTAATTACCACCGATTGTTGCCGTGTTTTTTCACAATATTTTTCCACAAAAAGGATTGAATGGCTTATAATTGGATGTAATTTGAGTATACTTTGTTGTTGGGCGATGGTGGGACGATTAACTGACGTTTTAAAAGCAACGATTTAATATTATTGTTATGTTGGCAGCATTGGAGTGGGCAGCCATCTTGTTTGATGTGATCGGTAGTTAGACAAGTGATTTACAACTTTGTGTTAGACGAAAATGATTAATTTGTTTAAATTATTGTTGGTTGAATTTGAGGACAATGAGTCACGTCTATTTAAAAAAATCGACACATAAAAATCTGATACTTTCTTATATTTTTAATAATACCAAATCTTTATTTTCAGGCTACTTGTGGCCCATAGATAAATACCGTACCTTACAAACTAATATAAATATTATAATAAAACATTTATTTTATTTTTATTGTTCACTCATTTTTTGCTAGTAACATTTGATTGGGTTTTTAAACAGCAAATAGTACGCTACACCAACTAATCGGTGATAATAACGGGAAACAAAAATCTAAATACCTAATTAACAAGTTGCAAGATGTCTTCATCGTGACGGTCAATCATTCAATAATGTTTAATTAACACTCATCGCAGCTTATTGTTATTAATGACGCGAGTTTTTAATTCATGATTAAGTTACAATCCGAAAGCTTGATAAAAACATTCATTAAAGATTTTTTTTAGTTCATCGCGATGTGACCTCATCACGGCGTCTTTAGGTATAATTACTTTTTTTATTTTAATTACTTACATTAAACTGAGACATGCATGTCATTATTATGAAACTTGACTGTCACATGAATGGAAAATCACGCCAGACAATTTAAGAAAGAAAAAAAAAAATTGATATGGGACGTCAATGAAATTATCTATATTCAAGAGTCGTAAAACCACAATTTTATGTTTTCTGTGACACTATAGCGGGTTATCTTTGAGATAAGAATATTTCTTTGTTTGTCCCTAATTAATCAATCGAATATTTTACCGAAGTTAAATTATAATTAAGTTATAACACAGTTTTTTTATTGCGTCATTACTTACTTAGTTTATTATTTCTAATTTGATGTACCCGAATAACGTCAAAGATAATGTAGAAAATAAAAATTAAACAATGATATTCGCCGAATTCGCATTGACGTGACGACCATGATACGTTCATGTTATCACATAATTTTTTTTTTGGCAAATAAAGTAATAAATTACCATAGGTGGTAGGTACCTACCTACATGAAAGAATCATACAAATTTTATATATTATACCAAGATGATTGAGCTATAATATTATCGTATTACGCAATTAATAAAATAAGTTACTCGTAGAAGTGTGAAATATAATTGCAAAAATTAATAGACTCACTTTTCTTTTCTTGAGACCAATGGAGTTTATCACGCGAAACGTACATTTGCGTTGACACAAACACACCTTACAATTAAATTGTCGTTATATTGCAATTATTATCCTTTATGCAAACTGTTCATTGTTAAATAATGCTATTTTTTATTTCAATAAACATTTTTAATTGGACTTAATTATACGTGTACACATTTGTTTTATTGCGTATGCTGTTTTTTTTAAAGATCCAGTTGTAGATAGCCTTCTGTGAAACATTAAAACGAGTTATACATAGAAAAAATAATGTGAATGCTGTTTGTGACAAAAAAAATGCATCCCATTTAAGTAGACTTATGTTGTATATGTTATCATTCTGAGAATCAGACGAAAGGTTTCTATATGGAGTGTGTATTGTAAAATTCTAGCAAGTGGCGCGTTTGTCACGATGAAGTATTTTAGTGACTAAATGAAATTGTATATGCTGGATAGTAATTGTATACTTGCTCGACCTGCCTAAACAAGTAATTGCTACATTATAATCTAACCAATACATATAACATGCCTACAAATAAACCAGAGTGAAAATAATAAGGCAGCTTTAATACACTGAAGCGATTTCTTGGTTTACAAAGAAAAAAGCGTGCCTATGTACGTTTTTAATAAAATTGATAAAAAAATTGCTACCCAAATATACTGTAACCCTTTTATTGACCCAGTATTTGTAAGATATCAATCTTTTACAAGTAAATAAATAGCTGGTCACGAGACAGACAACGTATTCAACATTGACATTAATAGTTTTGTTAAACAGACATTGTTAATGGTAACACCTTGGTATATGACAGTTTTATCACTGCCTCACAGTAATCTGCTCATTATGAGACCGCAACGAATTACCTATATATAAAAATAAATGATAATATCTCAATATAGTCTCAGAGCTACAATGACGCATGTAATTGATATCGTTCGTTTAATATAATACCCGGACAATCCATTTTAGCTTGGCATCTGGCAAATAAATGGATCATACAAATGTAAAGGGAGGGGAGGAAATTTGAGGTCTACTCAAGTCGGTTGATCTTGCAATTATAATGGCATTAGCAAATGTCAGGACGTCGTCGCTACAAGGCCACTGCATGCGGAACGTGTATGCAACCACCCACGGCACATTTTATTCCAGTAACTAATAGCCTATTAAAGGTAAAATTCTTTCTTGTCGAAGGTTATTTTTACAATGTAAAGCCTAAATTGGTTTTTTATGTCTTTACTGAAGCGATGTTTACTTACATCGGCTGTTTTGTAATCACTATATGTAGGTAAGTATGTGTGGCATTTATAAAAAAATATACAGGTGTTTTACAATTGAAAGTAACTCTGTGGTCGCTCTATTTATAATTTCCCTTTCACCTATGGAGCATTTTAACTATCTGGTCTTGAACAAATCTTGAAATAGTCTATAATATCAATAATATGATGTATGATAATACAATTACATTTTAAAATATTAAAGAGTTATAAACGTGTTTTAAGATTTTTAAGCGAAATATCATTTATCATTGTAGAATATCTTTTGAAGGAATAAATGAGTATAATCGGACAGCATTATTCCTAAAGACGAGCGTCACAAACAAACTACAATTTATAAAACACAAACTCAACTGCACCTATAATTTGTGGTCTTTCATTACTTCATATTTCTTAGTTGTGAACGTACGGGAAACAACATAAGTGCTTGATGGATTATACTCTCGAGGCTCGGGTGGTCGTTTAGCAGTAATCTTTGTTTAATTTAATTTTAATAGTGGGTACGTCGTTTCAAAGTTAGTGCATACAGAATTTTTAGTTCTTTTTACGAATTTTTTTATTTGTATTCCATTTTACGTAAGGAACTCCTTGTTAAAAAATTAATGGTTCGAAGCAAAGATATTTTTAAGGCGATGATAGCTCAGTGGTAGTGACGTCGAAGGTCCCGGGTTCAAATCCTACGATGAGTTGGAGCTTTCGGTGAAGGAAAACAGCGTGAAGAAACCAAAAAAACCTGAAGCGAGATAGTAGGGTACTTTGTAGTACCCACCTGGCTGACTACCACCCTCAAGTTGATAATCTGTCAGTAAGCACTTATCTGTGCGTTCCGACATCTGCACTCGAGAGCCAGTTCCTTCTAGGCTTTGTGTGCTTACCACCTTCGGCCACATCATCACAGACGACGGTGAGATTGTGGTCAAACACAGGCCTATACATAAAAAGAAGGAAGTTTGGTTGATGATGTTAATTCTACACTTCACTGGTAGGTTGTTAATATGTTATGTATTTTAATTATCATGAAAATATATAACACAAATGTACAAATACTTATGTAATGCATTAAAATTCAAACGTAGAAATTACGAGAAGTAGAGAGTAGAAATATTAATAATAAATTAGTAATAAATAATAAGAGAGTAGAAAAACGTTTTTACTTTTTTTTAATTTTTACGTGACAATGCCCGCAAAATTCGAGTGAATTTTTCGAATGCGAATATCACGAAAATTCATAAAAGACTCGGGTATAAAATGACATGACATCTGTATAAATACCTATGTATGAATGTTCTTACCATTTGTGTAAGTTACCAGGGTTCTTTAGGAATTACAAATCGACGTTCATAAACAAAATGACATCTCTACAAATGAAAATGAAACGTCTAACGTCTGTCGATTGCGAATTGCAATTGCGCAATGACAACTTAACAATAATTTAATTGACATAACATATTGCCTGACCAATAAATTGAAATAAATTAAAGAATTAATTAGCTGGCAACACATAAGTATTTTCCTTTCAATTATTGTGATAAGTGACGATTTTATTGCCGTGTATGTCAACTGAGGCTGTCTGAGTCGTCGAATGAGATGAATTAATCAGTAATATTTATGTACTCTATTGGAGTGAAGTAGGTACTACATGTTATGTACCCATACAGTATGGTATAGGTTTATTAGTGCGTTTTTACCTTTTCACTTAACCTAACCTAACCTAACCATAGATAGATACCAACTACATGAAGAAAAATCAAACCAAGTGAAACATTCACCAATTTTTTTAAAATGTGCATTGAATAATTAATATTCATAACTACAAAACAAAAATACAAAATAATATTACAGAATACTAGCTGTTCCCCGCGGTTTCACCCGCTTTCCAAGGATAAAAAGTAGCCTATGTCCTTCTCCATACCATAGGCTATCTGCATGCCAATTTTCATGATAATCCGTTGAGTAGTTGAGGCGTGAAGGCGCAACAAACAAACAAACTCACTTTCGATAGAGTCGTGAGAGCATCGATATATTTGACAGTAAAGGATCCATATTTAATTTCTGGAGTGCATTTTTTAGATCAAAGCAGTATTTTTCCTTCCAAATGGATGTTTCTGAATAAGTTTCTGAACAAGGAAGGAAAACAGCCTAAATGACATTTGAATTTATAATTAAAATATTATTTCATTCCAGGTCCGGATATACCCGGGTTCCTCCTCCAACCCTTCCGAAAACCAAAGAGGATCAGAACAGCCTTCTCACCATCGCAACTCCTCAAGCTAGAACACGCGTTTGAAAAGAACCACTACGTGGTGGGCGCGGAGAGGAAGCAGCTCGCGCAGGCGCTGAGCTTGACTGAGACGCAGGTATGTGGCGCCATCTCTTATTTGATATCCGTAAACTAGAAAGGGTTGCGTTTACCGCAGTTTATTACCTTATTGTCTTATGATGAAGATCGGTTTTGTATTTTTTTTAATACTAAAGTATGACTTTGCATAGTTTTGTTTTTCGAAAATTTTCACAGTTCATGCATTTTTTTACGTAATGATTGACTATGTTTCATGCAATTGAATTTAAATTATGATTAGGGAACTGGATTAATCAAGCGGCAAATGAACTGAAAATTTAAGTGGGTATCCAAAAAAATATTGGAAATTATTTTCGACCTCTTAAAAGTTAATAAAAAGCAATCCAGATTAATATTAATTATTTGAGTTGGAGTAGTATTAAACAATTCCAAAATAAAGACGAACATTTATACACTGCGGGAGGGAAATCAGAGAGAGAGTAGCGGGCTTGTCTCATTACGCAGCTACCTAAGGCGTGGCATAGCTATATAGGTACGATTAATAGCTACAATACTAAAATATTAATTTCCCTTAGAAATTATAGATAATATAAATTTTAATATCTTTATTGTAGGTATTATTTTTCAATAAATTATTTACTTTGGATAAGACATACTTATCCACTTTATCATTTATATATAATATCACTACATAATATAATTATATGATAATATGGTCAACAAGATCATTGAAGTCAAATGAAGTCTCATTTGTTCAATTAATATAATGAGGTCTGAGATATCAGTGTCTAATGATTTTCTAAATAATAAAATGACTACTTGATTGCAAATAATTGTTTTGCTAATTTCATATACCAGAGGTCTCGGGTTGGAATTTTACAATGAGCTTGAGCTTTCGGTGAAGGAAAACATCGTGAGGAAACCATAGCACGGTACTTTGTAGTACCCACCTGGCTGGCTATCATCCTCAAGTAAAAAATCTGCAAGCACCTATCGGTTGTGCACTTGTGAGCCAGTTCCTTTTAGGCTTTGTGTACTTACCACCTTCGCCCACATCATCACTGCCATGGTGAGATTGCGGTCAATAACAGGCCTTTACACGTTTAAAAGTCCTAAAAGTGTTTCGCAATCTAAATTGATCGATATGATATACACCAAACATTACATATAAAATTGATTCGTGTACTATACAAATAATATATCCTCGACCTCGCCCTCGACCATATACCTCTGTAAATGGCGGGAATGCAAAACCGCACCTGTATGTTTATTATTATATTATTCAAGTTTTATTCCATGATTCTTTGGATTGAAATTATTACCCATATTACTAGGTACTGGTAGAATAGGATTTTATCCATCCCTATGTCCTAGGGGGATAATATAACCTTACTTGTCTTCTGTCTTTTTTTTACTTCGGATGTGAAAGAAGGTTGTAGCATAAGTTATTGTTTAAGAATATATGGTTGCTCCCAAATAGATTTCAATTTTCAAATTCAAAACGAAAACGTGCGCGATTCTAACAAGTACAGACATTATCGAAACAATGAAATCGCAATAACGTATCAGAGTTGCGTCTAATTGTTCGAAACTGTTTGCAAAAAACGCTTTAATTACTGGATCATTAGGCATGTGGCGTGCGTCCGCGCACCTCGTACCGTCGACAAACTTGTTGAGTGAAAAATAAAAAACGGTATACCTGTTTAACGCTTCACTGCTGGAGTCTCCTATCTCGTTGATGATAATTTAATCAAATGAGGGTAGTTAGCTTAATTATCACGCTAGTAAAACTACAGTATGCTGAACTTCAGGATATGGTGTAGAAATTTTACGGTGTAGCTGTTATTTATTTATAGGAGATTAATCCACTAGTTTCTTTTTGGTCGATCATTTACAAATTTACCTACTGTACTTTATGTAAATGTGTTTCCAAAATTTTGGAAGCAGAAAATACTCTTTACTTTATAAAGTCTTTCATAAGCTCTGCTACTAATCACTCGAAAAAAGTTTACAGTAAATAAAAAACATGCATACTGTACCATTTCATTGGCAACGTTTTTTTTTTAATTATTTGTTTCCTTTGGATTATATCTAAATATGAATCAATAAATCGTTATTTCCTTTAGTTTCTACTAACCGTACAATACGTAATGAGCAATACACCCGGGTGTGGTCGTTTAATGTTGTAGCCTAGTTTCTAAAATGCGTTCTTGTACTTTTTTCACATTATTATCATTCATTAAAACAGCGTAATCATATAATGTAACTGACCGTTGCATAACTGTTGATTGATTACTTGAACGTGGGGTTTATTTTGCTTTACTGACTGTTATTATGTTTTGATCGAGAGTAAATTTTTAGTCTGCCTATAAAATGTCCTTTAGCACCATGAAGCAATGCTTCATGTTTAGCACCGATCTGTCTAACGCTGCTTTGACAAGATTTTCCTTCTTTGCCTGACAATTTGACTTTATGTCAATTTTTTTTACAAAATATAGACAGCTAGAATCATGTCCCAATCATGGATCTTCTCAATGGCTAAAAATGGCAAAGGAACTTCCTGCCGCGGACGCTTAGACTGTGGAATAAGCTCCCCGCCGTTGTTTTCCCAATAGAATACAGCATGGGGTTCTTCAAGAACACCATTCTTTTTGAAGAGATTTTTGCAGAGTGAGCAACGCGTGGTGTTGCAAGCGCCCATAGGCTACAGTAACCAATTACCATCAGGCGGGCCGTATGCTTGTTTGCCGCCTTAGTAGTATGCTGTGTTTGGACTTGAATACTTGATTTACTATTTTGATAATTGCTTCAGAATCAACATCCGAATTTAGAATTTTTAAAATGTTTAACATTAATGGTAGGCGTGTCGTATTTAGACTCGATTGCTGGATATTCAATTCCATTTGTCATAATCAGTTACTATTTCCTGAAGCTGCGGCCCCTAGAAGGGAACTGGTTCTTACGTGCACCTGCCGGAACAGGCCGGTATATTGTCGATCGTTTTTCAACGTGTAAATAGTAACCAGCCAGTCAGGTACAGGTACATTTTATCGTGCTATGAGTTTTTGATCATATTTATCGCCTGACCCAACTAAAAAGAGGAAAAACTTGTTCAAAGTTATGAAATTGCTCAATTCTACATAGCTTTACTTTACAATCAAAGGTTGTTCCATTATATGCTGATGACTCTTCGTTGTAGTAGTCCATGGGAATGCCTATATGCATTTGTAGACATATTGCCTCGGACAGGTCAGCCGGCGTTGTGGTAAGATACCCTGAAAGCCACGTGGTGTAGTTCGATTTCGTCTTAGAACAAACATGAATCTGTTCTGAGTCTGTTTGTAGATACCCGTTTATATTGACTTGTAGTAGATATGTTGTATATCAGCTATCTGGATTCGATAGTACAAGCTCTATTTAGTTAGGGATCAGATGGCCGTGTGTGAAGAATGTCACAGTTTATTGATTTATATACCTTTATTATAAGCCCATTTTCAGTAGCATCAACTTGCAAGTGATAGATGACAAATACAATGTATCAAATCTTACTATATTCCATTTTTAAGGAGTGATTTATTTAGTATATTCATTTATACGGGTCTTTTGTTTATTCTGTAGGCAATTCCAGCAATGCGACTTATTAGTTAAGCTTACGTAGGTATTTCGCATCAGTTTCACTTTCTGACTTTTTCAACCCTCTTTTGTTACTCTAATATTCTTAGTTCTATTGTTACGATGTTTTCTAACCATTTTTTGACATAAATATATGATAATATTTATATTGGAAACTAATTATACGTTTATGTACCCAATCGAGTATGTATTTGCATAATTGCATTAATAGCCTGAAGTGTTATTAATTAAAATTTTAATTCTCAACATCACGAATTCTACGTACCTACAAACAGTTGCGTGCATGGCCGATTGAATTTTAGCCGTTAATTTTCTATTTAATTAGTTTTAAATGTGGCAATAAATCATTTAAAATTAGTGGTTTGCATTCTGATTTATCCGTTTTTGAATATTATTTGTGTCTGCACCTAATTTGGTGATTCGTTAATTCTTTTAATTGTTAATTCTTTTAGTTGCATGAATGTGGCAGAGCGCCATCTATTTGTAGATTCTGGTAAACTTTTTTAAAACTAAGGTAGCAAACAAGCTTACGGCCCGTCTGATAATAAGCAGTTACTATAGCCTATGAATGCTACACCACAAGTATCCCTCACGCGTTGCCGACTCTGCAAAAATGTCTTTACGCCCTTTATGAAGAACCCTTGGGAAAACCACGACGGGGAGCTCCTGGCTGAGCGTCCGCAATAGGAAGCTCCTTTGAAACTGCACAGTACGAGAACATTTTGTTTCCAATGTTTGAGGATAGACTCCCCGTCGATGGCGAGAGTTGCGATGGTAGAAAGTTTTTTGGGCATCAGGTCAAACAATTCTTCAGAACACTGTCCGTTTTACAAGCGGTAGAGAACACACATAAGAGGCAAAGTCTCTCCTCAGACTAAGGAGCTCTAAACGGCTTGTGAGCTCGGGATCGTCGATAATTCTAATGGCACGTCGCTGTACTGAGTCTAAAGGCCGAAACTGGTATCCAGATGCCCCCGCCCACAGACGACAGCAGTACTCCATATGAGGCCGGACTTGCGACTTATAAAGTTGCAGTCTTTGCCCCGATGAGAAGTACTGCTTTGCTCTATTAAGCACACTGAGTTTTTTGGATACCAGTCTGACATTTTGGTGGCAACTGGTAACCTATTTTATTCTAAATATTTATTTACTACGTACTTTACTATATTCATAATAATATTATCATTTGATCAGATCATTGTGAGTTTTCTTAGCAAGATGGTAGAGTTTAATTTACCTCGCACAGCAATGATTATGAGGCCGGGGATGGTAATCAAGCACACACGCAGTGCTACGCAGTTTGGTAGATACAATTAGAATTAGTTAGACTGTAATTTTAAATCGAATTAAGTAGGAATTTAATATTTAAAAGGTAAATTCATTCATAGAACATTATAGAGCGACTGTACTAGAGTACAGTCCGTGAACACCGGTACGGTCTAAATGCCTTGAATCGAAGTGCGCGTACATAGTTTCAACTACTGAAATACATATAATGAAAACCAATTTCTCGTTTATTATCGATACTTATACAGATAACAAATGACAAGGAATCCATATTGACATTTTGTGTGACTGTAAATCAACTGATGTACGATATATCTGTGAATGCATCTATATGGAAAATTCTCACGCTTCGCACAAGGTAACGTTGTTGGGTAACGCTATCACTCTATAATATTCTAACTCTATGGGTTAATTAGGTTTTTTTAGAGTAGAAAGTATTTAGATGACAATTATAAAGTTCTTTTTCTTGCTACAAAAAGTAAAGAAGTTACGTGATGTAAAACAATAGACAAAAGGTCAGTCTTTGGATATTTAAATAGATTATATCGGAGTACTGGCCCTGAAGCATAACTGTTATAACTTGCTTTTCTTTGCTATTAAAAGCTTAATTACGCGATATACTAGTGCGATGATAGCTCAGTGGTAGTGACGTCGGATACCAAGACGAAGGTCCCGGGTTCGAATCCTACGATGAGTTTTCAGTGAAGGAAAACATCGTGAGGACCCCATAGCATGGTGGTAGGGTACTTTGTAGTACCCATCTGGCTGGTTACCACCCTCAAGTTGAAAATCTGTCGCCAAGCACCTTTCGATGTGTTCCGATAGCTGCACTTGAGAGCCAGTTTCTTCTAGGCTTTATGTGCTTACCACCTTCGGCCACATCATCACTTACCATGGTGAGATTGTGTTCAAACACAGGCCAATACAGAGTAAAAAATAAACTTCACTAAAAAGTAAAAATTCAACATTTGCTCAATGATACTCTGTAAAAACCCATTCTAAAATGTTAATAAACATGGTTGCCAATGCTTATTGAACGTCAAAATATTCTATTAAACGTATTAAACGTATAAGAAAACTACTATTACTCTATAAATCGGTAGAAACTACCAATTTGGTAGAAAAACCAAGACTCCACAGTTCATTAATGCCGAGCGGTAGGAAATTAACGCTGTGCTAATAACTCTATGATGTGATAGGGTTGACATTAACAAGTTTTTTAAATTATTCTATTTTTAAATACATTTGAGCATGATACAGAAACGCCTAATGGTTTATAAGCCAGAATGAAATAGCGTTAAAATAGCTTTTTCAGTGGTAACGTTAATAAAAAATGTGATGTAAGCAATTTTTTTTCTAGCTGATAGTCAGGGAGGCTGACAGTTACATTTTTGACACTGACAGTTAATGGTCGATAAATAATATTGTTATAGCATTTTATGAGTAAAACGGTACGTTAAGGAAAATGAAAACATTCTTCCAAAAAATAAATATAATAATAAAATAATAATAATATAATAAAATTTATTTATTTCTCCCACAATAAGTTACAAATATAATACAATAGCTATAATATGATAGAAGATATTTCAAATTATTGCCCCGGTAACTTATAAGTTCTTGCGACATCTTCACACTGTCAATATGATTGACATAATTAAAAAAAGTAAATACCTATCTACTTATTATTTCTATCTATCCAATTTTGATCTGTCATGATTAACACTTCTTGCCCTACCCAACTCTACTTTTATAAGATAATTTATAGTAATAGGTTGCTATCGGTCTATGAATGTGGTTTTACTATAACGTACGACACAGAATTCAACTGATTGCCTTTTAGGTCTAGCCATTAGTTTTTCAACTCTAAGACATGTCTCAATAATGATTTAATTAAGAGGAAAGGATGGCTGCAAGTAGCGTTGCCAGGCGTCCGGATAAAGCCGGAAATAGGTAGGCTTTTTGATTGCATGTTCGGCCAAAATGAGCGGTGTCCGGCTTGTCCGGCTTTTGTTAGGCTTTTTACATTTCGCAAACGAGCGAGGGCCGAGCTTGATTTTACATAAAAAAAAATTATCGTACCTATTAATAATGAGACAAAATCCTCAATAATGTAGGGTGTCCGGCCTTTCTACCCAAATGTCCGGCCAAACTGGCTGGTTTATCCGGCTATTAGATTTGGCGACCTGGCAACCCAAATCTGAAAAATAGGTTTTTAACAAGCTAGCCCGCGCGAGGGCGATAGACAAACTACATCTTGGACCGATTACTCCTAAGTATTTAAATTAGACGATATCGGTATTTCGTAATGCCCGGTTTTCTCCTCCAAAATGGATCGATTAAAAAAAATATTCAAAAATCATAATAAGAAGGTCTGTCGGTTTTCCTTTGTTTTTTTATATTCGTCAAATTTGTTCGCTGGACGTTAACGATAAGGGCGTTAAAAATGGTAAGTTTTTGTGATTTTAGAAGGCTCCTAATTCTTATAATAATTAATTTATGGAGAAAACCACAACCGAGGGATATACAGTGGTACCTACAGATTGCATGGTAAAATAATCATTGCTCTAGTGTCATTATCCAGAGAGGAAACCGAGGATTACGTTTGTATGGAACAAACGCCACCAGTAAAAAAAAATTCATCTTAAAATAATAATGAACATTTTTAAAACTAGAAATCTTTCCATACACAAAATGAGCGAAATACAAGACATTGAAATATATTATATGGGGCTATAAGCCAAGGCGAGTAAGTGGAAATGCTGGTGGCGTTTGTTCCATACAAACGTAATCCTCAGTTTCCTCTCTGGATAATGACACTAAGGCAATGATTATTTTACCACCAGATGAAAAAAAAAAAAACAAAAAGATTATAAAATGAAAATTGTGCGTGACACTTCGCTTTTTTGCTAATCTAATTTAACCAACAAGTATTTGGTGCTCGAGAGACGAATAATCTTCTTGGCTTCTTATCCTGCCAGTTTCTGCTGAGATATGATCAGGTACGCGGTTTTTTTTTTTTTTAATAAATAGCATATTATTTGTTGCTTAATCTATATAACGTATGACAACCCTATCCAACAGTAAAGTAGCAGTGTTAAAATATTTTTTTCGCATCGCCGCCGTCGCTTAGAAGTGACTTGACGTGGGCGATGCAATTACACTACATTATCATACAAAATTACTGTGTAATGAGCCTTGAACACACGTATCTAATTTATCATAGTTTGATGAAGATTCGCATAAAAAATACAGTTAGTAGAGTACTGTTGCTACTTGTTTATAAGAAAAGGTTATGTGAGGTAAACATAAATTAAGAAAACAACATTGAGATATTTTTACTACGTATAGAGAAGCTATAAAGGTTATGTCCCATTTTTTAAGAGTCAACTAAAGTACTCTTTAGCGCTGAATCAATAATTTGTCGTCTAAGCAGACAGTAGAAACACGTAGCGCTATCAGAACGATTTTAGGAGTATTTTTCTCGCAAACACCTTGATTTTCACGTTTCTCGTTTCGTTCATGGTTCTACAACAACGAGTATGGCCGGATGGCCTCACTTGAACGGAACATAGTTGTGATGTGTGGTGTCTTCTCTATACGCAGTAATTAATAGCTCAATGGAAAACACCAGATTTTTTTGTTTAATGTTCTGTTTATGGAAGCAATGTAATGTAGGATTTTTTTAAAAACGGCTGCATCATAGATTAGTACATATTTTTTCATTTAAATAGTGGTTTTTTTAAAAACACTGAGAAAAAGCTCCAGTACATGTAATATGCTTAAACGTAAATTTAAAATAGATCGACAACCCTGACAGCTAAGATAAAATAAATAGAATAATTTCTCATCATGCTATTTCTAATAATAATAATCGTTATATTTGATGGCCAATGCGCGAATTCCAATAACTTATTAAATAGCATTCTCTATGTCACGCAACTGATACATAAACAATATAGAATTATAGTGTAAATGCTCGTAAAACCTGCCAGTGCGATGGAATAATAGATTTAAATTTGAAATATTCATGAATTTACGTTTATTTGTTTATGGTTATCATAATGTATATTTTAATATCTTATTTATGCAGGTACCTTCCGTGAGGTAGGTTAGATTTTCTTTTTGCGTTTGGTTAGGCTTTTTTTGATAGACTTTCGACTTGGCGGCGCGGTGGGAATAAGATACATACCGCCGTTCTATGGTTTCTTCACGCTGTTTTTTTTTACTACAATTTAGGGCATTTCTAGGGAAGTTTAAATTCAAGTACACAAAGTCTTTTTTATTATAATAAGTACCGTATTTAGTTATAATAAGGTACCATTTCGTAAAACATGTCTATACTTACACACGAACAGTTTATGGTACATTCATCAACTCGCAAACAAAATGGCCGTCGACCACATGTTCGAAATTATCACCAATTAAAAACAAATACGCAAAAAAGGAGCAAAAAGGAAAACCCTGGCAGCGTTTCCCTTAAAATTAAGTTTTCTCGAGTTCCAATAATCGAATTAACTACAGCAAACATTTTATCTTAATAGCCCGCTGTATGTGAACAGGGCAGCTGCGTGTAATTTACTTAATAATATGAAATTACTCGTATCGAGTATGGTATAACCTGTCTGGCTGTACGTCATCGTGCCTTCGATGCACGAGAGCAAAAAATGGATTAAAAAGTTTCAACCGACTCGTAAATAGTTTCACACTGTAGATTCAAAATGGTTTGTCTATGGTTATATTATTTAGTAATGCCAAGGTATTCACTGCAATCAGTGATCGAAATTTCCAAAGTCATTAAAAAAAACTTGCTATTTTCAAATGCCTTTCCATCGCACTATAAATACTATAAAAGTGCATAAAAAAGAGAAAATGACACAATCCTAATACGCAAGCGCGGGTCCCCCACCCTGTCCTCAATTGTCCCCTTCAGAACATGTCCCCTGTCCCCACAGGGCGGAGTTTTGATGTTAACACTCGCCCCGGTAGGGGGCAGCGATCTGTCATACGACTCAAATCATAGGGTTGCCAATATGATGTATTGTGCCTTTTTGTTGGTACAAGGGTTGTGAAAATTTATCGGTTGACACTATTGTTATTTTTATTGGGATTAATTAATTATTTTGTCTCATCTGCATTTAGCTCTTTAGATTTTTGGTGGTACCTAGTTGATAATTTGTTCTCTTACAAATATCATTGAAGTGATTTAAAAGCATCAATACCGATTAATGGGGGTATCAAACTAAGATTTTTCTAGAAAGTAAATTATTTTGTGTCTCAACGTGGTAAGATGACATTAAAGGTGGTAAGCAAACTAAGCCTAGAGGACTGGCTCTCAAGTGTTGCTGGAAACAGTGGTAGATGCTTAGCGACAGATGATTATGGTGTTATAGTTTCTTCAGGATTTTGTCCTCTAAGGAAACTTCAACCTTTGGAAGTGAAATCTATTTAGTATAATCATTAACACCGTATTCTAAAGCATGTATTCATCCTGCATTAAATAAAGAAGTAAATAACATCAAAAGTACCTATGTACTTAAACAATACATTTATAAATCGTTCCGGAAACGTTTGGAACTACGTCCGGTTTTCCACTAACGCATTTTTAGTTTCAGAACGTGTTTGACATTAAGATGGCGCTAGTTGTCTATGGAAAAAAAGCGCCAAAATGAACTTTAAATGTACGAGTTAGTTCACGGTCTTTTGCTATAGCGCTATAATATGGCAACATTGTATTTCTTTTTTGGTATTGTAAATAATTTTATTACTCACCGTATAGTAATGGTTACAGTTTTTACGTTATTTCCGGCCATAAAGTCATAATTGAAGCGGATTTTTATTGCTTATTACAAAATCTAATTGAGATTTAAGCGTAGTGAAGGTCAATAACCTCTAAATTTAATTATATAAGTAGGTATTAATTATATAAGTGAATATGACGTAAGTTCTTAATATGTTATGTGAAAATACCAAGAAAATTCGTACAGTTTTGAGTAGTAGTAGTTTATTAATCCATAAAAGGATAGGCAAGGGTTATTTTTGAACCATACAGCCATTTCATACGTGTAATTTTATATAATATCACTAGCTTTATAGCCCGCGACTTCGTCCGCGTAGACTATCATAGAGCTTTGTTCATGGCTATTGTCCGCCACTACGTGTGATATTGACAAAAGTTCAGGTAGATTAAGAGCTCATATGCGAGGATGCCACATAAAACTGAAACAGTCCTGCCGCAAATCAACTCTAGCAAATTTCAGAGTTTTTCCCTGTGACTACAAACCTTAATTAGGAACTGTTATCTTTTAAATTCAAACGGAAGTTGATTTGGGATCAATGGTATACGCGGCAAGAAGACTGTTCCTCCTCTGGCAGAACCAGTAAAAATTTGGCCTCAATAACATTGCGGCGGAGAGCTGTTACTTGTAGTCTAGTTCCACAGCACAATTTTGGAGACCTTATCTCTCTTTCCCTCATGTCTGAGGATCGTGGTCAACATCGGGTTTGCTTCTAGAGCGAATGATCTGCCTCCACTGGTTTCTGTCTTCTGGTTTCTGTAAAACTTGGAGGACGATGAGTCTTTTACTTGATCGGACCATCTTGTTGGTGAACGACCACGTAGTCGTTTTCCTTCCGTGTTCCCAACTATGATCAGATTTCCAAACTTTCATCGCCTTTGCGCACCATGTGGCCGAAATACGAAAAAATACTTTGGTGGCATATGGTGGACAATCGTGTTTTAATTTTGAGCTGCGATAGGATTGATGCATTGTTGCGTTTAGCGGTCCAAGGTATTTCCAACATCCGTCTCTAGCAACACATCTCGAATGCATCAATCCTTTTTCTTTCTCGGGCCAGTATAGTCCACGCTTCCACTCCATACATGAAAATGAGGAATACCAATGCTCGTATTAACCGGATCTTTGTTTTAATACCGATTCCTCTCTTTTTCCTGATGTTGTTTAGGCGAGTCATTTCAATATGCCAATACCATAAGCCGAAATAATAAATTTTGAAATTTTCACTCCGAAAATAAATAATTTCATATACTAAATTTAATCCCCCTTTTCACTCCTTAAGGGTTCAAATTCCAGCAACACCGATATTCATTGCGTTAGTTTATAACCATAAGCTTAAATAATAAATTTAGTGTACTTCCATACACAAATTCATCCCCCTTTTTACTCTTTCGGGATCGGAATTATCAAAAACGTTGAGGCACATATAAATTAATTTTCAATTGTCAACCTAAACACAAAATTTGAAGGTCCTAACTTCGAAACTGATGGACTTTCATATAAACTTGCATCCCCTATTTTACCCCCTTAAGGATGGAATATCCAAAAATCCTTAGTGGTTGCCTACACTGTGTAATAATATATTAAGTGACGTTTACTTTGAAACTGAATGACTTACATACATCCCATACCTTTTCACCCTGTCGGGGGTGGAATTGTCAAAAAAGCTGAAACATGTAGAAATTAATTTTCAATCGTTAGCCTAAATACAAAATTTGAAGATCCTAACTTCAAAACTGACGAACTTTCATACAAACTTTCATCCCCTATTTTACCCCCCTAGGAGTGGAATTTCCAAAAATCCTTCCTTACTGAATACCTGCACTGTATAATATTAAATTTAGTGAAGTTTACTTTGAAATTGAAGGACTTGCATACACAACTTCATCCCCCTTTTCCTCCCTTCGGTGGTGGAATAATCACAAACGCTGAGATAACTATACATTAATTTTCAATCGTCAGCCTAAACACAAAATTTGAAGATCCTAACTTCAAAACTGACGGACTTGCATACAAACTTTCATCCCTTATTTTACCCTGTTAGGGGTGGAGTTTCCAAAAATCCTTCCTTAGTGGATGCCTACACCGTATAATAATACATTTAGTGAAGTTTACTTTGAAATTGAAGGACTTGCATACACAACTTCATCCCCCTTTTCCTCCCTTCGGTGGCGGAATTATTACAAACGCTGAGATAACTATATATTAATTTTCAATCGTCAGCCTAAACACAAAATTTGAAGATCCTAACTTCAAAACTGACGGACTTGCATACAAACTTTCATCCCTTATTTTACCCTGTTAGGGGTGGAATTTCCAAAAATCCTTCCTTAGTGGATGCCTACACCGTATAATAATATATTTAGTGAAGTTTACTTTGAAATTGAAGGACTTGCATACCCAACTTCATCCCCCTTTTCCTCCCTTCGGTGGTGGAATTATCACAAACGCTGAGATAACTACACATTAATTTTCAATCGTCAGCCTAAACACAAAATTTGAAGATCCTAACTTCAAAACTGACGGACTTGCATACAAACTGTCATCCCCTATTTTACCCTCTTAGGGGTGGAATTTCCAAAAATCCTTCCTTAGTGGATGCCTCCACTGTATAAGGTATCTTTGTACAGAATTTCAAATCTCTAGGTCCAGCGGTTTGGGCTGTAGGCTGATATATCAACAATCAGTTTATCATTTTATATATTAAGATTTTCATTTTAGTACAATGGTGGTCATTGTACTAAAACTTTACACGGACTTTTTGAGACAACTTGTAAAGTCACGATACACATAATTCATTTCATTTCACTTCACTGGTGCACATGGATTGATCTTTATTGGATAAAATACCACCGATAATATGCAATAAAACTCAAAATACACGAATTTATGAAAATTTAAATGAAAACGCAATGTCACTCTGCAAGTTCCCGCCAAAAAGTCCACGTACAGTTTTGAGTTTTCTAAAGTTCTTTTTTTTAAAGAGGTTTAGTACCTATGGATCTTTTTAATGTATGTAGGTTTCATCACGAAAAGTAAAGTACTACCTGTGAGTCCTAATTGTTTTTCTTTTTAAATCAGTCGCAACGTTTTCTAAATTCAAAACAAAAGAGAGCACTATATTTTTAATTCATACAATTACTTAAAGCACTGTTCCTAACAATACAGTCTGCGCAACGCATTAATCTGGCAATAACAATTAACGATTCAACTTAACTGCAATACATTTGCCCGTTTCCCCGTTTGCCCGGCTCGGTACTAATGTGAACCGGAAAGCGGGCAAAGCGGGCGCTTTCCCACTTCCGCGTGGCCGAACTCTACAGCTTATTGTATGGTAAACGATTACGATGTTTCTTTCGATTATTGTTGGGTAGTGGAATTAGGCTATTTTGGTTCCTACTTGTGGTGTTTTAATCGATTATTAAGTTTGGGCCAATGATATTATAATAAAGATAAGCTACCTTCTTAACGAGTGGCGTTAAGTTATTGTTGAATAAAGTGAATGTGATAGATAATACGGAACGTATGGTATAGTGCGTGCCACTAAAGATGAGACTTGACCCACCACGTGTATGACGTCTGACGTCGCGCATCGTTGATGATGACTTTTCTTTAGCAGTATGAGGTCTGACAGCTTCTTCAGGTCCCTTTCGCCCTCATTTGTGAAAGGAGGCCTGAGCTCAGCAGTGGGATATTATAGGCTGATGACGACGATGATGATGAGGTCTGAGGCGGGTAGGGGCCGGGCGTCATTATAATAAAATAAATACCGCTAAAGAGAAGTCATGATCAACGACATCAGACGTCAACCACGTGGTGTGTCAAGTCGCATCTTCAGTGGCACGTATTATACAGAAAGAGAATTACGACAATTGTCTGAATTTGTGTGCAACAATTAGAGCGCGCTAATACAATATACGTAGTAGAACTCTGAACGCAGAACTCTAGAACTCTCTGTGGGTTCATCGCCTTAAATCCTGGGATTGGAAGTATTGGAACACATGTTGAAATTTTAACAAATTGATTATGCGCAGCATCTAGTAACATATACGTTTTAATTATATAAATACTTTATGTATTCACTTTCACGCAATTATTTTTACATCAATATTTCATACGCAAATAAAAGTAATTGATGTAATATAAAAGCTACTAAAACTACTCGACATAACTCGTTAAAACATGATTAGATGCAATAAAAAACCTATCTTACTTATCTATTATTAACAAAGGTTACACACACAAAATGGCTACCCATAATTTTCTTAAGCAAACATTAATCAACCGAACCCACCACTTATAAATTACCAAACCCGTTCCCAATTATAATCTCACAATGGCGTTCATTATTAACATCCAATTGAACTCGTAACTACACTACTAAATTTCATACATCTATCTCTTTCTAATACACGGAAAACTCTATCTCTGTCACATGCCGCAATTCGGTGGCGAAATTCAAAGCCCGGGACGCGAGAAAAATTGCAAAGCGCTTAACAACCCCAATTTGTCGCATAATCACATCTCGTTCCCTCGTATACGTCTATCTCTGTCGCACGTTAATGGATCGACAATAAAGTAATATACCAGATAAATAGCTTTCCGCTTAAATTTTGGCCCAATTCACGCTGTACCCTTAATTGAGTCTCTCCCCTTGTTATTTCTCACCCTGTCTTACTTGCGACTGTTTGTATAGCTGTCTCGCTCGCTCGGTAATCCGTAGGGTAGCGGTATAATCGCGTACATAAGTACTTAATCGCATTTTCGGGGCATGTTGAATGGTCTCTATTTATTTAGTACGAGTTTTGTTATGATCTCCCCCTTTTCCTATTAAAGCGATTGTTTGCGGAGACTTGTGACTTTTATACGACCAGTTTACGTGAACCGATTTTAAACGACATTACATTGTAGCTAGAGATCATTTTGCGACGGTTTTCAAGGGTTACATCAGCAGATGTGTCATTGTTCGTTCATATAAAACGAATTAAAAGTTTTATTGTGTTATGGATGGAAGTTTGTTCATTAAATTTGCATCAAAGTGCGATAATTGTTTAATGGTTTGTTAGATGACATGTTTTAGTAATAAATGGTGTTGTTTTATTATAAATAGGGCTAGTCTTAATTTCGCCATTACACTATATTTTGTATACAGGGTTAAAAAAAAGAATAACGGACAATAGTATGATTGAAATTTTGCATTTACCTTCCTTAGATAACGTAGTACATTGAGTTCGGAGAGATTTATGAATATTTAGACTATTTATTAATATTTTGACGGGCCAGTTAGCGTGGTAATCAGGCCGCAGGTTGTGGGTTCGATGCCCACCCAGGACATGCATTTATGTGCATAAACATGTCTGCATGTCCTGAGTCTGGGTATAATTATGTATTTAAAATAAAAAAGTAGTTTGTAGAAAATCAGTTAGCTGGTTTCCATAGTACATACTCTGCTGAGTTTGGGATCAGAAAGTGAGTCTCAGAATATTTATTTATTTATTGTTTATAATACCTGACTTATGAAATAAGAAATCATATTTATGAGATTAGAATTTCGTAATACAACCCTACAATGTATTTGCAAAATACATGAAAATAAATGCCGTCGGGTCCCTTAGGCCCATTTGTCGGTTACGGGTTGATGGCTGCATCCATCATACGGGGCCTGTTATACCCATAACCCTGCCTCTCTCAGGGGAAACAAGCAAATTGTCTTCGTGATTTTATGTAGGGGTTATTTTGTTATTAACTTTTGTCTTGCGTCGTTTTAACTTTAATATTATCTTGTATTTTAAGTATAACAAGTATAATTTTGCAAAATTTAAGGTTTCAATGCTTTATAATTAAAAAACCGGCCAAGTGCGAGTCAGACTCCCACACAGAGGGTGTAATATTATCTAACTCTGCTATGAAAAAAAACGCCAAAAATATTGAATGAAAGGTAAATTGCAGTTTACGATTTATGACGTATTAAAAAAAAACTACTTAGTAGATCTCGTATGTCGTTCTAAGTATGGGGAACCCCCAAAAATTATTGTTTTTTTCCTATTTTTGTGATAAAATCTTAATGCGGTTCACAGAATACATCTACTTACCAAGTTTCAACAGTATAGTTCTTATAGATTCGGATAAAAGTGGCTGTGACATACGGATGGACAGACGGACAGACTGACAGACAGACAGACAGACAGACATGACGAATCTATAAGGGTTCCATTTTTTGCCATTTTGCTATGGAACCCTAAAAAGTTCTGTATTAGTTTATCTTCCATGAAAAACCTTTTTTGTGGGATAATAAGTACGGCAGATAATTAGCATTTTAAATAAAATATTACAATCAAAATCTACGATATCTTTTGAACGATCATGATATTTCGTTGCAATAATCTTGCTCGTCCTACCGTGTCATATATTCATCAATGCAACACTAACCCGTCATTAGACACCTATGTGTTAAAAAGCACAACTCATAAATATCAAATTTCACGCAATAATAATCCTACAATGACATTGTAATCACTAGTTCACAATAGTCTTTGAAAATCATTTCAAAACGTCTCTATCTATTCAGTCTTTATTCGTACGGCAATAAACTTTTAAGTTGTTACTTAATATGTGATTTATTGCAAGTAAACACAGGTTAAAGTTGCCAGACGAGTTATTAAGCGATGTAAAACTGTGAAAATTGACGATTCGTAAACAAAATGGCGGAGAAAATGACGCTCCTTGGTTAAATAAACAATGTGAGTTACTCAATTTGTAATGAGTTACTGTTGGGACAATGGGCTCTTTATATTTACTGTACTGTGTATTTTATTTCGATTTGTATTTTACGATTTGCAATACATATTTGCAGAAAGAGGCTGTAAAACTTCATTTCTTATTTTCTTTATTAAGATTTATCGTATTGACAATTTTGAGTTTTAACTTTAATAATTAAATATGTTCTTTTAAATGAATGGGGAGTTTCCTTTACATTAAAATTGGATTAAGAACACGGTCACGCTACATTAGCACCCCATATATCGACATCAAATATCAATCAAGTTGTTTCCGACACTACCCTTTAGATCGCGAGTAATGGTGCGCGACAGCGAGACAGATATATACTAGAGAGAGATGCCAGACCTTGTTTACATTTCGGGGTGTCGGTATCAATATTTGAAGACGATATTTTTTCATAGAAATAGGTAGCTTATTCCAGAGTGCAACAAATATTTAGAATTAATTGATTTTTATAGAGCAAAAACGGTTGAATAATTTTTTACACTTATTAGTTCATTGTGAAATTCTCATGGCAACTAGAAAAAGCTAAACTGTAGCACTATTATATTATTATGTTCATGTAAGTCTCTTTGAATACTTTTTAATTGGAAAAATGTTTTATATTTGTATAAGGAGTCGTTCCATATCTTTACGGCCAATAATTTTCTTGAATTTCTATTAAAAAGCCAATGTACAGTTAAAAACATCAATTCAATACATTAGTTATATCGCATTGCCGTGAAATTGCATGGCAATCATACACATTTTATAGCTTCATACATTTTCATACAAGTTATAAATTACATTTTAACTTGTTTTCGATAAAGAATAATGGCTTGAGCGGATATTAGTCGAATGGAATAAAATAACGACCCTAAAATTGGTTTTTATTGAATCCTTTGTAAATCGATGAGTCTTCTAAACGAATGAGGAGTTTTCTTATGACACCGTTGATAATTTGAACCAATTTGAACGATTTGAACCGTTCACAATTTGAAAGGTATTTTGACCATAGAGTTTTCAAGAAAACTCCTCATTGGCACAAAGGTTACAGTTTTGTACGATATTGCCAAAACAACATCTAGGTATACAAACTTCTTAAATATGAGAATAATCCTTAGGATGGTATGAACACTGACTGGAAGCGACGTGAATACATTTCGCGAGCCATTAAACATGTGACAAATCGTCGTACAAAATGGCGGTCGCCCCGTTTTTCGGCGGGAAATCTCCGCTTTGTATTGCCGCGTAGAAAAATTTTGACAACGGATTTTCTTTCAATAGCTAGTGATATATGGGTTTAGGGAGTGAATAGTTTTATTGCATAGTTCCGTTAATCCTTTGTAGTTGTTAGGAGCTGCGAAAAATAATAATAGAGTATGGATTACGTACCAAAATGGAGTCATGTTACCACTCACCCCTGTTTATTTAATGTTACTCACTTTTTTATATTATGTACTTACCACGTTTAATATTAGGGTACTATAAAAACATATACAATGTCAATGGATAGATTTTGGAATTTTGAGAGAGGTAGAGCATAGCGTATATTCGCTCAAAGAGCAGCTCGACTGGGGAAGTACCTCCACCTTACAGAATACCGCAGCCAAATAACTTTATGTTGTGTAAAGTTGTGTTCCTGCGAGTGAGTAAGGTCGCCAGAGCTCATAGGGTAGGGAGGAAAGGTTGGTAACACGTGAGCGATGCTTCGTGTGTTGCAAGCGTCCATATGGCTACGGTAACCGCTCACCATCAGGCGGGCCGTATGCTTGTTTACCGACTTAGTTGTATAAAAAAAATTGAGAAGTTTCAGTTTTGTTCCACAGCATTATATCTCTATTCGTTATGTTTTTAATTGACAGATTGTAATTGAGTTAACAATTCGATATTACAGTTATTTAATTCATTGGTTTGGTTCAAACCAAAAATTACCTGCTCTACCCTCAATTATTATTAATAATAATTATTATTTCTTTGTCCACAGGTGAAAGTTTGGTTCCAAAACAGAAGAACGAAGCATAAAAGAATGCAGCAAGAGGAAGAAGCGAAGACCGGCACCAAATCCGGGTCCTCAAGCTCAAAGCCAGACGATGGCAACCAATTCAATAACTCATACGAAGACGAGGACGAAGAGTTAATAGATATGGACATGGACGAACTTAGTGAAAGTGAAAATGAAACGTAAAAGTGACAATTAGAACACTAAAGTGTAAATATTAATGATAAACAATAGTTTAAGAAGATTTACTTAATTTATTTATGATTGATTTCTTTAAGAGATTTTTAAATGGTAAATAGGCGAAAATATATGTATGTAGGCGAATGAGGGATCTTAATTTGGATTAAATAAGGTTATTGTGACTCCAATAATTGACTTATAGATATAAATAGTACTGAAATTATTTAAAGTATCTCGGATAGGCAGTTTATTGCTTAAATTCAGCATATGGAACTAGGAAGCTATAAGAAAAGGTTTATGCATCGTGTGGTGTATATATTACGTGATTTACCTGGAATTAAGGTTGTCTTAAGAAGCAAATGCTATTTCAATTCAATATAACTATTACAGTTTTATTTTGTTTGGTATAGCACTTTTCGTAGCGACTGTATTATATGAATGTGCTTGACGGATAACATTTCCTAAGTATACAATCATTTAAAGAAATCTTATCTGTCATAACTCAATTAATTAATCACAATCAGGCGTCATCTTGAATTGGTATTAATTTATCTCAATCCGAAAGCTATTCTACACTAAGCAAGCATGTCATTAAATTAACGGCAACATTCAAAATGGCGTCCGCTCTTGTTAAAGCGTCACGGCTTATTAGATAACTAAAATTGGCCGTATCATAATAGTTTTTGGGGGCTAAATTAATTAAAAATGGCTCTTTTGATGCGTCCATACAGTGATGTGGGTATAATTAGATGTTTTAGATTTGAAACGCTGATAGGCAAGGGTCTGTGGTTTCTAAACGAGCGCTGTCAACGGCGGACAGAGATGAAGATAAGTTAATTTAAGGCGTTAGAAGGAGACAGCTGTATTACAGAGATGGAGGCGATTATTGTGCGTTCGCGGGTCCCTATTATTAGAGATGCGTTCAGAAACATATCTTGGGCTCGAATCGCGTTTCGTAATTGCTCGCGACGTAACAAAATTGTTTTTAAACCGCTGACGATTGTTCTGGACGGCTATTTGTCTACGTGCGTTCGGTATTTACGATAAACATCTTGCTCTCTTGTTGGTACTTTCTTAACGCGTTAACGTTCATAATTATGATTATCTACGTTTCTTCTTACATGCTTTTTATTCCTATAAAATATTAAAAATAGACTAAAGTGTAGGGAAGCTATGAAAAAAAACGCTACATTAAAAAAAGCCTCCTTAATATTAGCCAAAATAAAGTCCAGTGTATACGAGCCAGGTTTGTTAAACGGGGCCAATTAACATTTATCCAAAGTGGGGCCACAAACAATGGCAGCTATTACACCGGCAACGCGGCTGGTTACATGAACCGCCACGCTCCCTCGGACGGTAAATTAAATGGTGTAGTGTAGTGTCGCACTAACCGCGTTCGAACTTCGAAAATTCATTTTTTTTACGTTTTAGTTTTTTTTGCAAATGATGACATTCTGGCATTCAAACCATAGCCCCCTTATTACAAAATATGGTTTAAAGCAAATTCAGGTTTATAGCCTAGTCTGTTTTTGCTATATGACGTAAGAAAGTGACTGAGTGACTGGTTTTACTAAACTTGCTTTAAACCTTCTTTTGTAATAAGGAAGGAAGGAATATGTATAAAAATTTTTTAAAGGAAGATTTTTATTCTATTATTCAACCAACCAACCAGTAATAATTCCACTTAGAATGAACTTATATGTACAAAATATTTAATTTGCCGAATATTTAGTCAATCAAAAAGTATTTTTTCAATTTAGTCTCAGATAAGGCACTTATGAACGTTAACAAAGTGACTCTACTGCCGAAAGTAGCAATCCGATTTCGTTTTTCAAATTGCAAGAGTATAAAAACGGCAAAAAACACAGGACAGCTTGCGTGCAAAAGAACTTTGCACTTAGTTTGTGCATTCTCTGTTAACTCTTAAAATCAGGTTTAGAGTGCGATTATAAGGCTAATTTGTATTTTCTTTTCCGTCTTTTGTTCCTTTGATTTACGATTACGAGTATCGAGTTCTCAGCGAATGGATTTACGGTTTACCGCTTGAAAAGCAGTTATTATTTGTGTACATATTATTTTTTCTTGAAAATCCATATTACAATAATTGAAACGGATAATGTATCTTATAAAATGCTAAGAATCCATATTTTTTTTTAAGTATTGATGTATACAAATACATCAAGATGACATCATCAATACAGTCATCGAGATGCCTAAAAAGGCTGTTTTTGAATAATGCACTTAAATACCTACAGCCTGTATAATCAAAGCAAACGTACATTAAAAACATGTTCAAGTTGAAAAAGAATAAAATAGCACTTGCTTCTACGCCATTTGTAATTTAAACCTAGATTCCATTTTCAGCTCAATTAACTCTTAGTCGATTTTAATTATCGATTTTCTTCATTAAGTGTTTGCGATTAGCGACCATGTCGATATTTTACGATGTATTCTTCGCAAAAGTCGGGTTTTAATTACAATAGCCTTGATTGCTTTTAAATCGTTGATTATGCGACATTATTCGTTTATTGGAGTCATTCGTATTTAGATAAGAATTTCGATTTGTTTGATAATCGATTATAGACAAAACCATTTAGTAATTTGACGAGTTTAAAGGTTTTATACCGAAAATCTAAAACAGGATTGTAAAATATTAATAAGTGTCAAAAATCATAGTAATTATAAATAATTAATATCAAAAAAAAATATGTCTCCATATTTTAATATTAACGATTCGCTCAATGTAATGTAGTTTTATTAAGTCAGTTCCTTTAGGATAATGTGAAAATGTGAATAAATACATCTAAAAAACTTTAATACAGTATTACTTATGCATATGTTTACATTTCTTCTTGGTACATTTTTTTCTTTGGCAAAAACTGCACTTTCACACTTTCATAATTTTAATAACAAAACATTGGTGCTATTTCTGTCGTTGCTAACTAAACTAATTTTAGTCTGTCTATGTCACTTTATAACAAGGAACATAACAAGAGAAATAACAAGAATAAGAAGAAAAGGATGTAAGAAATTTAGTCCTGTCAAATTAATCCAATGCTTGTTTTCAATATAAATGTAGTCGCCATCTATCACAGTTACGTCTAAATACCCGCTAATGAAGACGGTAAAGACTAATTTGACAGCTTTAAATATGTTATCCTAACCTTTTTCAATAATGTTCGTAAGAAAGAGAAGTGATGTGGCTAAAATTAGTTTAGTGCGATTTACAACAGAATTGGCACCATTATTTCGTTCCGCTAGTCGAACTTCAACCTTTTTACATGTTTTTGCAAATTACCGATAATGTGGTAAACGATTCGATAATTGTTATGGTTGAAGGTGGTTCGTGATAGCGACTTTTATGCTAGTGCTGCACAAATGTCGTTCACAAAAGCATCGATGTTTTTGTAGTATACAATACTTTCAGTGGTGCCATTATTAGGACTTTGTGCGCTGTCAATGCAAATGGTTACTCCCTTAACGAACCTGTCGAAACTTAATTACGATTCTTACAAAACTACAAATGCTTCAGAGTTGGCAGATGGTATGACGTGTTGCTTCTACATAATTACTGTATTTTTTCCAAAAAGAGGTCAAACATGTGCCCGAAATTGTATGTAAGTGGCTGTCGCCGACGGACGTGGATTCATTGCAATTACAATACTTTTGTACCCTATTGGAGTCTGACATGAAATAACTCAAAGAAAAACCATGTCATAAAGACAAAATTATGTATGGATATATTATGTAGGTATACAGAGTGGTAATTTAAATAATTTAAGTTTTTAGTCGATTTTATTAAATGTCACTCTGTATCAGATAAATGTAAATAAGTCTAATTTATTTCTCACTTACGTACTTAATACGATACTTTACGATTATGTACTGTACATTTCCTCTATATTTAATGAAAATGTTCCTTCTAACGTGGGTTTATTATGCCATAGTCGAAACCGTTTGTAAATATCCTTTATACATATTATAATATAGAAACATTTATGAGAAATGTAGTGTTATTTGTACATTTTATTTAATTAGTAATATTGTAAATATTGTGTGTTAGTTTAGGAATAAAAATAAGTGTAAAGAACCATGAAATATTAACTCATCGGTAATATTTTTATTATTATAATAGTATTATTTAATTTGATACTTACTTACTAAATGTGTGAGTGATCCCAATCTACGAAAATTTAAAAACATATTAACATAACTATACTTGACAGATTTAGCAATCCAAATACTGTTATTGAAATATTATTTAAGCGTAGTTAATTTAGAACTAATTTCTATTCATTTTGAAAAATATATTATTACCGATGAGCAATATTTTTGTGGTCACATGTACTTGTGTGTATATTCGGCTAATAATTTTCTCTGTGACTGTTCCCAGTTAAAATATTTCATTTCTTCGAATCAATACGGAAATGTAGTTAAAAGACGAGTGATATAAAATATATGTTTTTACTCATTTAAATTGTATTGTATTTTCTTTATTTATCCTTCTACTAGCTGTCCCCCGCGGTTTACGTTCCCGGGATAAAAATAAGCCTATATCCTTTTCTATACCATTCTGCATCTGCATTCCAAATTTCATGATGATCCGTTGAGTAGTTGAGGCATGAAGGTATAACAAACAAACAAACTCACTTTCTCATTTATAATATTAGTTAGGATTGACACTGAAAATCTTTTTGCTTCTATCCAGGACTGAAAAAAAACAACATCAACGTCAAAGTCAAGATAATTTATTTATAATGGTAAAAGTTACTGTAGTTTTCGATTTGTGGCAATTTAATATCATCAAAAAAAGGTCACATATTGAAATGAATTTCAAAAGCATCGGTCAGTTTTTATAAAACTCTCTTCACTCCTCATCATCCTTAATTGTGACTATTTGTACCACAGGATGCCAGGAAACTATATTGAAAAAAAAACTATCCGTCACAACATAAAATACATTTTAGTAAAGCATTGAAATTGGCGCCACAAGGACTGACGTTACATTATAGTAATCATATGCAAAATAAATACTATACAAAATCGTAACGTAGCACAAAACGGATATGTAAAAAATATTTATTTTATAGCCAAAAGACCACACAAATAGTAATATTTAGTGACGTCACCCGGTGCATCGATAGCTTATGATGACAGCACTACAGTCGTAGCATGCAGAGTGGGGACGTGACTCGACTAACGATTAATCGATTATAATCGCTTGGAAACATTGCGTTATCGATTTCGGTAAGTGGTTTTATTGTATTTTATTTGTTTATCCCTTTGTTTGTCACTCAAACAGTCAGATTATCTGATTTTTATAGCTTATGGAAATAAACACATCATGAAACAATGCTCGTTAAAGTTTGAAATAAAAACAAGTGCCATAAAAAAAAAACTTTGAAATACGTTGGGTGGGACACTAGTTAGGTAAATTCCAAAATCTACCTGCCTATTTGACTAAGTTAATTTTTGAGTTTCTTTTTAATCGGAGTCTAATGAGAGTATCTAATTAGATTCATACACTTAAAAAAATCGTAGGTGTAAAAAAATATTTTGAAAATCTTAGTAAAAAATTAGTTTATGCTTTTTTCTTTTTTCACAATATCACCATCATTAGTGATGTGTAACCGTAAGTAGCATACAAGACCTAGAAAGAAACATGCTCTGAAGTGTTACCGGCGGAACCAACCTAGGTGGTTAGCGACTGATCTTCAACTTAAAGGTGGTAGCCAACTAAGGGGGTGCTAAGTACCCTACCACCGTACTCCTCCGTGGTTTCCTCAAATTCAAATTCAAAAAGTATTTATTCAATTTAGGCCCTGATAAGGCACTTGTGAACGTTAACAAAATGACTCTATGGTTCCAAATACAACTTGAACTGAGAAGAATCTGGCAAGAAACTCAACAAGTCTTTTTTTTAAACTGAAAGTTCAAGCTCATTTTTTAAACAGCCTGAGTGAATAAAGCATGGCTTTAGGATTATAGTGAACTAGCTGTCCCCGCGGATCGTATGTTTTTCCGGGATAAAAAGTATCGCATATGTTTTCCAGAATATAATCTATCTATGTGCCAAATTTCATCCAAATCCGTTCTGTAGATTTTGCGTGAAAGAGTAACAAACATCTTCACATCCTACACACATTTATAGGTACCTAAAATAGTAAGTTAATTATATAAATGAATATTTGCGGTACATAATGGAACTGAAAAATGCAATGAAAAAAAAAGTCTTTTGACCTGGGCTTAATTTTTTTATTACCATCCAAAACCCTGACTTAAGTACAATTATCATTATGCCACACATTATCGTCGACCGCAGTTGACGTATGGCCACCATTGTCAATAACTCTCAAGTGTTTCGACGTTTACTGGCCATAACTTGCCACCTACAGAACTTCTTAGTTTAACTAGAAATCCAATACATTCCCTTAATACCGTTAATGAGTTCTTTGCTGGTGTGGGTAAGCGGCTAGCGGATAAAATAATAACTGCCAATCATCACTCAATAAGATCTGCATGTTCTACAAATCAGTCGCAAAGTAATTCGCTTGTCCTACTACCTGTAGATGAGATCGAGATTGAGACCCTGATTAGAAACTTGCGCCTTAATTGTGCAATTGGTTGGGACTGCATCTCGTCTAAGATTTTAAAAAGCTGCTGTCCGGTTCTAGTTCACCCCCTTACGCACATCTGTAACTTAGCAATAACCACAGGGATTTTTCCAGCGGCTTTTAAAGTAGCATTAGTTCACCCTATACACAAATTGGGTCCAAGAAATATTGTGGACAATTATAGACCAATCTCGATACTGACAGCGATGTCGAAGGTCTTAGAGAAGATAATAAACAATAGATTGAACAGTTTTCTGGAAAAATATAAACTTATCTCTAGCAATCAGTTTGGTTTCCGTGCTCGGATGTCCACTGAGGACGCAGTCGATTGTTTGACTGGTAATGTCGTTGATAGCTTAGACTCGAAAGCAAAATGTTTGGGTATTTTTCTTGATCTCTCAAAGGCCTTCGACACCGTTTCCCATCCAATACTTCTTGCCAAATTGGATAACATAGGTGTCAGAGGAAATAATCTTTCCCTACTGGAAAGTTATTTACAAAATCGGACACAGATGGTTAGTGTCAATAATTGTCTCAGTGACAAACAAACCCTCTATTATGGTGTACCCCAAGGTAGTGTGCTGGGCCCTACTTTATTCAAAATATATATAAATGAACTTTGTGACCTAAAAATTCCAAATTGCAAAATTTTGTCTTACGCTGATGACACTGCACTAATCATCAATGGTAACACCTGGACCGAAGCCAAACGGCATGCAGAGCATGCTTTACGGATTGTAATGCGTTGGTTGAATAGTAATCTGTTGACTCTAAATATTGAAAAGACCAAGTACCTAACTTTTTCACTAAGGAATTTTAATAAGCCGAAAGATGCTTTTTCCATCACTGCTCATACTTGTGACCACCTTGCCAATTGTAACTGTTTGCATCTAACTAGGTCTTGCACGGTAAAATATTTAGGAGTTATATTGGACGACTCGATGAACTGGCATGCTCAAATAGGCAACGTTTGCTCTAGGGTGCGCAAACTGATCTTTGTGATGAAGAAACTTCGCTCTTCCGCTGATCGCGATATTTTGTATATGGTTTACGAGTCTCTATGTAAGTCAATTATTTCATATTGCCTCCCAATATGGGGAGGAGCAGACAAGACTGCTATGATAAAACTAGAGAGAGCACAAAGAGCTGTCTTAAAAGTAATGCTATTCAAACATTTTCGATACTCAACTACGCAATTGTATGAAGATTGTAAAGTGTTGACGGTGAGGCAGCTGTTTGTGCTCCTCACAGTTCTACGTCGTCACAATTCAGCTGTCCCTGTGCCTATAGGCAATTGTTCGCGCCGGAGGAGAATCGCACCATGCCCGCGCGAGTACCATCGTACAGCTTTTGCTACTAGACACTATAAGTATCTAAGCTCACATTTATATAATAAAGCTGATTCACTTCTACATATCGTGTCTCACGTTAAATTTGATGTGAAAAACAAACTGAAAGATTGGCTTTCAAGCTTGGACTATGAGATGACTGAGGATTTACTCAGATGATGAAGACTCTGACATTCACATACACCCACACTCCCCCCACACACACACACACACACACACACACCCAAACTCTACCCTTGCAAACATCCACACGTTTCCTATTGTATTATATAATAAAGCATTTTTGGCGCTGGTCCTTCACTGTTGTATAGAGGTTCACTGGCTCCCATAATACAGATTATTCTAGCTTGGGAGCCAGAAGACTCATAGACTTGTTTAATTTTAGCCGTAATTTTTGTCTCCTATCATAATATGTATGCTTTTAATGTGTGGCAATAAATAAATTATTATTATTATTATTATTATTATTATTATTAAAGTGATGTTTACACTCAAGTGACATTTGGACGTGTCACGAAAAAGTTTAAGGAAAAAGAACTGGAAGTAGGTACAATAATTGTGCAGGCAGTAAGTATGATGATGAAATTTTTTTTTTTTTTCTTTTTTTTTTCTTGTTTTTAATTATGTTATTTAATGTCTGCGTCGAATAGCGCGCAAAAATAAAATGCTTTTCTTTCTTTCTAAATCAAGTGAACAATGCGTCGCTGTTTTTTGGGATCCGTAGTTAAACCCTTATTACGTGACATAGTTTAAAGCAAGTCTAGAAAAGCCCAGGTTTTTCATATACGTATATTCGTCTCTTTCTAAAGTCATATAGTGAGTTTCTTGCCGGAGTCAAGTTGTTTTTGGAACCGGTGTAGAGTCATTTTGTTAACGTTCATAAGTGCCTTATCAGGACCTAAATTGAATAAATACTCATTGATTTGAATATAAAAAAAGAGCCGGGACTATCTTAAACCCTGAGTGCAGTCTTGGCTTAAACCATTTCATGTAATAAGATAGTTATTATAGTTTTGTTCTGGTCAGTCTGTATGTCACAGCTTGTAAACTTAAAGGGCTATATCGCACAAAGTTTTAGAGTCAGAACATGTACCTGAAAATAAAACAGCTAAATAAAGGTCTGAAGTAAATAGGAAAACTGTCACTCCCATTGAGACTTCTAGTTCACTAATACATGTTGGCCTCAGTTTTATGAATTTTAAGAGAGGTAGAGCATAGCGTTTATTCGCTCAAAGAGCAGCTCGACTGGGGAAGTACCTCCACCTTACAGAATACCGCAGCCAAATAACTTTATGTTGTGTTGGGGGGGAATCGGTAACGCGTGACTGTTGCGACGTGTGTAGCGTCGATATGGCTATGGTAACCGCTTACCATCAGGCGGACCTTATGCTTGTTTACCGACTTCATCGTATAAAAAACAAATAATAATCGTTTTACGAGTGGAGTGTCTTGCTCTTGAAAAGCTATTGTAAAAAAGTTGCGTTCAGCAGTTTCAATTCGTTTCAATCTGGTTATATTTGATACAACTATGCGTAGTTGTAGGTAAAATGGGGCCCCCCTTTGGCATCTCTTTGTGTATGGAACAGTAATAAAAAATAATTACTGTATTTTGCTTCAAGAAACTAGATACCTTACTAAGTATCTATTTTAATTTTGTCAGTCATAGCAAAGTTTCAGTAAAAAAAGACAGCTTATATTTCGTAAAAGTAGAAAAACACTGCTTAAAAAACATTGTCTAAATTCCATTAACATTATCCGATTAAAATGTATTTAAAAACTGACTAATCTTTAAATAAAAAGAGCTCAAAATTTAAGCCAACTTCTAACTTTTGCCGATCTTAAACCAACCCAGTTTTTGAGTTGCAAATCATTGATTATGTTTCTAAACTAAGATAAAACTTAACTGTGACTGAATAAAGTTCAAAATATATTTCTTAAGTAGGGTTTGCAAAAAAACACTACCAATTTCTCACTTTATCTAAGATTTATTTGTTAAAATCTCTAATGTCGTTAAAATGTGCCACCCGCGACGCTTCGTGGAAAATTGGCTTACTGCATCTGGGAATCGAATCCAATACCTGCCGCTAAGTAGGGGCTTTGTGTAATCCCTTTAACCATTTGACTCTTCGCGCATGAGTGGAGGCGGGGCTTTCAAGATTTTAGGGAATAATTCGAGATTAACCAGATGTAAAAACTGTGACTAGAAGCGGTAAGGCGTGTAAATAGCCTGTTCAAAATACTTATAATGGCGTATCACTACTTTTTAATTTGTTGTTAGAAATTGACGAGGCTAATAAAGTGCCTAGGATTAAACACGTATAAGTATCTAGGTCTTTCTCTACGTGACAGGGTCCGCAATGAGGACATTCGTAGCAGAACGAAAACGACGGACATAGCTCGTAGAGTTAGTAAGCTGAAGTGGCAATGAGCAGGCCACATCGCTCGAAGAGCGGATAACCGCTGGGGAAGAAAGGTTCTCGAGTGGCGACCACGTACTGGAAAGCGCCGAGCGGGACGCCCTCCCACCAAGTGGACCGAGCAGTGCCCAGCGACTCTGACCTGCAGGGGTATTTTAAAACGCTCGGATTCGATATCGGAAACGGATTCAAAAAACTACCGATGCGATTTTCCACAATTAATATTTTAATTTCCGAATTCGAATATTTTTGATGTTTCTTTACGGAAATATCAATTCAATAGATCCATTAATTATCGGAAATTAAAATAGCAATTGCTTAAGTTCGCCTCGGGATTTTTTGAATCCTTTTCCGATATCGAATCCGACGTTTTAAAAAAGCCCTGCTGGTCAGAGTCGCTGGGCACTGCTAATCAGCAAGCAGCCCAAACCGTTCGAAGTAAAAGTCAATGGGGGAGGCCTATGTTCAGCAGTGGACATCCATAGGCTGATATGATGATGAAGTATCTAGATATTGACAGTGTTCTTGCACTTGTCTGGTGTTCTAGTCAAGAAAGGTCCGTCTGGTTGCAACGGGGCATCCACACGCGTTACCGATCCTTTCCCTCCCCAATGAGCTCTGGCGACCTTACTCACGCGCAGGAACACAACATAAAGTTATTTGACTACGGTATTCTGTAAGGTGGAGGTACTTCACCAGTCGAGCTGCTCTTTGAGCAATATTCGCTATGCTCTACCTCTCTTAAAAGTAGGCTTCTGATAACGCTAATGAATGCCAGTTCCCTAATATGCTTCCAAGATTTGTGACTTCATCACTTTTAACCACAGGAGCAAAGGCAGCCAGACCAGTACTTACTACATATGCTCTACTAATCCTCAACTGTTGTTTGAACCTCCCGATGTTTTCTTCACCGAAAGCTTAAGCTCATTGTAGGATTCGAAGCCACGAACTTTATCATCGCCTTTATTGGTTGTCATAATAATACAATTTTAAATTCTATTACTATATGTATTATTAACAGAGGGAATGTAAATTGAAGACAGAAGAGAAGAAAAGATGCCACCTTGCGGGACTCCGGCAGTTGTAAGTTACGAATACAATCAACATTCGAAATATGATATAAAGAGCATGGTATAACTAGTAATTACAATATAGGTATGTAATACGTTTTGCTACCTACCACGGTCTAACGTGGGTCTAACTTAACCCTTAGCTTGAAACTAGGCACGAGTATTTTAGGTAATATTGCTTTTTCCCTGTGCCTTATCTCGGCATAGTAAAAAAAACAGTCGACCATTTGTAGTTTCTCCTGATATTACTTACCATATCCAAGTACAGGGTATTATAAATGTGAAATTGAGTTAGTTTGTTAGTTAAGCATTCACGCCTCAATTACTCAACGGATCATCATGAAATATGGCTTGCAGATAGCCTATGGTATGGAGAAGAACATAAGCTTTTTATCCCGGGAACGCTGGTGAAACCGCGGGGGACAGCTAGTATAATAATATCCTTAGACGTTCTTCACGCATGACTATCTAAGCCCAAACTAAGCAGAGGAAGTAAATAGGTAATATACGTTACAAGGATTAATAAAAAGGTGGCAACTAAATAAGAAGTGATAAAACAATGCCACACCATCTGTCTAAAGTGTTGCCTGTAATAAAACACTTGTAAAAAAGCGTTCCCGATGGTAAAACAGTTCAAAATATCAGTCGCGGGTCATCTCTCACGATCTTTTGTGCACCGTTATGTTGTTGTGTAAGTGAGAAGGGAACAGCGAGAGCGATGAGCGGTAGCGGGGCGTGGTGAATTGTGAATCTGAATTTGGATTGTCTTTACAGTAATAAAAAAACTACAGTTTTACTTAAGTGGCCGTATGGCTAATTTTGCCGATTTCGCTGATTTACGTGATTTTACAGTTAAAATACAGTATTTCTACAAGTTTAAATTCACAACCTAAAATATCATTTTAATTACGATCTAATGAATGGTTTAGGTTGTTTTAAAAGATTTTTGATTGCCAAAATATTGAACTTTTTAAATATTTTTTTTCATGAAATGGATTGTTTATTAACTGAAGTTTATTTATGTTGTTATAATTTTAGTCAACGAGAGTTCTATGTAGCCGAAATCAAAAGCCATTCTTCACCCATTTTCTCTAAAAATTGACTAAGTAATTTTTTTTCTCAAAATGATTATAATATTAAAGTGGTAAAAAGTGCTCCGTTTATTTTATAGATGACTTTCATAAAAAAAAATATATATTTTTTTCATACCGTTTAGACGGCAAAACGATTCGTACATATGTGATATTCTAAACCTCTTATAGCAAAAATTCAAAAACAGCCGCCTAATTCGATTAATCAAAATTAAATAAGAAAATTAAAAGAGTAGCTCGTTTATTAGATAATAATTGAAATGGTCTTTCATGTTGTGAATACAGTATTTTAACTGTAAAATCACGTAAATCCGCGAAATCGGCAAAATTTAGCATACGGCCTCTTAAATATTTTTGGCAGTAAAACAGAGCCTTTACATTAGTTTATATACTACCATTACATGTTATTTTAGAGCGACAGGGAGCGAATTGCAGAATATGAATGTTTATAACTATACATTTGAGTTATGAGTTTGTCCTTCTTAGATTTCAAGGAAGTAAAAGGTAACGACTGACTGGAATATATGTATTTCAATAGGTATCATTATAAAATATCGACGACATCCAGGTTTGCAATATTTCATCCACACATCTCTGGTGGACATGCAGCCTTCTGCGAGTTCCCTGTCCGCGCGAAACAGTTTCAAAAGAAGAGCATTGTTCTCCCTATTTGCATAGATTTTGACACGCGAAGTACATACACTCGCGTCATCTATTTAGATGTATATCTGTGCTTTTGTTGTACATTAGTTTCTCACCACGTCCTATAGGAGGTGAACAGTCCCTGTATTATCAAACCAGCCCATCGCTCATCACTCGTACCCTACGATAAAGAATGACAGAGAGATAACCACAGCGCCATAGTTCGGACACCGCTTATGCCCGTCTGACAAATCATTCCACTAGATATAACTAGCAAATAACAGATAACTCAATTTGATTTTAATTCTTTAATGTACTATTTATTTACACTTATGTAGGTTTTTTTGGTTCCGTTGTGGGTTATTGGAGATACGATACGATAGGTACCTTAGGTATTTACAACATCGAAACGTTGATTTTTAGGATTCTGTAGCCAAATGGCAAAAAACGAAAACTATAAGAATTATACTGTTGAAACTTGGTAAGTAGATGTATTCTGTGAACCGCATTAAGATTTTCACACAAAAATAGAAAAAATACAATAAATTTAGGGGGATCCCCATAGGTACTTAGAACTGAAACTCTAATTTTTTTTTCATCAAACCCATACGTGTGGGGTATCTGTGGATAGGTCTTCAAAAATCATATTGAGGTTTTTAATATAATTTTTTTCTAAACAGAATAGTTTGCGCGGAGAACTTCCAAATTGGTAAAATGTGTGTCTGTCCCTGTAACTTCTAAAATAAGAGAATGATAAAACAAAATAAAATATATGATGTACCCATGCAAACTTCCACCGAAAATCGTAAACCGCAATTTACCTTTCATTCAATCAACTTAAATATAAAAAATAAAAATAAAACATAAGTGTTACTTGCTGCTACGGATCCCTTCATGGGCGAGTCAGACTCGCACTTGGCCGTTTTTTTTTATACGACTAAGTCGGTAAACAAGCATACGGCCCGCCTGATAGTAAGCGGTCACCGCAGCCATATGGACGCTTGCAACACAAGAAGCATCGCTCACGCGTTACCGACCTTTCCTCCCTCCCCTATGAGCTCTGGTGACCTTACTCACGCGCAGGAACAAAACTACACAACATAAAGTTATTTGGCAGCGGTATTCTGTAAGATGTAGGTACTTCCACAGATTACTAAATAGTTACTACGTAAGTACTTCCCCAGTCGAGCTGCTCTTTGAGCGAATAAACACTACGCTCTACCTCTCTTAACAAGACTCCTATCTCTCTCTCTCTCTTTTTTCTTGTCTCTACAAGAGAGATAATGACTAAATTAGTTGGATGCCTTTGCGTGCATTTTATCTACTCGTGGCGAAATTAATTAACAAATAAAAGTAAGTCCGTATTTTATTATTTATTATTTTACTTATTTTTTTTTAAATAAAATTTTCCTTATTTTTTTTTCCACAATTTCATCTAAGTTTACATAAGTAAATAAAAGGCATCAAGGCAAGGCACAGGCATCAAAATAATTTCAGTTCTAATGATGTTTTCCTATATTAATATTATAATGAAATACAAACACATTTATAAACACGTTCGAACTTCAAACTCCAGAATCTCGAGCGCCGATTGGCCTATCCGCTGTCAAATTGACGTCTGTCTAATAACGATTGACAGCTCCATCTAGATAACTATAATCAAATTATAGCGGGTAAATAGACAATGCTGTAATACCAACATTACAATACCAATTTAAAATAGTTATATGGATTTTTTGTCTTGTAGATAGAGCTGATTATTGAGTGTCATGATGTTTTGAGAGTTGTGTTGTTATGTGTGTTTGTTTGTATGTTTATCGACCATCTTTTCAAGTCGTTGACAGTGGATTGCGCGCATTGTCGGATGTTAAGGCGAATTGTAAGGCTAAATTAGTTTTGTGGCCAATAGAAATCTGTTCGTATTTATCTAATAAGGTTTTTATAACTGTTTTTGACAGCTATTATTGTATGTGAAGATGTTGGTAATCATTTTGTAATTGTGAGATTTAGAATGAATGAAGTGTTTAGCAACATTTTTGCAACATCATTAGTTTGATAAAAAGATGCTTTGTGTTTGTTAACACCACTTTTTTTTTTATTTGAAAGCACGATTTGACGTTCCGAAAAGCAAAATTTAAGATAGCAAAATTGTAAATATTTTTTAAATTACTGAGGTAACAAAAAAGCTACGGCTCGATGATCGACTAGGTATACAAGGCGCCCCCCGGCTATGCCACATGGTGGGAAAGTACCTGATGGAACATTTTACTGTAGCCGGGAATCGAACCTCGAAAATCGAACATGAGAAAAATAATTACTGTAGCTTTATCATACCGATCGAAAGGCTCATAAGGATTATTTTTTGCTAAATAACATAGTATCAGAAATAAAAGGAAGACCGCGAATTTTAACATTTGATCTCACGTAACGGGTTCGATTCCCGGTTCAACCATGTCACTATTTAAAAATCTATGAATGCAGTTTAAATTATTTTAAATTAAAATGTCTTCTTTCAGTAAAATATTCCATCTACAATATTTAAGGTACTTTCTCTCCATGTGGCATAGCCGTGGAACACCCTGTATACTCTGGGTATCATTTGCGCGTTGCTCATGGGGAAACCATGTTAACCATGCATGCTAAAAGTTTGCATCACATTTCTGAAGGACTTATTTGGGACTTTGAAAGCGGTTAACCTTTCGCAATTGTACAACAATTAATTTCACGATTACATGAGAAATTAACCCTGTAAATGCGTTACATGAAGAAACAGCTAATAACCCCGTATGGGCCTTAACGACCACTGACGGTTGCTGACCATAATTAATATTAATGCTTGCTCACACTTGACACATGTCACTCGTGTCACCAAGACCACAGACAATATAAACATGACATCAGAAAAAAACAATTTCAACCTTAAGTATAGCTTAGTAGAGACTTACATTAATTTCGATGTAAGAATTAATAATGTGGTGACAAATATAAAATGTACTCGTTGTACAATTTTCAACTTTATTACCTTACTAAAAAGGACTGTGATAGGAAAAATTATTGTATTAATAATTTGGTGTTAATTTTCCTCTGATGTGTACCGATACAAAGAAGTTATTAATTAGCTGAGATGACTGTTATGATTGCTCCAGTTTATGCATAAATTAATTAATGTATTATGATTTTAATCATTTCATGAATTAATTTACATGTATGAATGTCTCATTAATTTATAGTAAAAACTACTGTAAAATGCTCCAAAAAACCTAGATTCCGATGGTACCTACTTGATTATAGTTTCTATAACATTCTTGACTCATCATAAACCTGAGGGCGAACCACAAGCTCTTAAAACAAGGTTAAAATAACCTTATTTGACTTTTGTCTTTCATTGACACCCGACGTTAGAACGGGACAAAAGACAAATAAGGTTATTTTAACCTTGGTTTAAGAGCTTGTGGTAGGCCCCCTGGTCCTAACCTTCCCCATAGTTTTACGCTTCTGCAGTTGGTATTTACAGGTTGGTATGTACATAGATATTATGAAAAGCTATATTACTGACTTGTAAAAATGTTGCGTTCTCAATTTAAAGAAGGAACTAGAGTAAAATTAGAATGGGACTTTTTGGCGGGAACTTGCAGAGTGACGTTGCGTTTTCATTTTTATTTTCATAAATTCTAAAATTTGAGTTTTATTGTATATTATCGGTGGTATTTTATCCAATAAAGATCATCCATGTGCACCAGTGAAGTGAAATGAATTATGTGTATCGTGGCTTTTCAAGTTGTCTCAAGAAGTCCGTGAAAAGTTTTAGTACAACCACCATTGTACTAAAGCATGACTTTTATGGACGGTGACTGACTGAGGACTATGTGAAAGTGTTTTATTGTGAACTTATAATATAACTGGAAATTGGCAAAATACACAAGCCGTGTGACGCAAACGAAGGAAAAAAAATGTAGCTGGGCTGTTTTTTTTAAATAAAAGTTGACTAGACACGATGATATTGTTCCTAATTCTACCTAAGCAGTACACACATGTCAAACATCAAATACTAGTAAAAACAATTCCGTTATTTCAAATTAAACAGTAAAAACCACAGAGCATCTGTCAAATTGTGAAACAAAAAGTAACGCGGGAGGAAACTAAGGTTATTAACTAATAAATTAACATTTAATGGAGGCGCTATCCTCCACGTTATTAACTTTTATAAAATGGGCAGGAACTAAATTGTATTTATATAAATGAGGTACGCTTAAACCACTTTGTGCGTTTCCATTGTTGCAGTTCAACTGATGACGGTTTTATGGGAATCGTTTTTGCTATTAGATTTTTAGGTTATGTATCAAGTTTTTGTTTAAAAAAGTATAATTATGCAAAATGAGTAGGGTCATATTTGTACTCCGCGATGCATAGATTATTAAATTTATTTTTGTTGCTGTTCGCAATTTCTCTAATAATGTGATGATATGACCGAAAGTGAAAAGAAGAGAGCCGGCTCTCAAGTGCAGCCCATTTTTTAGTAATGTTATCTGTTGATTGTTTATTATTGTAGGTAGTAGCATTTACTGTTTTTAGTTCTGTAGGTATACACTCTATTTTAACGTTTTAACAAACTATAGTAAAATCATAATAGTATTACATACGGTAGTCTAATATAATATTGGACTTAAGTCACAAGTACCGTATACTATTCTAAAGCACGTGTGACATAAATCCGCACTTAGGTCACGCTTTTCTGCTTAATAATGATCAACGTAAGTCACGGAGAAGCTTGACAAAAATATTTGCCAGTCATTCACTAATGTCAAATATGTAATATTCTTATAAAATATGACGTATGGCAATGGACCCAACCATCCAATGTGATCCCATTTAGCGGGCAGTACTCGTTGATGGGCTAAGTGGGTGTTTAAATCCCCATTTTTGGGGTAATTTCACTAAATACGCCCCCGCATTTCGTGTCTCAACGCACGATCGTTTATCATAACCACCTTTTTTAAATCGTTTTTTTTTTTAGAAAATAAGTTTTGTTGAAAAGTTTTTTTTGTTGAAATTAAAACGGGACTCGGTTTATTTAATTGTAGAATGTCAAAATATTATATGTATGTATAATATTATGTGATTATGATAAAGTATTGAATGACAAATATAGTTGTAAGTTTTGTTGTAAAAATCGCACGAAAAGCAAAGAAATTAGAGCACCTCATACCTTAAAAAGTGAATGAACCAAAAGTGGAATCTAATGCCTTCTTCACCTGCGTGTAATGCCATATTTGACATAGTACGCAAATATGGCCGAATGTGAGCTAATTTGCTAATGGCATTATTGCAAATAAATGATAAATGTCGACACCCATTTAGTGCATCATTTATTACACGTTAATTGTTCTGATAATTGGATATTAAGCGTCACGCAGATGAAGAATAAAACATAAACACGGTATCGTGTCACAGTGCGTGCGGGGCTAAAACGTCTGTCTGATACAGAAATAATCGCAGAAATAAAGTGTCACTCGCGCAGTGCTATATTGATGGACTATTAAGACGGGACGCGGGCTGCGATTATTCCATACACATGTATTCCCCTGTTTTCTTCCTTAATAATGCCTCTAGAGCAATTTTTTTTTCATATAGTAAGGTCATAAAGCTTTGGACACGTCTCTGTTATTTCCTTTTTTTGCCTCCAAAAACATAGTATGAAGTAAATCCTGGCCGCTTGGTTATTGAACACCTTTTAATCCATAAAAAAGTGGATTTAAAAATGTTCTTTACCACAGATAAGCCTCAAATAAACGTTTACCGAAGTCGGATTAAAATAAAATTAAAACTAATAAAAAATTAACCCTTCAAAGTCAACTACAGTTAAGGACTCCATTGTCTACCAACCGTTAATTCTTTAACACAAGTCAAACCTTCATGTAGTTTTTTAATTTTTAAAATACTGTGGGCTTAGAGAATACATAAACTGTGGGTCTTAAAGACCCGAGGGTATAATTATATTAACTACTTAGTGCGGGTTACTTTGTATGGATAATGTTAAAGTTGTTTAAAACTTTTTTTTTAGTGGCGGATTTTAATTAATTATAAGACCGTCTATGTCTGCCTTTTTTATTTTTTTACAAATCTCTACAACATAACTGCTAAGTTTCAAAATAATGGTTGTTTCATATTTCTTTGATTGATTAACTATTACCCTCTTACTCATAAAACGATGTATAACTTTTGACGGGCCAGTTGGCGCAGTTGGTTAAGGTTCACCTTACGCGCCACAGGTCGTGGGTTCGATTCCCACACAGGACATGCATTTGTGTGCATGAACATGTCTGTATGTCCTGAGTCTGGGTGTAATTATGTATATTACGTATGTATTCACAAACAAAAAGTAGTATATGTATTATATCAGTTATCTGGTTTCCATAGTACAAGCTCTGCTTAGTTTGGAATCAGATGACCGTGTGTGAGGAATGTCCCAGGATATTTATTTTATTTATTATACTAATTAAGTAAATGGTCACACAAACAACGTCACATCGCTTGACAATGACAGTCGTGTCACAGTTCGTGTTGTGACGTTATTTATGTGACCATTTCATCAGTATATTACTTTCATTGTATTTTATGAATAAGGCCATTGGTAGTTTAGGTAGGTAAGTTTGATCAATCAGTCAGAGCTTGTTCCTATAAATAAATAATATTTATGCTATACCAGCAGGGCTGTTTTAAAATGCTCAGATTTGATATCGGAAACGGATGCAAAAACTATCGAGGCGATATTCCGCAATTGCTTTTTTAATTTCCGAATTCGAATATTTTTGATGTTTCTTTACGGAAATATCAATTCGATTCATCGAGAAGTTTTCGAAAATTAAAATAGCAATTACTGAAATTCGCCTCGGATTTTTTTTAAATCCGTTTCCGATGTCGAATCCGACGTTTTAAAATAACCCTGATGGAGGGCTAAAAAGGAAGCTAAAGCAATATAGCAAACGGAATATTTTTTTTCGAATACTTGGCAGATCCTCCATACTTAATTCTCATTATCTCATTATATTAAAGAATAGAATTAATTAAAAGATTCGGAATTGATGAAAAAATAAATCCATTAGTAAAATTGCTTTATCTTCCTTTTTAGGGAGCCAGAGAACCGATACACTTCAAAAATGTGTGGCAAAAAAAAATATTTCGAAGAATTAGAAAAAGTGCATTTAATGTCGTGAGCTGTCATTATTATTTAAGGCATATTTAATGTTATTTTTTGATTAGTTTTGTGATTTAAGGTCAAGGGAATGGATTAGTGATAGTGAGCTTAAAATTCCTTAAAAAAAGTACAAGAATAAAAATTGTAAACAAAGATAATAAAACCTTTTTGGAATTCAAACCCAATATTCACGGCGTCACACACACGTCGTCCTATCAACTTGGATATTCATTGGCCAGTGTTACGCGGGGGTGTAAATACCCCTCTAATGATATAGGGTATAATAGTAGGTATCAGGTTACCTACATTCTGCTTTGGACAGGCCTATAAAGCCAAAAGTTTGTATGTGGGTGTAGGTTGATGTGTGTGTGTTAAGGGGTAGCTCTGGATCTATTTGGCTCTGTATTTTGTTAAACATCTTGTATTTTTTTTAACAAGTCTAATTTTATTTATTTATGTATAGGCCTGTATTTGACTGCAATATCACTATGGTATGTGATGATTTGGTCGAAGGTGGTAAACACACCCTAGAAGGAACTGGCTCTCAAGTGTAGCTGTCGGAACACACCGATAGATGATTGGCGACAGATTTTCAACTTGAGGGTGGTAGCCAGCCAGGCGGGTACTACAAAGTACCCTACCTTACAGAATACCGCAGCCAAGGTACGCCAGGTACGCACCCAGTCGAGCTGCTCTTTGAGCGAATACACGCTTGGCTCTACCTCTCTTTAAAAAATCGCCTTAATATTATAATTTGTTAATGTAAAAAATGTTTGGACCTTTGTAACAAAAAATCACCTACTGGAATATCATGAAGAATATTTTGATTCCAGAAAAATCCCATGGAAACGCGGGTAAAACCGCGGGCTATTTCATCATAAAAATAAAATGCTAAAAAGTTCTACGTGTAATGAAAAATTAATAATGGAATAATTTAAAAAAAAACTCCACGTGTTAAGCTACTAAGAAAATCGTCATTAAATCCACTATTGTATTATGAAAAAAAAAAAAACCTTTTTTTAAAAACTTGATCTTAACTAAACTAAACAAGTGTGAGTGACCCTCACGTCACTCGCACGTACACATCTATACGTATACGTGTACCTGTGTGTGTGTGTGTAAGCGCGAACAACTTGTTTGTTCAGAGATTTAATACACGGTACATTTCTTCACGTTACCTGGCTGTACGCTCTCCGCGCATAAAGTGGTAGGCGGGAAATGATGCGTCTTTATTTGGAGGGAAAAAAAATTAAGGATTAAATAAACAAAAGAAAAATTGTTGAGGTTAAATTGCCAACTGAATTAATAGAAGAAGAAGAAAAGAAAAAAATATTTTTATTTGCCCACCATAGGAATATTATATCTAACTTACAAACAATTTATTGAAAATTAAATAAAAAAAATAGCAATGTTATTAAACACAAACAAGATAGATAAAAAAAAAGAAATTATACATAGTTAAAACACAATATACATGGGGGACAAATATGGCCTACAGCTCAGCATTATGCTGCAGCACATATCTGTACCACAGCGCTGGTCTTCTGCTGAGGCCAGTCAGTGATGTTACGGACATCTTGGTAACAAATTTAACAATACAGAAAAAGCAGACTACTTACTATTACTTTATACCTACATACTTATACATAATAACACAGTTACAAAAAGCTCATATTATATTGGTAATACGCTAACAAAATCAAAGATTGAGAATGCATTGGAGATTTTGAATACATTAGACAAACTTAATTAGTAATTATCTAAATAATAAAAAAAATAAAATAAAAGAAATATGTGCGGAAAAACTACTAATAACAAAAAAACAATAATCTATTATAATACCAAATTAGTAAAGCAGACTCACAGCCGCTAGAAAGCCACAGCCACCACTACTTATGTTGGTCGTCCAGTTGTACATTGAGTATGTAGGCTTTAAATTTTTTACTAAATAGCCGGACTGTATTTACGGTACGCAATGGTGATGGCAAATTATTCCAACACTTTGTAGCAGCGTAGCTGAAGCTTCCCCGAAAGGCGGCGCGGCGGAGCCGTGGCGTGGGGTTGATAATAGGAATTTTGAAGCTCTAGTTTGATATTTATTCTGATCGCGGATCCATGATAGTTTACTAAATAGGTATTCTGGCTTACGACTCTTGATCACCCCAAATAGCAAGGTAGCAAAGTGTAGGTTTCTCCTCCATGACATTTTAAGCAACTTAGCATTATTTATAAATGGTGTTACATGAGTTCGAGGGGGGATATGAAAGCAAAATCTAGCACAAGCGTTTTGCACACGCTGAATAAGTTTCTCTGTTCTGCGTAATAATCTGGGTCCATAAACAGTATCCGCGTAATTTAATTTAGAAAGCACAAGAGACTCACAGAGGCTGACTCGAAGTTTTACATATCATCTTTTGGATGAAATGACATAAAGTTGTAAATCATCTGCATATAAATGAAAACGGCAGTTAGTTATATTATTCACTATGTCTGAACTGTAGAGCACAAACAACAAGGGTCCAAGGATGGAGCCCTGCGGAACGCCTCTGAACACAAGGTGATGAGATGAAACAGATTTCGAACCGCTTTTACTGATTTCGACAAATTGCGAACTGTTTTGTAGGTAGCTGTGAAACCATCGAGTGACTCCATTATCAAATCCGTAATAACTTAACTTTGATAAAAGAAGAGTGGGTAATACATGATTATTTTAATAAAATATATCATTAAAAAAATTTGCTTTCATTTTGGTAGCCGTTTAATTACTTACTTAATAGCTACAATATTATAATTTAATTCCGGAGGGTAGATTTATTTTGCGAAATAAAATTTGTACCTAACAGATATTATTTGTGTTTTAATTATTACATCAATTTTAAGCGATTATGAAACGAAATGTTGTTATTCGCACATGAGATGTATAGCATTTTGGAAAATTGCTGATTAGAAAATTACACTTGCCCCTCCCATTATTGGCTTACATGTCTTATGAAAAAGTAAAAAAATAATGCGTATTGTCTATAAATGGCCAAGCAAAATTACTGCAACTAATTTAATATTAAATAAATCCACTGAGCCGAGTAACTAATCATGTACTGTATAAATAACACATAAAAGGGCCTAAACGTATGTACATAATATAATCACTAACCATTGTAATAAATAATAGCGCGGTTAAAAATTCAGCTACACCCTTCTGTCCGAGCTCCACTTAATTGGATATATCATAGGCGTCTGTTTGCGCATGGCAATTGATTGCAACTTTACAACATGCCAGCAAATTGCCAAGACGCGCGACAGAGACAGCACGACACAAAACCTTCAACAACACCCGTGAGAGAAAGAGATAAAATCTCCTCTTAGTTCCCGCTCGAAACATAACCGCCAACGTAATGGCGATGTAACCGCGCAGTGGCGAAAATGGAGGGAAAAAAAGAGCAATATTTATTTTTTAAACGCGATTATTTTTGTTTAAAAGCGTTTAATCATACCCCTTCAGTGTTTAACGGAGATCGTTAACTGGCCAGTTTTCTAAATCATTTTTTATAATTGACCAATAAATGTTAATTTTTATAATTGTGGTCTTTTTCATCACTCGATAGGTTTTAAAGGTTCTTTTTAGTGTTGTTTATCTACTGTAGGTGGAAAATTTACTGGAGTTAATAGCTGGGTGTAGAATTACATGCATTTCCATGGAATTTTATCTGGAGGAGCGTTATTATTTACCGTTCTTACTTAAGGATGAATTACATAACGGGCTATAATTAATATAAAGAGGTTCTAACTGTTAGGTATTATCAATTTATCAGGGATAGGGTCGCCAGATTTCCTAGCGTGAATTCCGGAACAAAAGTAAATATTCGAGTGAGATCGGAGTTGGTCTAGTTCGATAAAACTTTGATTGACTCCTTGTAGGTAGTAGTCTACCGAATTGAATGCCTTCTAGGCCCTCTGGCAACCCTAATCAGAGGACGCATAAGGTAGTCATTAGTATTAATAGTATTTATTAAACTAATATTAAATTCAGTAATTAAATTACCTGCAATCCTATCTAGATTAATAACAACAGTTATGATATTACACAGGCCCTGTTATATAATAAAGAGGAAGCTAAAGCAATATTATATTATATTTCCTTTACTTGTATTATTTATTATTATTACTCTATATCTCTGTATACTTACAATTAATTAATTCATTGCTAATGGAATATTTTTTTTCGAGTTCTCGGCAGATTTAACCTAATTACATTCTTTTTTTGGTAAAATAGTCACAGTATATACAATTCAATTAATTCATCAAGAGATTCGGAATTGATGAATTGCATAAGATATTCTGTGATTTCGAAAAAATAATTTCATTATCAATATTGCTCTAGTTTCCTTTTTAGCCCCCCTGGTTTCTGATAGGAATATTGTACACTTGTAACTCTTAAACTGTGATACTGGAGTATATATATAATTATATGAATGATTGACTTTGAAAATGAAAAATAAATAAATAAGGAAGCAAGCACAGGTATAGAATAGTCAGTGTTACCTTAGCGCCCATATGCTACGGTAACCGCTTACCATCATGCAGGCCGTATACTTGTTTGTCACCATAATGTTATTTATAAAATACACAAGAGTAAGCATTACTCTTTACTCATAAAACTCTACTTAACTAAAACACTGTTAAGTCGCTGAGCGACCATATCGCCAATATACAAAATTAAAGTGACAAACAAATGAAATAGAATAAAATCACATATTTATCAATCATCTAAGTATTTATATTAATTTATTCTTTGCTTCATGTTTGTTTCATTTACTATACTGTTTTACAGTACTGTGTTTCCTGACTCTTACAATCTAGGGACTTTCAAAGCCAGAGTGAATAGGTTTCTTCTGGATAAGCATGCTCCATCTTAGGTTTCTTCATCGTCTCTTAAACCAATAAGAGACACATAGACCATTGAATACAAAAAAAGTACTGTGATTGTCAAACAATGTGACTTTATTTACGTGATAAAGAGGGCTATCTCGCTTCTGCGGCTACCAGTTGGCACCACTAGCGAATAAGGTCCTATCGCTGTATCGTGGAAAAAGTAACTGATAATAACCAAATAAATAAAATATTGATTACTTATATACCAGTGTTGCGCGGTCCCATTTTGTTCCGAAAAGGAGTAAATACATTTCCGAAAGACAAAACTCACTTAAAACAGTGGTTGGTAGCGATACGCAGGTATGTCTGCTATAATTACTCAGGAATGGCCCAATCTTTACAACAATCTATCTATAGTATATACTATACTATATATACTATAGAGTTTTTTTGTTTGTTTGTTTGAACGGGCTCTGGAACTACCAGTCGGCTTCGAAAAATTCTTTCACTAATAGGAAGCTACATTATCCCTGAGTATTATAGGTTACTTTTTATCACGGGAACGCGTGTGAAACCGCGCGAGACAGCTAGTCATGAATAATTAGTGCAAAAGCTCGCAAACAATAAACGTTGAGTACATTTGACATTTCAAGAGACCTCACTCTACACTAGCGCCTCTCGCGGCGAATTGAAGTGCATAGTTAGTCAGCATATTAGTTACATAACGATTTCGACGACGAAGCTCAAAAGACGAAGCTAAATTACTATGACATAAATAAATAGTTTTAATTACCATCTAAAATTTTCTTAAAAATATTGTGCTACGGTACATCCGACCTTTTTAAAAATTAACACCATTTTGGTCTTTGAAAAACTTAATCAAATTATTCAAATGTTGCCAACCTTACGGTAATTGATTAAGCTTAATTACGGTATGCGTGTGATTGTTAGGTTTTTATCTCGTTATAATATAAATTTATTACTTAAAATATGTGAATATGTAAATTTTATCGTTTTAATGGTGTTTAAAATGTACTCCAGCCCAAACTTATGTTATTAAGATACTTTTATTGATGATTTATTTGTAATTACTGTGAGACATGGGATATATCCTAAACTATAGTCTAATAAGAATACTCTTAGACTTTTTGGCGGAAACTTACAAAGTGTCGTTGTGTATTCGTTTGATTTTCATAAATTCGTATATTTAAAGTTTTATTGCATATTATCGGTGGCGTTTATCCAATAAAGATCAATCCATGTGCACCAGTGAAGTGAAATGAATTGTATTACGCGTCTTTTAATTACGTCTGAAAAAGTTCGTGAAAAGTTTTAATACAATGGCCACCATTTTACTAAAACATGTCCACCAGTGAAGTGAAATGAAATGAATCATGTGTATCGTGACTTTTCAAGTTGTCTCAAGAAGTCCGTGAACAGTTTTAGTACAACCACCATTGTACTAAAATATAACTTTTATGGACGGTGACTGACTGAGGACTATGTGAAAGTGATTTATTGTGACTAGAACTTATAATATAACTGGAAAATGGCAAAATACACAAGCCGTATGACGCCAACATACTAAAAAAAAAATTAAGAATTACTATTCACAATTCCTTAAAAAAACAATTATTATATTGATGCTTTCAATGTTCAATAGATACCGTAACGTACTGAAAACCCTTCCAGCAAAACGGTAAGGAACTCCAAAACCAATCTCAAATCTGAGCACATTGTCGATTTAATCAAAATTCATGAAAGACAATCTATTCACACGGTGGAGTGCCCCTTCGTTCATATTTATATTAAAATGGAGATACATATTTATTGAAAGCAATTTTAACGTAAGTTATATAAATAAAAAGACCTGTACAAATGCGTGAACGAAATCTGATCGGCCATTATAATAAAATATTTGGCGAACGGTGGAGGAATACTGCGCGGTTGTGGCGCGAAATAATGACAGCGGATAATCCGCCATTTTGAATAAAATAGAATATATTTTATTTGATTCTAACAAAGTACATAAGAAAATAATAACGTGAAAATGTATGCTATCCTGCTTGACAATTTGTTCGCGTAAGGGTGCTAAGGCTACATTTTAGGCCGGCATCTTCTTGTCAATTAAAAAAAAATAAAAAAAATACAAAAAGTAAAAAAAAAGAAATTTTTTGTTGCTTATTTTCTTTGGTTCTATTTTGTATCGTAACTAATTATTGCACAAATACCTCTCAATATTAAAGATGCAGTTTGAATTCTGGTTGTCAGCAGCAACCTTAGTTAACGTTGCGATTCAATTTACACATCGAAGATGTTCTGTCAATTGAATGACGATTGATGTGACGTTCTTTGACAGATGAGCTTGAATGAAAGCGCAAGAAAGCGCAGATAAAGTCATACTCTTTTAATAGGCATCGCTTAGATTTTATTTATGTTTAGGAGAATCTTCCTCTTTGGCATATATTCAGTTAAAACTCTAGGAAGGCACTAAAGAACCTTCTGAAGCTTTCAGTTCGGAATTAAATCTTCAACTAAAGAGAACCAGCAAGAAACTCAGCATAGTCACATTTTCTGGCAATTTCACTTGGCTATTCTTTTTCTTTCTCCTTTGACTGTTTGACGATCCGCGCGGGCGAGGAAAACAATACAAATCTATTATTATTTTTTAACCGCAAGTCAAGGGATTAATATAATAATATAAGCATAAACACCAATAGGAACTGAAAAATTCAAGACTTCCTCTCTGCCAGTCGCTTGCTGTCACATATCGTACCTTTGCCATGACTGATGACATGCCCAAAGGCCATCCACTTTTACAATACGAACTTTTACGTTGGCTCGAGTAGGTATACTCGCACGTAGGTTTTCTATAATATGATAAGATATATGGTAGGCTATATATTATGATAAGATATCTGTTACAGCATTTCACTCAGATCCGGAACGATTTGCTTGAACAGAATGTATTTATAAAATTTTACGATTATTAAAAATCTTTAAACAAATGTGTGACTCAATCGTCCACAAAAACGTTCGCGGGATCGTTCAGTGCCCAAGAATCAATACACGAAATATAAACACTGGCGCGTCCGAATTATATCGAAATAAATAAATATCAGGGCCCTCGTAAACAAGCCCGCGACTGACGTTTACGGCGCGAGCTTCACTTTATTACGATTCATTTTGTTTATTTTTTTTGCTCGAGAAAATTAATTTTTGCATTATGCACGGCCATTTTGCTTTGTTTCGTTCGATGTTCGATATTTAAACGATTCGAATATAATTTTATTTAGAGCCGTTTTGGACACCGTTCGAGTTCTTTTTTTATTTAATTTCAAATATGGAATGATGAGTTTTAGAAGTAATTTTTTTGTTTTTTTATTTTCAATTTGTAGTTAAGAGACTGAGTTCTTATTATTCAAGATTTCTTTGGATTGGATTGACTTCTTGCCTTACTGATTGTAGAATAAAATATGATCAACATAATTTAATAAATAAAGGGTCAGTAAACTGCAAATGGCAGCCGTACCTACAACAAACGTAGGTGTTACGACAAATCGACGATATCAAAAGGAAATAATATAAATACGCATTTACAAACAAACGGACAAGCACAAATTAAGATATCTTTATACAATGTTACCATGTGGCACACTGAAATTTACCATATCTACGAAATTGAACTTTACGTATTGATCATAGAGATTAAAGTTCAGAATGCTTGTTTTAAGAGTATTTATGACATTTTGATCCCAAGGGATTTGGGATCCGATTGTCACCTTTGTGTGAATGCAATAAAATCTCATTGTAAGGCTGGGTTTACACGAGGGACATTACTGTAACTACAACTTAGTTAAAACTTAGTAACATGTATGGTACCCTATATTTTACGAGGTATAATTTTGGTTAGTATAGAAAACGAAATCAACTTGATTCACATGAAGGTAGCACGAGAAAAAGAAACACAAAAATAAGGTGTTTTTTTTTTATAATTCTGCACTATACTTAATAGAATGGCAACTCATTTATTTATGAGAAGCGGAGGACTTTTTGGCGGGAACTTGCAGAGTGACATAGCGTTTTCATTTTTATTTTCATAAATTCGTGTATTTTGAGTTTTATTGCATTTTATCGGTGGCATTTTATCCAATAAACATCAATCCATGTGCACCAGTGAAGTGAAATCAAATTAATTATGTGTATCGTGACTTTACAAGTTGTCTCAAAAAGTCCGTGTAAAGTGTTAGTACAATAACCACCATTTTACTAAAATATGACTGGACGGTGACTGATAATGCGGACTATGTGAAAGTTAATGTACGGACCTGGTACGGACTATATTAAAGTGAAATTATAAATAAAATGTATGCGACTGAAGGACTTCGTATCCATGGTCATGAACAAATTAATAAAAAAAAATATGATGTGGAAAACTTTTTAATTGTCACGTGGCCATTTCGACGAAGCAAAACCAATAGAAAATAAGTTACTGTATTTTTTTACGCGTGACATATGGTATGTCCCACCCTTATTATCATAAAAAGCAAACTCCTTTACTGTCATGCGAAGTCGTAAAGGATTTAAAAGTGGTAATTTTGTTTAATAATTAAATAATAAAGGTTTAGTTCAGCAATAATAACGTCTCATATAATTTAATGTAAACTCAACTGTGTCCCGCGCGTTTTGTAATGCCAGATTTTAAATACAGATAAAGAATTTCATTTTTTTACTGGTTTGGATACATGACTGTCAAAAATTATATGAATTGATTTTAGGGCTACCAACATAAAAAAAAAAATCTGTTTTTTTTTTCTGACGGAATGTTTTCACAATTTTTCAGGGTTGAGAAGAAGGATGGTTATTAGACATGGATTACTAATGGTAGGACACGGGTAGTAAGTACCTACAGAAAAAAATATATTTAAATTAGAAAATAAATTAACTTATTAAAAGAAACAAAAAACCCGACTGCGTAAAACATAAATAAACTGAAAAGAGAAGAACAAGCTCTTAAATCTATAGAATTTTGAATATAACTTGAATTTTATAAGGTATTGCACTCGGGGTGCAACCAATAACCTAAGTATGTATTTTTTGTAATATTTGTAACCCCCTCCCCCGACTGCAATACCTTATAAAATTCAAGTTATATTCAAAATTCTAAAGATTTACGAGCTTGTTCTTCTCTTTTGTTTCTTTTAATTATTTAATTTATTTCAGACTTTTTAGTTTTATACAGAAAGAGTTGTATGTATTAGTAAGTAAATGAGCAGTACGGTAAAGGAACGCTAACAACCATCGTGATTTACGTTTGGTAACGGCTCAGTACCTACTGTCCTTGCATTAAACGTGGTTTTTTGCAGTTTACGTCAAAATGGTAGCCGCCTAGTAGGCCTCCAAATAGCTTAATGACTATCACAATTAAGTGATAGCCGGGACCAACGGCTTTACGTTCCTTCCGATGCACGGAATCGCTCGATTTGAAATACCACTAGGCGGTCACCCATCAAAGCACCGACCACGACGGTGGTAGCTTAACTTTCCGATCGATTAAGAACGGCTAATCGTGCTACACCATGAGCAATAACATGGTTACCAAAGGCTATCTACACTTTGTGCTAGGTGGCTTGAAAACTCCAACAGTAGGTTGACCACTAGCCTACCTCCACCGATCCGCAGTGGGCACGCGTGGTGGAATATCTGCCCATTACCTTTCGCCCTCATTTGTGAATGCCCATCCTCAGTTGTTGGATAGTATGGGCTGATGATGATGAAGCACCTTCACATGATAGCCAGCTACTTTCTGGGCTTTGTGTGCTTACCACCATCGGCCACATCATCACATATAAGTGTAAATCATCACTCTTTTATCATATTAAAATCGATTAAAACACAAGCCTTCAAGATCATAGTTCGACTCAATTATACATGCGTCCTTGTCGCTCATAAACGGTATTGTCTTCCTTCTCTGTCGCACCAGCAGCCAATGTTCATTCACACCTGCGCATTATTCGGTTTGTTTATTTGTTTGTGGTTTATACTGCCTTATTTTAGTGCCTTGTTAAACGGTTCTCGGGTATAAGGGCGTAGGTGAAAGTTTTAGATTTTTTAACGTTTTATTTTGTGTTGTATTTTTGTCCTGTTTGGCATTTGTTTTTTTAATGGTATGATTTATAAGAAAAAGTAGTTGTAGTTGGAATGTTTATTACGGATAATACACACAAGGGAATTAGTTATCTATCCACGAAAATAACTTAAAACTTTATTAATAAAATGGAAAATAAATACAGACAAACGCTATTTTAATTATTTCTGTATTTTCATTACATATTATCGGTGACACAGATGCATTCAGGGTTTTTATATAAGTGTGGGGTGTGCCCAACAAAACCTCTTTGCATTTCTTTAAATTAAATATTAAAAATAAAATTAAATATAATAACATCATTTGAATCCGCCCCAGAATTCAAAAAAGTCATTTACAGCCTTTTTAACCGACCCCGTCAGCCTATACATCTCGTTAGCGCTCGCTTATAAATTTGTCTGTCTGTCCGTCTGGTCGTGCTCACCTCGGGAACAGTATTACCTGCTAAACATATCGTATCCAACTTGAATTATTGTTCAAGTAATTGTTAACGAAATTGTTTGTGAGCTCATTTTTATTCTCGTTTTGTTAGGGTTAACGACCTTTTTAATACATAATGAACTTCTTATTATTAAAATGTCATAAGTGATATCTACCCTTGTATTATGGGGCTTAGACCCCTTAGCTAGGCTGAGCTGAGTGCGAAGAACAGGAAGGAGTGGCACTCTTCGAAAAGACCTCCTACCTAATCACCACTTGATTAGGTGAACTGAAAGAAGCTGATAATAAAAGACTTACATTTCTACTACTACTATTTCTTACATTGCTACTTTAGGCGTGCTTGTGATAGTTATAATAAATGTTTAATTGATGTAGATATTTTTGCTTTATCTGAAATTAATTTTAAAAAACAGGTGCGTAGTGTTTTTCTGTAATTTGCTATACTTGTCATATTATTATGTATATATTTTGTTTTTGCTTTGTGATTGTTACTTATTTTGCTATTGCTATTTGTGATTGTTATGTATTTGTTTGTCGTTTAAAAATGTATATCTATATAGTTTTTATTTTTCTTTTGTCATTGTTATGTATTGTTATGTTATTGTATTGTGTTGTTTGTTTGATATGTGTAGACCGTAGGTTCTGTGATGTCTATATAGCTCATTTGTAAATCTTTAAGAGATCTCCAGGTTTGTTTGTGTAACATGTTTATATACTACTTTTGTAAAAAACCGTTTGTATCTTTCAATAAATAAATAAAAATAAATAAAAAATATTTCTGTCAAAGCAGTATTTCAGACTTTTTAGTTAGATGCTTATGTTAATTTTCCATTATTAGGATAAGGAAAACGTTGAGAAAAATAGGTGTTTGACGGTTTTACAGACTTCTGATTTACAAAACCAACTTTGTGAATTATGGCCTCATTTATATGTTGCTATAACAATAATACGATAACAAACCTAATCGATAGATCTATGAAAAAAAATACACTAAGCCTTGGTTGCAGGGCCTTCCAAATTTAAATGTTTTTTTTTTTATTATCATGTAATTCTACCTCCCTCATCAGTGATAAAGTCATCATTACGTTCAGAAACCCGATAGCTGTACGTAAAGCTAGATTTTTTACAATTACTTTGACAGTTGATGAGAATAGATGCCCCATGTAATGTTTAGATGTTTTCTATAAACATGTTTAAATATTTTACGGCGTGGCTCAACTTTCGGTGAAAGTTATTGCCTACCTTTTGTAATAAAAGATACTGGTTGTCTATGGTTTCGTTTCCCGTGTCTGTTTTTTTAAGAAGTGGTTTTATTGTGAATTTTACATTAAAATATTATTGCACTTCCAATAAACTATGAACAAGAAAAAATTGTTAATAAAAAAAATAACTTAAATTACGCTTGCAGAAAAAAAAAGATGACAAAAGAAAGAAATTCTATAGACAAGCCTTAGAAAAGCCTTCTGGAGATTTTTTAAAATTATCGATTCTTATTTTTTCAGTAATTAAAACCTCATCCTTAAAATATTGAATGGAGTAACCAAAAGAGATGACTTCACTTTTTTTCACTATGAGATTAAGTTGAAAATGATAGAGAGAAGAGAGTAGAACTATAAAAACATCCTGACGAACCGATTGCAAATGTTAGACCCCATACAGCGTCGATAATGTTCCTTACGAAACCTATCATAGAGTCGATCATCATCATCAATCAAACATGGTGTTTATTCACCGTTAATAAAGCACATAACTGTATAACTATAGTTCAGCTACCGTCCCCCAAAAATATATTTCACACCACGGATCAAAACAATCAGTTTACGTGTCGTTTAGGCAATCAATGCTTTTGTTATAATTTAGACTCTATTGCTGTGGTTTAAGATACTCTATCTATTAAGGGCAGTATTGATTAATCTTTGATAGAGCGTTAACACACTAGTGCACAATGGAACCGCTCTACTATTCAGCATTTGAATTTACTTGATAAATTAGTTTAGGTACTATTTGTTATAAGTTTATATAGAAAAAATACTAAATAGCAACCTGACAAAATTTGAATTTTTATATTCCTTTTTAAACTTACGAATACCGTCAGACTTAATTAATTTAAAATTGAACATTCAACTGTAATATTTTTTTGTGAATATATATATGGGGACACTTACTGTCATATCAAGCAAGGCATATCCTAAACCACAGGGTCTAGTATGTTTTAATTTTGCACACAGGTTCCTTATAATAGGCATTCAGGGTCGGCAACGCGCGAGTGATACCCCTGGTGTTGCAAGTATCCATAGGCTATGGTAACCGCTTACCATCAGGCGGGCCGTATGCTTGATTGCCACCTTAGTTAAAAAAAACACTTAGGAAATATTATTCAAAGTTTAATCCCTAAAAATAGATGATGTAAAAGAAATCCACTATAAAATAAACTACCAGCGATTCTGTAACCACAAAACCGCCGCATAGTATCCTAACATCCTCAATACCACCCATCGGCCCCAATCGAGGCTATCGTCAAATAAAACGCATTTGAGTAATTGACATCGAGTACCGACGCGACGCCTCTGACAAACCATTACTCTATCCTCAGATATAAATCTTTGAGAAACACTGTAACTATTGTATGGAGTGCTATTGTTATAGATTATCGATGAATTATATTACTTGTGATAGCTGTGTCGTTTTTTATAAGTTTTTTATGTTAATTTTAGAATTGGTTGCTATGTTTTATGAAACAGTTTTACTTATATACAGGTCGTTGTTTTGGTCAGCGACGAGCGACTCAGGGTCGATTATACAAATGATACTGGTGCTAAAAAATATAAAAAAAAATACTTTTTTTTTTTAATAATAAAAATAAAGAAAATAAAATTTTGAAAATCATGTAATAAGCTAAAGTGTAGACATAATACTCAACGGGAGTACGAGGGAGTAAAGGGGTGGGGCGATGGCGGCTTGCGCCTAGCTCTACAGGGTGAAATCGAAAACATTTGACAAATTTTAAGGGAGGGTTCTATTACCGATACATATTCATTTTGTGAGGTTTTTAACAAAATCCGAAACATTAAAAAATATTTTTTTTTTATCTTTAGCCATTCTTGGAACTGATATACAAGCATAAAATAAAGCTTTATACACTGGTCTAATAACATATCATATTAATAATCCCATAACACTTTTGTTTAAGCATGTATCAAGCCGTAATTTATTTGTTTATACCTAGCCTCTATGTGAATCCCGCACCGCGTACCGACAAAAGGAGTGGTTTTTTAATACATAATGGCATTCAGACTATTTTTTTTATTAATCTTTATTATGAGTGTAACATCCTATTAAATTTTGTAAAATGATTTCAATTTCACCCTGTAGTCTGTGCACGTGCCTAGTAACCATACTTTGCGGTAATTTTATTTCAAATTGAATAAGGTATTTCTCAACATATTTACAGTATTTAATGGAATTAAGTCCATTTTTGGGGAATATATATTTTGTACTACCGCTCCTAGGTCGCTTGTCGCTGACCAAAACAACACCCAGTATAATTGACTAGCAATCTCACGCGGTTCCGCCCGCGGTGTGAAAGTAGCCTATAGAACACAAGGATACCTACTGTATCTTTATATCAGTGATAGATTATTGAAATCGGACGTAGTTTGGGATAGGTACTTATTACCTCGTACATCCAAACTACATCTTTAAAAAAATATGTTTTTAATAATGCTTCGGTATTTAAAACATTGTTTCAGTTATTCATATCTTCACCAATATCCTGCAAAAATAAGTCCTCATGTTAGGTCTCCTCACCAGGGCCGTTTTAGGTTATAACACCCTTGGGCACACTGTTTAATTTGGTCTATAGTGGTATGCACACAAAACCTAGGCTCCAAGGGCAGCTGTAGGAAATCACACTCACAGCCATCTCACAGCATTGAAAAAAAAAAAAACAACTCGCCTCCTTCTAGCCTTGCTCAACCGATTCTATAAAACTTATTCAGTGTCAGTGGGCGGCACCGTTTTACCAACAGATGATATGGTATTGGTGCCGATTCTGTTGTAAATCGCACTAAACATATTTGCCTTTAATTTTAATTTAACATTATTGAAAAAGGATAGAACATATTTAAAGCTGTCAAATTAGTCTTTGCCTTTTTCATTTGCGGGTAATTAGACGTAACCGCGACTAAATTGATGCATACTAGTTTGACAGGACTGAATTTCTTACATCCTTTTCTTATATTCTTCGTTAGAAAGAGATATAGTGAGCCTAAATTAGTTTAGTTGTAAACAACAGAATAATCATCATTGTCGTATCACTTAGTACTATTGACACTTAGTGCTGTCAATATTAGATTGACGGACGACTGCTCGCAATCGGTTATGCGATTTTTATACGATGTGGGGCACGAGAATTGTCAATGTGTGTATAGCGCGCGGACCCACGACCTTTGCCACTCTCAGGACCGTAATTAATCTGCATAGACTACTCTGATCAAAGATATCAATACCCAAACACCATGACGGAATCTTAATGACATAAGCGCCGATCTCCCCCGAACGTTTCCGATGTTAATCGAGCGGGCTATACGCACAGTTTATAAAGCGAGCCTACCATATATCTGTAACGCGATACGTTCACAATAAGAAGACACCATTTGTACGTGGTAAGAGCCTTTTAGTTGGTGAATTGAAATGTTTTACGTGATTTTTCATTTTGAGCGTGGGCTTATTAGGGTTCTATTAGTTTATGGAAATTAGGTTTAGAATTGATTGAGTTTCTTGCGGGAGTCTTAAAGCTTACGGTGATGGGGTTTATTTTTACATTCATAAGTAAGGCTAAAATGTTTTTGTAAAAAAATAATCATTTTTAATACAAGCTTTTTTTGGTGAATGTACTTGCATTGTATTCCAATATACTAATGTATACCAAATATCAGCTCAATCCGACCACTGGAAGTGGTTGAAATTCGACTTGCAAGATTCCACCTGAACAATCATAGTTACATACATACATTGCAAGTTAAATAAAAGCTTGTAAACAACTGCCATTTGCTCTGCAATTGCTTCATTATTTACATACGTCAATTGGCTCTTTTCAGTACGCTTGTAATGAATAAAATTTGGTACACGGCTAGATATATATATACTGGCATAAAACATTGCATCTTTATTATTATTATATCATCCCAAAAACACATTTCTAAAACGAAAAAAATATAATACCTGGAACTGTTTTTTTTTTTTTTGTTAAAAACATACAGAACCTTGCTCATTAAAAACCAACCCACCCATCCCATCCCATCCCAACACGGATGTTTTATAGCACCTGCTCACTCAAGTGTTAAATTGAGTTATCCTCGCCACGGCATTCCAATAACGAACAACGCCATCTAGCATGGATTATACGAATACATCGGTATTTTTAACGACCGAGATTTATTGGTATGTATTACTTAATGTTAATTTGAGACATTTGTTTTATTTAGAAAATAGGGTTGGGAAGATATAGGTAGAGATTACCAAATAACATGAATTCAATGATACATGGTGTTATATTATAAGATACCTCAAATGTTTTATTAACAAGGTCTAGTTAAAGTAAGTTTTTATTATACCACTAAAATCGGTCAATTAGCATACGGCCCGACTGATGGTGAGCGGTTAGCGTAGCCGTATGAACGCTTGCAACACACGAGGCATCATTCACGCGTTACCAACCCTTCCCCCCTCCCCAATGAGCTCTGGCTACCGCAGGAACACAACAAATTTATTTGGCTGCGGTATTTTGTAAGGTTGAGATACTACCCCAGTCGATCTGCGCTTTGAGAAAATGAACGCTATGCCCTACCTCTCTTAAAGTTTATTCAGTTTAAAAAAAAAAACGGTTTGTTATCTCTGCGTAGTTAATGAAATTACATATGTATTTTGATTTTATTGACTTTATTTCATCTTGAATGAATATCATTCCTAACATAACTTATCAGGTAGGTATATGGTATATGAAAGCCTAAGACCATAGACTCCTAGAAACAGATAGAGTAGACAAATAGTCTGCTCTATGACACGGACAATAACTTCACATCACTTAACACACACATCAAAGCGAACATCATCAAAATGCCAGAACAATCCACTGCATCGGCTATCAGCTCATCAGTTCTTGGAAGCCTCGATCCTGAGGGGTGTGAGGAGTGAAGGAGGGGGAGCCGGGGGAATCCAGTGCCCCGCTGTGGCGGTAATTCACGCAGCTCACACCTCCGTGAATCTGGGCTGAGCGTTTGTTATAGTGGATGGAGTGGGTTTGATACTTTCAAATAGGATTTTATTTATGCTGATGCTGTGTTAGACGCCGTCTTCTTTTACTGGAATCGTGTAGTCTGAAATTGGAAAAAAGAAGATAGTCGATTCAATAGACCGCTTCGATTCACTACCGAAATTTTTATTAGCAGATTTGTATAAGTTGCCCTACTTTTTTTACTAGAGATGGGTTTTAATTAAATGGGTACACCCGCTGGCTTTTGTTATGCTTAATATTTTTTATTTAATAGGTATAAATTAAGAGTAAAAAATATATGTTATAAAACCTACTTTTAACGCAAGGGATTTAAAAAGTAATTAAACAAACCCATTGTGACACTATCAATGTAATATGTTTTACCTTTTATTTTTCTCATGGAGTGTAATAATTAAGTTTTAATCTTGTTTATAGATTGATGGGTAACTATTAATCTAAAAACGAGTTTTTTTTTTCAGATTCGTTTATTTGAGGAAAATATGCTTGTCTCGCTTCAACTCAAGTTTCATGCTTTACTTGTATTATGAGTTTAGCCCCATTATACAGTTATAAAGTATCAAGAGGCTCCATTTGAACTACACTCGGTAATATATTGATGATGCTGTAACACTCTATTGTGATCTTTTGTTAGATTATGATAAGCGAGATAACTTATTCTCAACTTAATATAAACGTCTGACAGACGGCAGGCTGCGGTGGTGTGGAGCGTGCTTTATAACACTTGTTTTAATTTTAATAGAATTGCTACTAAAGGATCACTATGTAGTACAGTATTACCTAACTTATATGGCGCGTCGTGAATATTCGTTCGCACAGAAAAGAAAGTATGGCCCCGAAGATTAACGAAAGAATGCTTAAAACTTACAATCAACCTTAGATCACTACTATAAGGTTCATAATACACTGCAGCTGTTAGTTCCGTCTCACTCGCAAGTCACGCCTCTCCGCACGGCGCGCGCTAACATGACGGCAGCTATCGGTCAATAGCATTTCTCGCGCTCTGAAAATGTATCTTCTGCGCAGGTACATCAGTAAGCCATATTAATTGGGTACTACTGTATTAGTATTTTCCACATAATTTTGACTACGGTGTGTAGAGTTTGTGAAGTTAGGGCTTGTAGAGTTAGGGCGTGTAGAGTGATAAGCTTGACTCTATATGAGTTTTGATAACTTTTTGACATTGCGAGCCATATGGTCTCGTCTTGGCAACATTTCACATGAAAATGTTTTTTGTGGGATTTATATACTCTGAGGGACATAATACCTGGTCTGCTATTTTTTTGATACAATAATAACTAATATAAGTGCAAAATATTTAAAAATACGCATTCATTTGACGAAACTATCCTAACTATAAATGCGAAAGTGAGTTTGTTTGTTACGCCTTCACGCCTCAACTACTAAACGGATCATCATGAAATTTGGCATGCAGAGAGCCTATATTATATATATAAAGCAACATAGCTTGATACTTTGACTAATGATATATCCAGACGGAGCTACGAAGCTGTTTACGCGTCGATAAAATAAGCCCCTAACTGTTAGGGGCTTAATCATTTTCCCGTCTTCAGTGTCAGTCGAGACGTCACTGGGACACAACCAAATTCACCAAAATTGTATTGTTTCAAAATGTCGTTTTGTGTGATAAAAGTGTATAAAAACTACATGGGTCGATCTAGACCAACGAAAAAACTCACCTATCATCGGTAAGTAACAATATGTCCTATTAGTTTCTGCAATATAAGCCATTGAAATGTTTCGAAAATAAATATTTTGAGTAAGCGCCATTTTTTATGTGTTGCCTGTGCTGCCAGTTTATGAACTCAAAACTCCCATGGTAATATCAGTCAATAGTTAAGAGGCCGTATGCTAAATTTTGCCGATTTCGCTGATTTACGTGATTTTACAGACGTGACTTTACGGTTAAAATACTGTATTTCTATAAGTTTTAATGCACAACATGAAAGATCATTTCAATTATTATCTAATAAACGAGCTACTTTTTTAATTTTATGATTTAATTTTGATTAATCGACCTCAAACAGGCGGCTGTTTTTGAATTTTTGCTGTAAGAGGTTTAGAATATCACATATTTACGAATCGTTTTACCGTCTAAACGGTATGAAAAAAATACAGTCCATTGTTATAAAAGTCATCTATAAAATAAACGAAGCACTTTTTACCACTTTAATATAATAATTTTGAGTAAAAAAATATTTAACTTAGTCAATTTTTAGAGAAAATGGGCGAAGAATTGCTTTTGATTTCGGCTACTTAGAACTCTCGTTTATAAAAATTATAACAACATAAATAAACTTCAGTTAATAAACAATCCACTTCCTGAAAAAAAAAATTAAATAGTTCAATAGTTTGGCAATAAAAAATCTTTTAAAACAAACTCGCAATAAATAAAATAATAAAAATGAAAAGGTAGCTCATTCATTAGATCATAATTAAAATGCTATTTTAGGTTGTGAATTAAAACTTGTAGAAATACAGTATTTTAACTGTAAAATCTCGATTGTTAAATCACGTAAATCAGCGAAATCGGCAAAATTTGGCATACGGCCTCTTAAATACGAGTATGTAGATACTGATATAAATCAAAAGCGACGGTGGACAAGTCGAATTATTGAGTGGAAAGTCGAATGTTTTTTTTTTAATACTAATGACGATTATGTCATGTAAGATAAGTAGTCGCTTCAGTAATGAAAAAATCAAAATGGGTATTAATTTAAGATTTTCCTCGAGCTAATTACGAATATCATTTTGAATTTCAAGATGGCGGACCTATTTTTTTTAAGTTGACGTGTTTGTCGTTTTCGGTTTTTCCATCATAGTCAGTGATGTATATAACCATGGATGCGGTCACCGGAACATTTTGTAAAATACTTCTTCATACAAGTAAACTGTACAGCCATCTGTTTAAAATCATTTGAACTACGTAGTGCCGCGTTGCATAGGCGTACGATGTAAACTTGTATATGTGCGTACCATGCACATTTTGTTTATTACATTTTTATTTAAGTCGGATATTACTAAATTAAAAAAATAAGGTTATTCGACACGCGTGTATGTAATATTATTGGAATTGCAAAATATTCACAATTTAAAATAGTGTCCGCCATATTGAACTATTTAGTTATTGGTCCGATTGCTCTCAAAATTGATATTTGGGAGACTCTTGGACCATATAACATGAATCTTTGCTCAAAATTGAAAAAAAGTGGCCACCATTTTGAACTATTTAGTTATTGGTCCGATTGCTCTCAAAATTGATATTTGAGAGGCCTTTGGAACATAAACCATGAATCTTATCTCGAAATTCAAAAAAGTGGCCGCCATGTTGAACTATTTAGTTATTGGTCCGATTGCTCTCAAAATTGATATTTGGGAGACTCTTTTACCAAATAACATGAATCTTTGCTCAAAATTCAAAAAAGTGGCCGCCATATTGAACTATTTTGTTATTGGTCCGATTGCTCTCAAAATTGAGATTTGAGAGACCCTTAGACCATATAACATAAATTTTTACTCAAAATTGAAAAAAATGGTCGCCATATTGAACTATTTAGTTACTGATCCGATTGCTCTCAAAATTGATATTTGAGAGACCCTTGGACCATATAACGAGAACCTATGCTAAAAATTAAAAAATGTGGCCGCCATTTTGAACTATTTATTTATTGGTCCGATTGCTCTCAAAATTGATATTTGAGAGACCCTTGGACCATGTAACATAATTTTTTGCTCAAAATTGAAAAAAGCGGCCGCCCTACTGAACTATTTCATTACTGGTCTGATTGCTCTCTCAAATATGAATTTTGAAAGCAATCGGACCAATAACTAAATAGTTCCAAATGGCGGACACTTTTTTCAATTTTGAGCAAAGATTTATGTTATATGGTCCAAAACTGTCCCAAATATCAATTTTGAGAGCAATCGGACCAATAAATAAATAGTTCAAAATGGCGGCCACTTTTTTCAATTTTGAGTAAAAATGTATGTTATATGGTCCAAGGTTCTCTCAAATATCAATTTTGAGAGCAATCGGACCAGTAACTAAATAGTTCAATATGGCGGACACTTTTTTTCAATTTTGAGCAAAGATTTATGTTATATGGTGCAAGAGTCTCCCAAATATCAATTTTGAGAGCAATCGGACCAGTAAGTAAATAGTTCAATATGGCGGACACTTTTTTAATTTTTAGCATGGATTCACGTTATATGGTCCAAGGGTCTCATAAATATAAATTTTGAGAGCAATCGGACCAGTAACTAAATAGTTCAATATGGCGGCAATTATTTTTTCAATTTTGAGTAAAAATTTATGTTATATGGTCCAAGGGCCTCTCAAATATCAATTTTGAGAGCAATCGGACCAATAACTAAATAGTTCAATATGGCGGATACTATTTTAAATTGTGAATATGTTGCAATTCCAATAATATTACATACACGCGTGTCGAATAACCTTTTTTTAATTTTGTAATAACTGACTTAAATAATAAGACTTTTTTTACAGAATACCAATTGATCCAATTTTAAGAAGCCAATGGATAGATATCATTCGGAGAAGCCGTAGTGAAGATCTCTGGACCTAGCCAAAATGTTTGACTTGATTTAACTCGATTTGCTTGTTTTGACTCAATTTCACTTGATTTCACTCGGTTTGACTGGATTTGCTTGATTTGACTTGGTTTGACTCGGATTAACTCGATTTGACTCGGGTTGACTCAATTTGACTGGATTTGACTCGATTTGACTTATTGACTCGATTTCACTCGGTTTGACTCGATTTGACTGGATTTGACTAGATTTGCTTGATTTGACTTGGTTTGACTCGATTTGACTCGGTTTGACCCTGTTTGACTCGATTGGACTCGGTTTGACTCGATTTGACTTGATTTGACTCGATTTGACTCGATGTGACTTGATTTGACTTAATGGCGATGATAGCTCAGTGGTAGTGACGTCGGATACCGAGATGAAGGTCCCGGGTTCGAATCCTACAATGAGCTTGAGCTTTCGGTGAAGGAAAACATCGTGAGGAAACCATAGCACGGTGGTAGGGTACTTTGTAGTACCCGCCTGGCTGGCTACCACCCTCAAGTTGAAAATCTGTCGCCAAGCACGTTTCGGTGTGTTCCGATAGCATCACTTGAGAGCCAGTTCCTTCTAGGCTTTGTGTGCTTACCACCTTCGGCCGCATCATCACTTACCATGGTGAGATTGCAGTCAAACACAGGCCTATAAACAGTAAAAAAAAAAAAAAAAATTGACTTGATTTGCTTGATTTGACTTGATTTGAAACGTCAACGCAAATAATTACTGTTCGTTGACAGCAAAGTAAAAATAATAAGTATTAATGTATATCGGCGCCATTAATCTTATTCTTATTATCATGTATTATCCCGATTCCACTTTTATTTTCGGAGTTTAAAAAGATATCGACACCGTAATATATTTTTCCCCATTTTCTTGGATTTTTTTCAAGAACTGGTAACTGGTATAAACGTCACTATGACAAGCAGAATGACGTAACGCGAGGATAAGATGTAGCAAAGTTGGCCACTTTTTAAAAGTCATGTAGTATGGGGATACTCTTTCTAGACATATATATTTTCTAAGGCTTGATATTTGCTTCATGCCCAATGCGGAACACACCGGTTGTTTATAAAATGAGGATGGTGGACAGGTTGGTTCTAAATAAATGCTTTGCCTCTTCTCAGTGTATTACTAACTACTGTAACCTTCATAACTGGCTTTATCAGGGCCTAAACTGAGTAAAATAGTTTTCAGTTTGAATTTCGTTTCCTCAATTTTAAACTTTTTTTTTGTTTTTCTTCTTCTTCTTATTTTTAAGTTTGGCAACCAAGCCCAAATTAGGGCTCATTTCTGCCAGTGTCGAGTTATATTATGGTTTCCAGTCACTTTCACATATAGTCCTCAGTCAGTCACCGTCCATAAAAGTCATATTTTACTACAATGGTGGTCATTGTACTAAAACTCTTCACGGACTTTTTGAGACAACTTGAAAAGTCACGATACTCATAATTCATTTCATTTCACTTCACTGGTGCACATGGGTGATCTTTATTGGGTAAAATACCACCGAAAATACACAATAAAACTCAAAATACACGAATTTATGAAAATTAAAATGAAAACGCAATGTCACTCTGCAAGCTCCCGCCAAAAAGTCTTTTTTTTTGTTTTTGTCTAAAAAAAAAAACTTCATATCATAACTAAAGCTTGATCCACATAATGCAGCCAAATAAAAAAGGCAGGTGCTACATGGGCGAGTCGCTCGCACCCAGCTACAGTTTGTTTAACATGATAATTGTGCCAGACTTATGACCGTGCCATAGACAAGTGTACGTACATCTTAATAATTCTATTATAATATATTTGTTTATGGGCTTTTGTTCGCAGGTTTACATTGGAAAGAACATTTGATTATAGAAATAATAGTGTTGTTTTTAGATAGTGGTGCCGATTCTGTTGTAAATCGCACTAAACTAATTTTAGTCACATCTCATCTCTTTCTTACGAACATTATTGAAAAAGGATAGAACATATTTTAAGTTGTCAAATTAATCTTTTCCGTCTTATTTTGCGTGTATTTAGGCGTAACCGCGATAGATGGCGACTAAATTTATATTGAAAACAAGCATTGGACTAATTTGACAGGACTAAATTTCTTACATCCTTTTCTTATGTTCTTTGTTAGAAAGAGACAGTGACATTAAAATTAGTGTAGTTGTGAACAACAGAATCAGGGCCAGTACCTACTACATATTATCATTATAGCGTTTTTTATATAAAAAATCTATATACCTGTATTTAAAATACCTCCTATCCTTCTATCCTATTACCTATCCTATTCCTATTTATCCTAACTATTATAAATGCGAAAGTGAGTTTGTTTGTTTGTTACGCCCAATTACTCAACGGATCATCATGAAATTTGGCATGCAGATAGTCTATGGTATGGAGAAGGACATAGGCGGACACGTTTTATCCCGGGAACGCGGGTAAAGCCGCGGTAATATTATAAATGTGAAACTCTGTAAGGATGTGAAGATGTTTGATACTCTCACACAAAAACTACTAAATGGATTTTGATAAAATTTGGCATACAGATAGAATATATTCTGGATTAACATATAGAATACCTTTTATCCCGGGAATATAGTATATCCATCGGAAACATGGGTTGAAACCGCAGGGCGCAAACATATATTATTATTTTTTTGTTTCGTCATCTGAAGGCTTAGCTTTTGATTCTACGCTACTCTCATTTATTTGTCAAACATGTCGTCATCATCATCATCATCAGCCTATAATGTCCCACAGCTAAGCACAGGCCTCCTTTCATAAATTAGAGTGAACGGGAAAGGGCAGATACTCCACCACGTGTGCCCACTGCGGATTGGTGGAGGTAGGCTAGTGGTCAATCTACTGTTGGAGTTTTCAAGCCGCCTAAGAGGGCTGCAAGTAGCCGAGACCAACGGCTTTACCGACACGCTTTCCGAAGCAAGGAAACATGGTGTACACCTCTAAAATATGGGACTTCACAACTGGATACTTTTACAAATTATTAAAAAGGTAATTTAAAGGCATGATTTCTTTAAATGTCCAGTAACACAATCCGGGATTTAGTCATCATTTCTGCGAAACCTTACATTATAATGCGATAAAAACGAGTTAAAACGATGTTAATGTCACCTCCAAAGTGTCGGGTGACAATTTTATATGCGGTCATAATATACATTTTAACAAAAATACATTTTATGGAATAATAATAATCTGCGGATCTTTTTTTATAACCTCAAAATTCATCCTATTTTTTTTTCTGTTTTTCATTGGCGTCACACGGCTTGTGTATTTTGCCAATTTCCAGTTATATTATAAGTTCTAGTCACAATAAATCACTTTCACATAGTCCTCAGTCAGTCACCGTCCATAAAAGTCATGTTTTACTACAATGGTGGTCATGTACTAAAACTCTTCACGGACTTTTTGAGACAACTTGAAAAGACACGATACACATAATTCATTTCATTTCACTTCACTGGTGCACATGGATTGATCTTTATTGGATAAAATACCACCGATAATATGCAATAAAACTCAAAATACACGAATTTATGAAAATAGAAATGAAAACGCAACGTCACTCTGCAAGTTCTATAAAAAGTCCTAGGTATATTTATATAATAAAATAGATGAAAAAAAAAAAAACATTATACAACCTTTAACGGAAAAGCTACCTAACAAAAAAGGAGGAGGTTCTATGTTCGACTGTATGTTTTTTTATGTATTCTTACTGATTACTCGGAAACGGCTTATGCGATTTAGATCGTTTGAACTGTAAACTGTCAAGGTAGATCCCGAGGTGGTCCCATATAAATTTTATAGTGATCTGACAATAGAAATTGAAGATATGATGGAATTCCTCAACGGAAAAGAGCATAAACATCGCGTTGATACCTTTTAGTGTAACATTGAAGGCGTTTTTTTTTTTATAAGTTTTTTTTATTTTTATCCCGGATATCCTCTATATTTTTGAGTGGGATTTATTACCTACTAACAACTGGTAACATTCCTCATGCATCACTTTACATCACACCCACATTTGCACACCCATCCAAAATAAGGCCTTTCTCACACGTAATGTTTTAAGATAACTGTTTATACCTCTAAGGTGGCAAACAAGCATAAGGCCCGCCTGATGATAAGCGGCTATAGACGCTTGCAACACTAGGGCCGTTGATAATATCTTCATTGCTTGGATTAGCAGACATCAATGCAAGGGGCTTGAAAGAAGTTTTGTCGACAAGTCACTAGAATAACCGTAGCTTCAACATCATTAACATCATCGGGTCCTACCTTGGCGTCGACATTTCTAACGACGTTTTGTTCCGAAGTCACTGAGATAGAAGACAAGTAAGCTTGGAATACTCAACAAAAAGATGCAGTACTTCACATCGGGGCAAAGGCTGCAACTTTATAAGTCGCAAGTCCCGCCTCATATGGAGTACTGCTTTCATGTGTGGGCGGGGGCACCTGGATACCAACTTGGCCTTTAGACTCGATTCAGCGACGTGCCATTAGAATTTTTTGACGATTCCGAGCTCACACGCCGTTTAGAGCCCCTACAGTCTGAAGAAAGACTTTGCCTCCTTATGTGCGTTCTACCGTTTGTACAACGGACAGTGTTCTGTAGAATTGTTTGAGTTGATGCCCACGGCTACCTTCTACCATCGACGGGGAGTTCTTCTTCACACATTGGAACCAGAATTGTTTCGTACTGTGCAGTCTCAAAGGAGCTTCCTTCCGCGGACGCTCAGACTGTGGAATGAGCTCCCTGCCGTGGTTTTCCCAATGGAGAACAGCATGAGGTTCTTCAAAAAGGGTGTGAAGAGATTTCTGCAGGGTCTGCAATGCGCAAGTAATACCCCTGGTGTTGCAAGCGTCCATACGCTACGGTAACCGCTTACCATCAGGCAGGTCGTATGCTTTTTTTGCGTAAGCTTCATTTGCGAAATTTGTTTACTAAACTAGTTAGTAATTTTAGATAGTAATAAGTTTAGCTACTTTAGAGTAGACACGTAGGTGTAGGGGCTAAAAACGTATTTAGAGTAGCTTTGTGGGCGAAGTTTAGTTACTATAATATTAGTAAGTAGTTTCTTTTACAGCTACGTGTGTAAAGGGCCTAAATCATTCTATGCACCAACCCACAGAGGAACCCGGTCAGATTAATAAAAAACGAGTATTATACAAGTCCAAATGTCACATTGGTGACCATTTAAATAACTAATGACGTTTTATTGCTTATTAATGTGCCTTATAGTCGTTTATAGCCGTTTTGGAGAAGATTCCGTGTTAATAGTAACATTAGATTGTTATAAATAAGACTTGGAGCTTAAGTTTCTTTTGAATATTGATCAACTTGAATATTTGATTGTTGTCGAAAATATCGAGCAAACATCGCATTAGAGTAGTAATATCGAGCAATCCAATTCCTCAACTAGTAAGTGATTTCGCACTGATTTATAACAGTACCGACCAATCACAACATTTAAATGTTTCGTGTGTCCTTGACTTAGCCAATCAGAGCGCATTGTCAGTGGTGGGAAAATGGCGGAATAGATTTCAAACAAAATGAACGTAAATTAAACAAGATGCGGTAAGGATATACATAAGTCTGCCAATAAAGTATCCCAAACAATTCTGCCGAGTTGTCATCCATTTTACTTTTATCTAAAGATTGCTTATTGACACAAGTTAGGACAAAAATATGGTATAAGACCTAACCTAAATTGTAAGTTAACCAACGTACAGTATTACCCAACTGATAAGGCGCGTCATGAATCTTCGTTCGCACAGAAAAGAAAGTATGGCCCCGAAAGTATGCTTAAAACTTACAATCAACCTTAGATTACTACTATAAGGTTCATAATACACTTCAGCTGTTAATTCCATCTCACTCGCAAGTCACGCCCCTCCGCACGGCGCGCTCCAACATGGCGGCAGCTGCCGACCAATAGCGGTTTCTCGCGCTTTGAAATTGTACAAAATGTATCTTCTGCGCAGGTACATCGGTAAGCCATTTCAGTTGGGTACTACTGTAATGTTGTATTGTAATGTTGTATGTAGTATATCAGGGGCTCAAGTCTGCTATTACAATTGTGTTCCAATGAGCTATCAGTGGTGTCAAAATTGTGACATTTTACAGTTTTGGTAGTCTACTAACACAAAAGCGTCATTATAGTGTCATTATGACGCCATTAAATGTAAAATATGTAATTTTGACACCACTGATAGTTCATTGGAACACAATTGTAATAGCAGACTTGGGCCCCAGTTATCAAGTTTCCATCGTACAAGCTCTGCTTAATTTGGGGTCAGATGACCGTGTGTGAGGAATGTGCCAGGATAATAACCACAGATAATTAGCCAAAAGAACAGCTATCATAAACAGATCAAAATTATCTGTCTCATTAAAAAAAATAAGTTCAGTATTTAAAATCCGCCTGGTATTCGTTGAAAGTTAATGTTTTACTGCTAATATTATTAAAATTCAATATTTATGAGTGTTCGTAAACACATTAGAATACATTTATTGATATAATTATGCCAATTTGTGCGTATAATGATGTTATTGATCGTGAACTAGTGATTTCTATTGGGTTTGCTCGTTAGAGGCTGTAATATTATTTCTACCACATGTAGGATCAATAAGTGATTATGTGGTCGTATGTGGTAAGAACAGCTCTTAAGCACTGATTTACAGTTCTGGAGATACTTAACTATAGGTTAATGTCTAAGAATTCCAGTAACCATATTAAAATGGACTACAGTATAAGGCACGAGTCGTGAGCACAGATAGGCAGTAGTAGGGGCAAGCTCGCGCATGTAAAATTAACTACTGCGCAGGTGTCAGTTTTGTGCTCACGACTCATGTCGGTTACTGTACCAAGAGTGAAAGATAGAGCATAGCATCGTCTGTGTCTATGCTTAGGTAATATCTTTTTTATTGTTAATTATTTGGAAAAAAAGCTAAACATAGTCAGATTGTCCAAAAAAATATATAAAAAATGTAACTTTGCTGAGTTTCTTGCCGGATTTTTCTCAGTTGAAGGCCGAGTTCCAAACCGGTGGTAACTTCAGTAAATGTGACCTTCATAAGTGCCCTTCTGGGGCCTAAATTTAATAAATGGCTTTGACTTTGACTTTGACTTTGACTTTGACTTTGACTTTAGCGTTTACTCGCTCAAAGAGCAGCTTGACTGGGGAAGTACCTCCACCGTACAGAATAACACAGATAAATAACTTTTCAATACACTCGCTCGTAAAGTGACATTTATTGCAAAATACAAGTCTGTTTTTTCCTCGCAAGTGTGTTGAAAAACGTCGTATGACACACGTGTGCATTGATTATTACACATTAATACCGCCTGGAGTGTTAATAACCAATTTTGCACACATGTATCATAATGTACTACATATTATGTTGTATTGTGGAACAACAAGTATATAATAATAAATAAAGAGGATACCACATGTTCCAACTTCTACATAATTTGTATTAGATATTTTATTCTTGCATTATAAAGAACTATTAAACATTTTATAGCTTCAGATTTAAATATATTATAACAACAAATATGATCGTAAAATGTAATAATCGTAAATAATGGCCGACTGATGTATCTCAATAAAACATTATTCTAAATTGGATTGAATACGCCACAAATTAAATAATAATTCACTGTATGATAGATTTGATATAAATATACATAAAACATGAGTATTTATAACGTGTAACGGAAAGGATATTTCTACCCGAAAAGGGTGAATACTACATCAGGTATAAACTCTCTATAAACAGTTTCAGCTCAAAATAAAATACTCAAAAATTCATACCAATTTTTTGGTTCAAAGTTCCAATGTGGCACCTCGCCGCTCAATGAGGGTCTTATCTATTTACGTCACTTGCTAATTATTATTATTATTATACAATTTCCTCTCCGTTACACGTTTTATATCCTAGCTATCACATAACTTGTTGGCAAACAAGCATACAGCAGGCCTGATTGTAAGTAGTTAGGTACAGTACTTAGTACCCAACTGATAAGGCGCGTCGTGAATCTTCGTTCGCACAGAAAATAAAGTATGGCCCCAAAGATTAACAAAAGAATGCTTAAAACTTACAATCAACCTTAGATCACTACTATAAGGTTCATAATACACTGCAGCTGTTAGTTCCGTCACACTCGCAAGTCACGCCCCTCCGCACGGCACGCGCTAACATGGCGGCAGCTGCCGACCAATAGCGTTTCCCGCGCTTTGAAAATGTATCTTCTGCGCAGGTAGGTACATCGGTAAGCCATATTAATTGGTTACTACTGTACTGTAGGACGCAACACCACGCTTTGCCGACCCTGTAAAAATCTTTCCGCAGCCCTTCTTCAGTCTCATAGTGTCATACTCTCTCTACGGTGGGGAGCTCGTTCCAAAACCTGATCTACCACTGTAGGAAGCTCCTTCATCATCATCAGTCTTTAATTTCCCTTCACAAATCATCCTTCAGAAATGAGGGTGAAAGGGAATGGGCAATACTCCACCACGCGTGCCCACTGCGGATCGGTGGAGGTAGGCTAGTGGTCAACCTACTAGAGTTTTCATGCCGCCTAGAAGGCCTCCAACTAGCTTACAAGGACCAAAGGCTTTACGTGCCTTCCGAAGCACGGAAACGCTCGATTTGAAATACCATTTGGTCACCCATCCAGGTACCGACCATGACGGTGGTAGCCTAACTTTGCCGATCGATTAGGTGTTCCTATATGTATGCTAATCATGCCACACCACGAGCGCTTCAGCTTCAGGAATCCCCTTAATAACCTTAAATACAGACAAAGTCACTAGCAATAACTATAAAATACAACTAAAGTATTAGTTACATAGTAAACATAAAATCTCAATAAAAATAACTATAATTTTATTAGATAATTCCCAATATAGATTATTAATTCAATAGCTACCGAGAAAAAATGGTGAAGGCTCATAAAGATACACCTTTACTTGGTTTTTATGGTTAGGACAAAGACATAACGTCGCACTCCGGTAGTCGGTTAATATGGACCACATGGTGGGCCTAAATGAATATAAAAATTCCTTTAAATACGTATAATAAAGATGACAAAGTCTGTGTTTTAAAAACGGCCCATTATAAATTAAACTTTGTGGGAAACAGTTATACTTGGCTTTTGAATTAATAAAAATCTTAACCAAAAAGGTAAAAAGGAACGCTTATGATGACACTCCGTCCGTCTGTCATAACGGTATATTTCATAACCACTAATGAATGATTTGAAATTTGGATTTCTTTGCATAGGAGACCAAAAATGTGATTCATTTGTTCATTCCAAAACAGGTTCTGAGAAAAATTATGTCTCGAATCTGACAATGGAAAAATCGGCCGTAAAAAAATAACGATATATAAACTCTAATCTGACACTATTTCGAAGTCAGTTAAAGTTGTCTTCTTAATATCTAGTTAGTTAGTCAATTAAGTTGCAAAGGTAGTCATCAGTCTATGGCGCTCGCTGCATTGACAATTCAGTGCTTGAAGCGCTGCGCTGATGTCATTCTTACGCCTAAATATACAGGTTGTATGATTTTGTTACTTCTCTTTTCGAAAATTAAAATGGAGAATGAACGTTAATATGTTATGATAGTTTATTTAGACTTGGTCTAAGTTCTTGAGTTGACGAAAATACTAAAGTACCTACATATTTCTTATAATTCTTACTTTGATACATTAAATGTTTTGTTTAAAAAGGCTACCTACTCAATTCTGAATTTAAGAATATCATTTACTAGCTGTCCTGTTTCACCCAGGGTCACGAAAATGTTAGGAATAGGTTTCAGGGTTATATATCTAAAAATTCATTTAGCCGTTGCGGAGCTGAGTACCTAACAAACATACAAACTTTCACGTTTATTATGTTAGTAGGATACGATACGGATAAAAACATCCTAACTATATCCTAACTTAATACTATAAATGCGAAAGTGAGTTGGTTTATTTGTATGTTTGTTACGCCTTCACGCTTTAACTGCTCAACGGATCATCGTGAAATTTGGCATGTAGATAGCCAATGGTATGGAGAAGAAGACATAGGCTTTTTATTCCGGGATCACGGGTGAAACCGCGGGGACAGCTATTTAGTAACAGTTAAAAATATAAAAGTTCATATTTTATAACTAAGTTTTGTTCTTAAAACTGAAGTTATATTTTTATAGGTATAGTTGGCAAGTTATAGCTACATCCTGTATACACATATTGAATCCTATCATGTCATCATAAAACAATGATAATAGCACATTGTTAGATAAGCATTAGGTATGTTTAAGCCTTTTACATTATATAATGCTAATTTAATTCTTTTTATGTTTTGCGTAAAGACTCATTTGCATGTAACGTACTTACTGTATTCTTAGAAGACGCGAAAACACCAGGACGTAATGTGCACGCAATTGTCAGCTCTATTGAAAAATTAAAGAAGTAATCTCTAACCTTATAATTTTTAACATAGGTAAGGTAAAAAGTATTTAGTAAAACAGAAGCATGCTGTATAATTTTCCAATTTTAAAATCCATGAAAAGTATTTTTTTTTATAATTTTAAAATCAGATTTTGACAATGCAATAGATAATCGATTGTTTTTTTTTAATATGTCATAAGGCGTTTTATTCAATGGAATCGAACCGTAATTTTTAAATTAAACAATTTGGAGGCTTAATGGTCCTTCAAACAGGATACAAAATGTATTTTTATTGGTTGATCTTCTATGTTTCGGTATATATCCTATTAACAATAGGTGCTTTATTTGGATTTCCGTGAAACATGGACCGTACCAATGGCTGTGTTACAAATTATTTCACAGACACATAAAAGGTTTAACTATGGAGGTGGGGTTTATGTTTAATTTTGGGACATTTCAGGAATCATCGCTAAATCTGGGGACATTTTTAGGCCAGATAGAGAATTCGTTTTATTTTTTTTATACCTCTAAGGTGGCTAACAAGCATACGGCCTGCCTGATGGTAAGCGGCTACCGTAGCCTATGGACGCTTGCAACACCAGGGGTATCACTCGCGCGTTGCCGACCCTGAAGAAATCTCTTCACACCCTTTTTGAAGAACCCCATGCTGTACTCCATTGAAATATTAAAATATTATTAGATCTGGTAATTTTGAACAATTATTGTTAACACGGAAGTTGTAGGAGGTTCCTGTAATGACGTATATCGAAGGTTCGAATACTAGAATGAGCTTTAGATTTCGTTTAAAGAAAACATCGCGTGGAATGGAAACCATAGCACAGTGAGCAATGGTAGAGTTTTAGTACCCGTTTTTTCTCGTAAAAAATACAATCTTTGCACAATTACAATCATTGTAAAAGAAGCAACCAAGATCTTTATTTTTTTGAAAAAAATAAATCTTACAATTAGTCCTTATCGTCAGCGGCATAAGTGTAGGTATTTATATAAATGACGATCGATGTTAGAATCAGCTAATTTAAAAGTGGAATATTTTAATATATTACTGGGTTTATGAAATTGCTTGTATTATAGGTACATGTTAAAGGTGCGTCTATGCTACGCGAACTGAGCACACGCGGAGCACGAATTCATAGACGCACCATAATATTTTATTTAAATTAATGTATATGATTATTTATTTCAGAAAAATAAGTCCATTGTATGAAATCAAATAAAAATAGACGGCAGATTTTTGAATGGCCAGATAAGCGATATCTGGCAGTACATTTTTCTATAACTTAACCGAGGTATAATATATTTAGCGATAAAAATAACGGACCTTTACTTTTTTTCTGAAAGACAACCAACCGTCTCACACTTTCTTCCTATCACATAAGTCATTTCAGCTTCATAAACCTTTAAATCATATAACTTTGAGAAGTATCGCTACGTGTACACAACACCTAAGCGACCGTTAAGCTATGCGTATGCACCGCACGCACAACAATTTAGTGGCAAGCTATAATGCACGTACGTCTAGCATACTGATCTATTAGGCTTGCTGTGCACTGTGAGATGTGTGGAAGCTATATTACTTTGTGGCTATGTGAAGCGATGTTTTGTGACGTCGAAGTCGAGACGAAGGTCTCGAAAGGAAGGGAACTTTGTAGTACCCAGGTGGGTACCACCCTCAAGTTGAGAATCTGTCGCCAAGCTATGGTGTGTTCGACAGCTGCATTTGAGAGCTAGTTCCTCCTAGGCTTTGAGCGCTTACCAGATGAGTATATATCGGAGGTTGTGTCATTTGCACGACATAAGTTTTGAGTACTAAAATTGTTTGAATACAGTATATTTAAAAATAAAATAATGATATAGTTAAGTAAAGTTAACACTCACGTTTTGTAACGGCAGTGGTGTGTTTGTTTTATATTTTATAGTTTTTGCATTTTTTTTGCACTTATGAATTATTTTGTAAGGTAAAGGTTTTTTTTTTGTTTACTTATTCAAACTTATTTTTTATTAGTTTCTAATTCACAAATTAATCAAAATCAAAATCAAAAAGTCATTTATTCATTTTAGGCCCTAGTAAGGCACTTATGAACGTTAAATTGGTACATACAGTTGAGTTAACCACCGGTTCGAAATACACTTAAACTGAGAAGACTGTACTTTGTAGTATTTATTATTGTTAGCATAATTTTTGTATTGTAAGCATGCAATTTTATAATGTTATTAGCATAAGATTAAACGAGTAACTATTTTGTACTGCTTTTATCAGCAACCGTTTCTTTTTGTTTAAATCTGTGGAAATCTTTAATTGGCTTCACAAAATGTTATAGGTATATACTAAAATATGATTGTTCTTCTTTGTAATAAGCTGTAGATTTTCCTAATAAATAAATAAATATTTATGGCACATTCCTCTCGAGTTCCATCAACCCCGAAATCATATAACCAGAAATTGCTTCCTAAATTTATGCTAGTGACATTTATAAGATTTTCCGAATGAAACATCATATATCAACGTGAAAAAAATTCATTGTAAAGCAGAGTAAGCTAATGTTTCTATAGCTTACATATCTCTTCGCTTGTGCAGTGTACGATTAACTTAAAATTACCAATCCAAAGGATATCAACGAGTACAAATACGCAATTAAATTTCTAACTTTCGTTCGTGGAAACGCGAACAATTCGGGCATTTAGTTGATTTGAATATTAGTAGTTCTTCAAATGAAAACAGCTGGTACTGACACTTTGGAGTTGGTGACATTTTGATTTTGAAAAAGTAAAAAAAAGAATATCTTGACTATTTGGTCAATTGCAGTATAATTGAGATGATTGAAAAAAATAATACTAGATTCCTCAACTAAGTCCCATATTGAAAATATATTGAACCTACACATAGGTCACCGACGCATAAAAAGATAGATAATTTAACTTAAATTTGGACAACATCTGATAGTTTTTTTTTTTTTTTTTTCATTTTATTTTACCCATATATGAATTGCTTACGAGTCAAAATATCAGATGACGAGGAATCAGAGCGGCTCCTCACCAACACCGCACAGTGTTTTAAGGAGACCATTTTTCGGACATCGCGTTTTTATTCGAAAACCTGATAGATATAATCATTTAAATGCACGATTTCAAATCCCCATTTAGCTAACATGTTTAGTTTTTGAGTAAATGGATTCTGAAAATCGTAAAATTTTCAACCCTCTATATAGAAAAAAAAATATAACTCTTTAACTAAGCATGATACGCAATTATGATGTTAGGTACATCGATGGCTCTTCTTATGCTGCACCTTTCAGAATATAAACGAATATCGTAGCTGTGTTAGATTCGCATATATACGCGTTTTTAAGTTTATAGTTTTTCTTATTTTTCTCTAAAATTCCGCCGTATTGGGATAAGTTATTTAAACTAAAATTAAGCTCTTAGCTTCCCCTACACACTACATAAATTTCACATCCCAATTCCATGGAATCTAGAAGCTACAACATTTTTAAGTTAGATCCGGTTTTTACGTCGTTAGGGTTGTCACTGTATCAAATAATAATTTATATCCGGATCTAATTTGATTTTGCCAAAAATTATAGTTACTTGGTAGCATTTTCGTTGATATAAAATAAGTGGTTTGGATTATCTGATGTAGGACTCTAATGAGACCAGCTATATTAGTATTACAAAAATTTGTTCAGGGTGAAGTAAATTAAAAGGCAAAATTAGACATTAAATATAATTTTAAAGGCAAAATTAGACGTGACGAGCAAAAGTCACGTACTCAATTGTAATAACATAATCTGGAAGTACCTTCACGCGGTGAAGGTGGTAACAGGTTTTACTTGCTAAAACTCTCATTAATATCCATAATTAGACATGTTTATCTATAATTTAAATAGAGGCAAAGACACTCCGTTTAGTACCAACCAGTAGCGTGCATTCCATATAAGCAAAGTGATCCTTGACAGAAAATTCAAACAATTAGGATTCATACAGAGAGTCTTCCAACCCTTTAAACGCGCTTCTACATTCAAAATTGTGTACTTCTCATTAGTGCGCAGTATTTTAGAATTCGGATACTCTGTAGCCCACATTACAAAGTACACATTGAACGATTAGAAATAAATCAAAAAAGATTTGTTAAATTACTTGATTACCGAACTGGCAACTATGTCATTGACTGGGACTTCCACTATTAGACATATTTTACTTACACTGCAAAACCAACGTATCTATATAGGGTGACTGGTGATTAGTAAACGATACTCAGACATATTGACGGGCTAGTTGGCGCAGTTCACCTTACGAGTATGGGAATCGAACCCACGACCGCGGGTCCCACACAGCACATGCATTTGTGTGCATGAACATGTCTGTATGTTCTGAGTCTGGGTGTAATTATGTATAATAAGTATACATACTTATTATACACAATTATTTATTTATTTATTTACATTTTTACAAAAAAAAGTAGTATAGGTATGTATTATATCAGTTAACTGGTTTCCATAGTACAAGCTCTACTTAGTTTGGGATCAGATGACCGTGTGTGAGGAATGTCCCAGGATATTATTATTTAATATTATTTATTGTACTATTTTTAAATTTTTTTAGAAACAAATTTTTCTTCTCTTCTTAATATTAAAATATAAATAGACCTATAGTTTCATACTTTACTTATTTAACTTTGGGAAACTTGTTTGGTATCACGAGTACAATCATGTATCTAAATGTCGTTAATTTACCGGTCACCCTATATATATGTTTTATTCTTATTCAAAATCCTAAATAATCATATTGACTCCTCTAATATTTATATCCTGTTATATTATATATCCTGTTATATTATATATCCTGTTATATTATATATCCTGTTATATTATTATATTTTATTTATTTCCTGATTCCGTGGAGTTTGGGAAGGGCGCTGGTATGGGACGCTACCTGCGTAGACACATTGGCCCCTTCTCACCTCCATGGAACCTGCAACCAAGCAGGCGCGTCGGCCGAAGCGGCCGAGACTATAAAAAAACAGAAATATAGGGGTCTCGGCACAGAATACAATTTCATTCCTTTCGGTGTCGAGACCCTAGGTCCTTGGGGTTCCGGTGCTCGTCAGCTTTTTAAAGAGCTAGCTAAAAGATTAGTGGTCACCACTGGGGACCGAAGAGCTGGCAGCTTCTTCGCACAACGTATCAGCATTGCGATACAGCGAGGAAAAGCTGCCAGCAATTAGGGCGAGGGGCCCTAATTTTATAAATTTATTTTAAATTCTGTTTTAATGTTACTATTTCATTATTGTATATTCCATAATTGTTTCTTCATTAAATAATTTATATATTTATAATTACTGTACCCCGTCCCTCCTCACGTTTTAAATCAAAATCTTATATTAAACAATGTAAAAAAGGTATGCACAAAATTCATTTTTCAGGCATTCGTTAAATTACTACAACAAAAATCTAACGAATATTGATATTAACAATCTATCCTTGAGCACTTACAAAAAAGTTGTGAGCACCAAATTATTCCCCTGTTAATACCTAAATTTATTATATTCGTTCGTAACTGTTTGTAATTGTTATTATTAGTATTTATCAATGCGTCTATTGCTTATATTCTTTTCTTTACTTATTTGTGTAGCTACTCATGTGGAACTTTAGGTCTATCTATCACTATTTTTAATGTATATATGTCACCGTATTTTTGTGAAAACCGTTAGTTTATAATCTAACTAGCGAGATTATAAACTCCCCGATATATTGTGAACTGTACCATACTGCTTACAATATAACATATTCATTTTCGATAGTTATAGATCTAACGTTGTCAAACCGTCATATTGTGAACCGTCCCTGATTGGTCAGTCTTGGCGGTAGTTCGTTCTGTATTCATAGTTAGAAAACAAACATAGGTGTATAAACATAGTATAATTAAAAGAAATCACATTTAATTGTTTGAAATCAAAATTAAATATGTGAATATTTAAACATATATATAACTTGTAAGACTATGATCCCCAAATATAGAATTTAAAAAAACCGGTCTAATGCGAGTCGGACACGCGCACCGAGGGTTCCGTATAAATCTGTAGGTATGAATGAATGAATGAATGAAATATTCTTTATTGTATACACTGACATAGTAAAAATAATAAAAGTATTACAAATTAGGGAAGTTAAACAATGTAGGCGACCTTATCGCTTAAGCGATCTCTTCCAGGCAACTTTTGGGTACAGGTTTTTAGGTATATAAGTAAAAGGTATTATAGACCTGAGTATTTGATATGAATTTCAATTTAATACCTCTACGCGTTCATGAGGAAAGGGGATAGTAAGTTTAAAATTATTAAAAACATGATGTAACTAAAAATTTATGCTTCTCGCATTTTTTTCCTATATCTGTGCTATAAGACGTTGCTTCGTACCAAATTCAAGATGCTGAGTTCAAGGGAAGTACCCTGTAGGCTTTGATTCCCTTGCACGTGTCAAAAATTTGCAGCATAAACGGCTGTGTCTTTTGATTGTGGTGGCTTATAAGTTTGATTTTTTCACAGCTCTAAGGGATAGTAGACCTGAGTATTTGATATGAATTTCAGCTTGATACCTCCTCGCGTTCACACATAAACAGAAAGACGGACAACAAAGTGATCCTATAAGGAATCCGTTTTTTCCTTTTGAGGTACGGAACCCTAAAAAAATAAAAATTTATAGGCTGTTAAGCAGTACTTACCTCATAAGATTCAAGTATACCAGCTACATAATTCAATTAAATAAAAATATATCAATCATCATAGGTACATGATTATTAAAAACCTAACTTTAAATACGAAACTTAACTATCCGCGCCAGTGGACAAGCACTTGCAAGTCTTTCTCACAAATTCATGCACACTCAAACGATCTCTGCATATTCATATACACACACTTCTTAATTATAATCAGTGGTATGCTGTGAGTGAAACGGTGTACTTACGTTCTTTTTTTATCATTGTGACGACGGAACCCTAAAAAATAGTACGAACGTTAAATTTCAAAGTTAAAGTATGATGACATAGTCAATATCGAACAAAAATTTAGTCAATAAATTCCGGATAAAAAAGTTGACAACCCTAACAAAAATAGTTAATATGCAATTACTTCTAGATTCCATGGAATTGGGATGTGAAATTTATGTAGTGCGTAGGGGAAGTTAAGAGCATAATTTTAGTTTAAATAACTTATCCCAATACGGCGGAATTTTCGAGAAAAATAAGAAATTCTAAAAACTTAAAAACGCGTATATATGCGAATCTAACAAAGCTACGATATTCGTTTATATTCTCAAAGGTGCAGCATAAGAAGAGCCATCGATGTACCTAACATCATTATTGCGTATCATGCTTAGTTAAAGAGTTATTCATTTTTTTCTAAATATCCGGATGAATATTTGTCGATTTTCAAAAAATATTTACTCAAAAACTAGACATGCTAGGTAAATGGGGATTTGAAATCTTACATTTAAATGATTATATCTATCAGTTTTTAGAATAAAAACGCGATGTCCAAAAAATTGTCCTCTTAAAACACTGTGCACCGCTTTACATAGTAGCTACGCAGACCTCCCTGTTACAAGGTGCCAGATTTAAGGTCTGCGTGACTACGGTAATGATCTTCATTGAATTTAGTTCCCAATATCTGAAATTCTATAACATTTACACTTATTTGTAAGGGTCTATCGCGATCTCTGGAAAATTAACGTTGTATATTTATTTTTATTAAATAAATAGCTGGCTACCACCCTCAAGTTGAAAATCTGTCGCCAAACACCTATAGCTCCGTTTCGACAGCTGCACTTGAGAGCCATTTTCTTCTAGGCTTTGTGTGCTTACCTCCTTCGGCCACATCATCACTTACCATGGTGAGATTGCGGTCAAACACAGGCCTATAAACAGTAAAAAAAATATCAAGTCCATATTTGGAGTAGTCAAAATTATTTAACAAAAAGAAATAGATCCGTAAAAATAAGCAGAATTGTCCAGTAGCATCATCTGTTTAGAATAATAATATGTATATCTAAAAAAAACGTGTGTTTGTTATTCTACCCGTGTTTATTGGTTCTTATGAAACTTGTTTACACGTAATTGCCTTGTAAGTAAATGCAATGCCTTTTGTATTAATTAAATTAAATTATATACTTGTAGAAGCGCTCGTGGTAGCTTAACTTTCTTATTCGCGTTTCCGTGCTTCGGAAGGCACGTAAAGCCGTTGGTCCCGGTTATCACTTAATTGTGATAGTCGTTAAGCTAGTTGGATGCCTCCTAGGCGGCTTGAAAAATTCCAACAGTAGGTTGACCACTAGCCTACCTCCACCGATCCGCTGTGGGCACGCGTGGAGTATTGCCCATTCCCTTTCACCCTCATTTGAGAAAGGAGCCCTGTGCTCAGCAGTGGGACATTATAGGCTGATGATGATGTTAATACTTGTATTGGAGTACTTTAATCAAAAACGGAATACTTTTGGAACAGTCTGTTGAATTTTCCCAAAGAATACTTCATTTAAATTGGTTGAATTTTTCAACTAGGTATGGATGGCCAAATTTTGATGACAGTAAAAATTGCTGTAAACCATAAAACGTACCACAATTTTTAAAGCCTTTTGTCGATGAAAATTTACCATAGTTCTATAGAGCAAGGAACATTTGGTCGAATGTAGTAAGCCCAGCTGCTGAAACCCACCGATCGCTTTTCGGCAACCAATTTTCAAATTGAGAGCCACAGACATAAATCTAAATAGATAACGCAAATCTCTCCATCCGTATGTCCTCCGTCCAGTACCAAGCGTGTCACTTTTTTATACCTACCATGATATCACAAGAGCGCTTTTTTTAGGCTGGCATTAGAGCTATAACGTGAAAATGAAGCGATCCTATTTGTCAGCTAAACACATCCCTCGCTACACATCCCTGTTGGACATGCAGCCTTATGCAAATTCCCTGTTCGCCCGAAACAGTTTCAAAAGTAAAGCATTCCCTTTTTGCATAACTTTTGACACGCGAAGTACATACACTCGCGTCATCTATTTAGATTTATGTCTGTGGTGGTAGCTAACTCCACACCATCGAAATAATAAAACTAAAGAAATGTAACTCGAGCTCAAAAATCATTCCACGCAAACTGAACCGCGGTGGGCGTTGCCAAAAAAGAGAGACTCACCGCGCTGACAGTTCGCCGGTATCATTGAGTCGATGCGTTCGTGTCGCGAGGGACTTAGAACTGTGATTATTATTGTGTTTTGCGTTGTTTACATTGAACAAATATGCCGTCATGTGTTGTTAAGTGGTGTAGAAGCCATACAGATATGAAGAATGCTGGAATCACTTTTCATATGTGAGTAAATAAACATTTTGAAATCCTATACTTGTGACTCTGGAAAGTGTTATGCAACATGAACGCAACATGCGTATTTATTTAACACGTTTTGATATTTCACTTAAACTGTGATGCACTAGTACCTATAATTATAAAGAGAACCTTTGTGGCATAGCGTGCCAGCCGCCATTTTAGTTTTTTTTTTCAATAAAATAACCTTATTCGACTTTTGTCCCGTTTTGACGTCGGATGTCAAAGAAAAACAAAAGTCAAATAAGGTTATAATAATATTGTTTTAAGAGCTTGTGGTTCGCCCTCTGATCTGACCTTAACGCGACCCATCACTCTATAATTCGTATGTAAAAACCATAAACTGATTAAAATACTTCTTAATTTTAGATCCATACAATTATAACACATAAAGAAATATTTTAATCCAAAAAGCAAATCACAAACTTTTAAATGAATATAATAGAGTGGTATAGTTAAATTACAACTAATTAATACAACTTATATGCATAGTGCAAATATACGATACTTTATCCTCTTACAATCAATGCATAACATCGTCCACGCATCTCGCACTGCAGCAGGCGTACGAACCAATTAGCATTATCTGTCTCGCCGAGAACCAATCATCGCGCTTGCCGGAATACAACGCGTTAGGCAAGCGCAGCTAATTGGCTTATTTGCATGTGTGTTCTTTCGTTCGAATACTAGAGATATTTTGTCAATGTAGTGAAGTGTGGAGCCGAATTTCGCGTTGATTTTGTTCACAATTACGCTTCCTTAGTTTTATTATTTCGATGCTCCACACATATGAATAGAAATTTTCGGTCTTGTGTTTTGTGTCTTTGGAAACACGCATTAAAAGTAACTGTTTCCATTTACCCCTGCAATAATATTCTACATTATAATCTACAATTCAGTGAAATTTATTGCAGTGCCCTTTCACACAAACTTTCTTTATGAAAAAGCGTAATGTATGTTTTCACAGTACACCTCACGCGTTGGTCACGCACTAAACATACTTAGCTAACATAACCTTTAGTTATAAAGTAATAAGGTTCTAAATGCTTTGTATAGTTACCTGGAGAAGTACTCAAGTTAACTCAATTCATTGAGCGATAATCTTTTGTGTATCACGTACGTACTTACTCGGAAACTGTTTAGATAAGCAACGGTGGAATTGTTGTAGTTTTCCATTGCTTCCGACATTTTTTGTTTTTATGTTAAAAAGCCGACTTACAACTCGTGTATTTTTTCTAAGTATTTATAGCTCTGTCTTTGACCACAGTCTCACCATGGTAAGTGATGAAGTGGCCAAAGGTGGTAGATAAGCACACAAATCCTAAAACTTGATCAAGTACAGCTGTCGGAATACGCCGGTAGGTGTTTAGTGACAGATTTTTAACATGAGAGCCAACTACTTTATTTAGGCAGTATTCTGTGCTATCAGGAGGACAGTCCACTTTCTAGGATATTGGGATGCTAAGACAGCTTGTCAGGGGTAGTACGTCCACCTCAAAGAATATCGCAGCCAAATAACTTTATAGGTATTGCGTTTCTGCGCGTGAGTAAGTTCGCCAGAACTCATTGGGGAGGGGGATGAGTCGGTAACGCGTGGGTGATACCTTGTATGTTGCAAGCATTTATATGGCTATATTAGCCGCTTCATCATCATCATCATCATATCAGCCTAGGGATGTCCACTGCTGAACATAGGCCTCCCCCATTAACTTCCACTTCGAACGGGTTTGGGCCGCTTGCATCCAGCGGCGCCCAGCGATTTTGACCAGATCGTCGGTCCACCTGGTGGGAGGGCGTCCCGATTAACCGCTTACCACTACGCAATATGCGTGATTGCCAACTTAGTTGTAGAAAAAAATTCAAAAGCGTTACTTCTGTCTGTTAGTCTTGCATCGACACACTATGTGGAAATGGAGAAACGCGCCAGCTTGTGTGGCGTGTGACAACGCTCGGAATCCTTTCAGTTCCGACACGAGGGGGGGTTTACATGGAGACGGTAATGGATGCTAATTTATAATTAAAAATATATTAATTGTAAGCTTCAAGTGAGGCCATCGTTGTAGAACGAAACGCGTAAGCGTCGTGAAAATCACGGTGTTTGCGATAAAAATATTTCTAAAAGTCACCATATGTGTAGTACGTAGCACCAAATGTCACTGCACTATGTTCCTTCCGCACGCGCAGTCGGTACAGCATTTCGTCTCCATCCCTTTTTAAAAACACCACACGAGGCATCACTCACGGGTTACTATCCCTTCCCATCAGGGACGGGAGCTCTGGCGACCTTACTCACGCACAGGAGGCAAACAACATACAGTTATTTGGCTGTGAGATTCTGTAAGGAGCTGGGGCCCAATTCTCACTTCCCTCGAACTAGCCTTCGAATCGAACTTACGGTTCGAGTCCTATTCGACTGTAAAATTTCGAGGGGCGGAGTCAATTCGAACGGTCCCGACCAATCAACGATCTAGCTGACTGGTTTCCCTTCTAAATATGCCGGCCTTGAAATTGCCAGAATAACGTAACGTTCGTAAAAGTTAGAATTCGTGCTTTTTTCGATCGAGCGATCAGTTTCGATTGGGTGAGAATTGGGCCCCTGCTGTTTGAGCGAATTGTTGTCAGTGCGATTAGAATGTAACTATTATGTATCTAAGCATGTTTTGAAAAGAGTTATTACTGAGTTTATTGCCGGCTCTTCTCAGCAAATACAATCTTCCGAACCGGTATTAGAGTCAGACTTTTCATAAGTGCCTGCGAAGGTCTATTTGAATAAATGATTTTGAATTTTGAATAAACGCTATCCGCTAACTCTTTCCATTCTTCCTTCTGGGTGCGATTTTTGCAGATGCTGCAAGTGTCTACGATAACTGCTTATCAAAAACTAAATCGTAGGGACCTGCGTGTTTACCGAAAAAAAATGGAATATATAGAGTACATAAACCACCAAAACCCCATCCCACGCCGCCATATAAACCCAGTCGTCCAGTTCATAAGGTCATGTTCAAAGCCGCAAGCGCAGGAACACGTTACACGTTATCTGTGCCGGTACCATTACCATGTTTATACAACTATTAGCGCAACCGTACGGTTTCCATAACGAATGGATGGCGCGAGGGAAAATTATGTGTACGTTGTTTTGTGTACGTTTTATGGAGGTTGGTTTAGGGTTCTGTGGGAAAATGGTTGTTAACTTAAAATTTGAGAGAGGTGGAGCATAGCGTTTATTCGCTCAAAGGGCAGCTCGACTGGGGAAGTACCTCCACCTTACAGAATACCGCAGCCAAATAACTCTATGTTGTGTAAAGTTGTGTTCCTGCGCGTGAGTAAGGTCGCCAGAGCTCATATCGGAGGGGGAAAAGGTCGGTAACGAGTGAGCGATACTTCGTGTCTTGCAAGCATCCATAAAGCTACGGTAACCGCTTACCATCAGGCGGGCCGTATGCTTGTATACCGACTTAATAGTATAAAACAATATTTTGTATACTATTTTTTATATGTCTCGGCCTGTGTTTGTTAAAAAATATACGGTCCGTCTGATGGTAAGAGAGGCTTGAAACACCAGGGTATCACTCCCGTGTACCGCCCTTCTATTTATATGCTTCTTGAAATGAATAATGATTAAAATAAGAGTTGAGGGGCGTCAGAGTGCTTGCAGCGGAAGGTCAAACATTTGGTGCAACACTGCTGGTCCCCACACCGCTGCCAGCACAGCGCCTCCTCACGGAGCTCTGGCGACCTTACTCACCGCAGAAACACAACACCACATTAAAGCAGCGTTATTTGGCTACAATCTTCTGTTATGGTACAGGCTGTTCGGAATTTTGTACGGGAATACTGGAACGGGAACGCTATACCTAAATTTGAATAAAATATTAAAACATAACAATACCAACATCACCCAAAAAAACAAAGATGCTTTGGTCACGCGGGAGTATAATAATACTAAAGAGTTTTTTGTTTGTCTCTAATTCTAATCTCTGTAATTACCAGTCTTATTCGAAAAATTCTTTCACTAATAAGAAGATAGGCTACTTTTTATCACGGAAATGCGGGTGACAGCTAGTTAGGTATATTTTATTTTTCTTACGCAACCCCTCGGGTTTCATTACAATTCACATAGTACGGGCTGTTCGAAAACATGGAAACGGGAACGCTATACCCTAACTTTCTTCGAATAAATATTAATAAATTTTAATAAAATTTGACAAAAATATTAAAACATAACAATACCAACTTCACCCAAAAAAAACAAAGATGCTTTGGTCACGCGGGAGTATAATAAAACTGAAGAGCTTTTTGTTTGTTTCTATTCTCTGTAATTACCAGTCGGATTAAAAAAATCCTTCAATAATAGGCTACTTTTTATCCCGGGAACGCGGGTGACAGTTAGTTAGGTATATTTATTTTTCCTACGGAACCCCTCGGGTTTCATTACAATTCACACTCGAAACATTACTTTTTTCTCAGGAAAATGTAACTTGTCAATTTAGAACAAGTTCTAAAAACAATTGTTGAGATAACGACGTATTTTAGCCTTTATTTGTCTGATAGTAGGTCGCGATTACGATTATAGCTGTTATTATGAATCATTGGGGGTTTCTGTGTGCCCGGACGTGAACCTACGACCCGGCGGAACGAAACCTGAAATACTAGCGTTTTGTTGCTAATAAAGATGGTACTTACTCGGTTTTTATTACTGTGGGTTTTGTTTATGTTTTATTAAATGGTTATTGTTACTCTAGAGATAATGGAAAATATTAATAGTTACTTTTTTAATATATATAAAGATAGTGTTGGTTTTGCCTTCCAAGAAAGAGAGACAGCCTTGAATAATTAAATTAATAATATTAAAAATAAAATAAATTGAATAAATGACTTTGACTTTGACTTTCAAAAGCCTTTGGCACTCTGTTCATATACCTCGCCGCTCGCGACCCGCATTTCCGTGAAATGGCATTTTTTTCTAAATGTATGCCCACTCTTAACCTAAAAATATATTAAGTTTAGATATCTAAAGGTTTGTAATATTGTATACTAATTCCCACGGTGCGTGATTTCACGAATATTTCAAAATTAATTATATAGCATACACCATTCAACTCTTATATACCTCCAAGATCCCTATCCAAACTTATACAGCCAATTAGTAATATAAACCAGAACCAATGATATAAACGTGCTTAAAGCATAGTTTAGGACAAAAAAATCTAAAGTAGTTTCGGCGTTGACAAAGGGTGTTTCTTAAAAGCCGTTAAATAAGTTAGCAATAGACGTGAAATTGGTTCCAATGAAGGCCGGCCGTCCCCCTGTCACACAGTGATTAAATGCAAACATTCGTTTAGCGTAACATAATAGAGGATGCCTGTTACACCGGATTGCAAAAAAAGACAAGTTATTTCAGCAGTCTGTATGTTGTTTTTTTTAATTGAAGTTATTGTAGTGTAAAGCGTATGGAGTATTAAAAGCAGTTATAGTATTATATGCTATTAACCATGTTGAGTGAGATGGTATCAAAAAAAAAAAAATTCAATGTCACAAAAAAAGTAGTAGTATGAAAATATAATAATGCTGAAATTTAGGAATATGAAAAAATAAGAAATTGGATTTTTTAGAATGTGGAAAAATAGTAATATGGAAAATATGTAAGTCGGAAATAGCCCTGACACCTTTCAAAGGTGACCTTCTATAAATAAATGTGTGTTAACAGCTTTAAGTTTAGAGAGTACTAGCCAACAAAAAAAACACGTTTATTTTAAGAATTATGGTAAAAAAATAGATTTAATTTTTTTCATATTTCATCAATTAATTTTAAAGTGTTTTGTTACGTATCGGTGTGACAGACAGCTCATGAGCCATCATCATAGTTCTCGTAACAAGGGATCATAGGAATCACGTCACGAGGGTAGTGTTACACTGTTAGGGGCAGTTCACGCTCAATTGCACGCAAATTATTGCAATATTATGTGCATACGGTAAATAGAGGTGCGATAGAAATAGTGCTTGTTACTGAACATAGAATATTATTATCACAAAGTTAGCGCATTTGAACAAAATTTAAGTGGAGTTCTCTTTTGGCGACGTCATTGCAAATTATAACTATTTATCGAAATAATTAAGCTGTCACACGAAATAATCACAACTTGTAGTTTGAGTGGCGTTACTGTATTTGCACTTTAGTAGCTAAATTCATCTTATATTTTTACATTTTATAGCAACAAATTATTATTAATTAAATAAATACAATAAATATCCTGTGACGTTCCTCACACGCGGTCATCTGATCCCAAACTAAGCAAAGCTTGTACTATGGAAACCAGATAACTGATATATACATATACTACTTTTTGTTTTAAATACATACTTAATATACATAATTACACCCAGACTCAGGACATACAGACATGTTCATGCACACAAATGCATGTTCTGTGTGGGAATCGAACCCACGACCTGCGGCTCGGTAGGTGGAATCTTAACTAGTCTTAATAACCACGCCAGCTGGCCCTTCACTTAAATTATTATTAATTAAATAATTATAGTAATACCTATTTTATAAATCGCACCACATTCCCCCGAACGTACATAACACAAGCAGATGTCTAAATATTTTTTGTCCACTCACCCTTGCCGCATCGCTTGCCGTTGCTATTATACCACCATTATACGACTTTTTGCTCTTTGTGACTTGTATTGAATGCATTGACTTCGAGTGTCTATTTCAATTAGAACTGCTTTGTTGTATTGTGGGCGCTTAAATTTGCTTTGGTCACTGAAGAGTGTTTTTTTTGTCGTGTAAAGGTATTGGACGTGACTGCGAATTGGTTGCGTTTTATTGATAGATTTCTAGATGGACGGTTATGCTACAAATAAGTGGCGAGTTAAATTAGTCTAGAAGAGAAAGTGGCACTCAAGTGCAATGATTTGTTAGATAGGTTCCTGGAAATCGTTTTTCCATGCAGCAACTTTTACCATTCGCATTTTCCCAAAATATCTTAATTATTTTTTGTAATGCTGTTTTTTCCATTTATCAATTTCTACAAAAGAAAATTGTATGGCATGCCTTTTTATACTATATAAAAGATTATTTCTTCGTGTTTATTTGATGGTGTAGATTTTTGGTCATGTTTTTCAATACGTAAAGTGTCAGAAAATAATATTTGAATAGTACATAATATTTTTTTTTTTTTTTTAATTTATTTATAACACACAGTAAACAATCAAGTGTAAGTACAAACACTATAAAAAGCCTTTATAAAGCGAGCTTTATGTTTTTTGTTAGTTTCTATACCAACAGAATCTGCATCAATGACGTTAACTACAAATTAGGCCCATAAACCAATTCGCTCTTGTAAAAAAAAAAGAGTGAAACGTCGAACACAAGATACATCTAATTTGAAAGTCACACTTCACAAAAAAACTGTCCCATGTCTCTAGGGTCTATTTAAAATGACCGTATGGTATTTAAAACGTTAATTTATGATGTTTGTACACCTTTTGGATGTTTTTTCAGGTCCCAGGTGTTGTCTTTTGTCCCTATTATATCGTAAGTAATGGATATGTTATAATGTTTGAATGATTATTATATTGAGCGTGTGATTTTAACAAGCTAACAGCGCGCGGTTTTTTTTGCAGGATATAAATTTGTAGGTATATACATATATACTTATATACTTTTGATAGTCAAGATTTTACGTAATTTTATTATTTTATAGTAGAAGTTCACTGACACCAAATAACAAGTATATAAATACTGAGGATTTGGGCTTTTTATCCATGACTGTAGGTAAATCATCTTATACTATAAGCGGAAAGGTTTTTTGTTTTTTTAAACGGGCTAATCTCTGGATCTACCAGTTGGATTGTCCAAAAAATACATAAAAAATGTAACCTTGCTGAGTTTCTTGCCGGATTCTTCTCAGTTGAAGGCCGAGTTTCGAACCGGTGGTAACTTCAGTAAATTTGACCTTCATAAGTGCTCTTCTGGGGCCTAAATTGAATAAATGGCTTTGACTTTGACTTTGGATTCGAAAAATTCATTCACTCATAGGATGTTAAATTATCCACAAGTATTATAGGCTACTTTTTATCCCGGAAACGCGGGTGAAACCGCGGGGGACAGCTAGTAATAATAATATCAGGACATTCTGTAAACACGGGCATAGATTCCATAACTTTTTGTTTCCATAGCACAAAGTTTTTTTGCTATGCAAGCTTCCATAAGGCTACGTTTACCGCTTACCATCAGGAAGTATGTTTTTTTTTTTTTTTTTTTTTTCTTTTTTTTTTAAGATACAATTTTTTGTACTGAGTGGGAGTTGAAATCACAATCTGTGGCAATGTGGCAAATACGTTATTTGTACGCTAACCCGTCAAAATGACTGCAGCTATTTTGACGACAATTTCACACAACTTCATTCACAAATCACTACGTATCCATCCATAAAAGTACCTAACCCATCACAAACGTAAATATTCCTTCAACAAAAAACCAAATTGATCATAAATCTTATAAAGTAGACAGCAAATTTCAATTCCACTCCAAAATGGAGGCATAGAATTTTTATAGTTCCACATAGAGACATCTTCATAAAGCTTTGAAATAAGGTAGCTGGCCAGCTTCCACACAATGGGAGCTGGTGTATTAAGCCACGGGACATTGGGACATATCTGAATAATCTAATTTATTCAAATTTTCTATACAAATGTCATCTTGGAATGAATAAAGTTGATGCTGTTACGGCAATGAATGGAACTCTTTGATAAAGTAGTTTAGATAGCGGAGAAGTTGTAAATTGCAATTTGAAATCAAGAAGTAGGTACTAAATGGAGTACGGTTTTGCATAACTCACAGAAAAGGAACTCCAACAAAAATATATATGTCTCAAAGCAGCTTCTTTCCACTGACTGTGGAATGAGCTCCCTGCCGTGGTTTTCCCAATGGAGTACAACGTGGGGATCTGCAAAGGGTGTGAAGAGATTTCTTCAGGGTCAGCAACGCGCGAATGATACCCCTGGTGTTGTCGTCCGTAGGCTACGGTAACCGCTTACCATCAGGCGGACCGTATGCCAAGCCAAGCTATACTTTATAAGGAGGTGTCTCTCTTTGCCACACTATTTTTGTCTCTTTTCGGTACTTTGGTATATGAGCTGTCAAAGCTTCATTCTTTTATGATGTTAGAAACTATATAAAATCAATTTGCTTTCTAATATCATAAAAACGAAGGAACTTTGTCTCTTTGTCTGTAGTTTTTTTATATATGATAGGCCCACCTATTAGTAAGTAGTTATCGAAGACCTAAATGGACGTTTGAAGCTCGGGGCATCACTCACGTTACCGACACTTCCCTCCATCCCAATGAGAATTGAGTTAGATTCTGTTAGGTTCAGTCGATCTGCTCTCTCTCATAAAGGTATTTCTATGTTGTTGGTAACACAGAACACTATAACCCGGAAACGCGAGTTAAACTAGCTAATAGTTAATAGAGTAATATACACCCACGGATTGCCCACGCCCCCGTAATGGGCGATATAAAGAATGCCCCGAGACGCCGCGCACCGTGTAACCGGACCCCACAATACATTATAGCACTGTCCCACACGTAAGTACACATCACCAGCTTATGGTGAGCTGTGGGGATGGCCTTATAACCTTTTGGATTTAGAGGTTTAAGGCGGCCCTCTGTGGCCGGCGTAACTTCAACGCAAGCATAGTCTAAAAGCTTGTAGTTTCATCCAACGTAATGTTTGACTGCGAAAAAAGAGAGACAGCATCAGAGCCGTCGGTTATCAGTCGGTAAATTCCGCTGATCACTCGCGGCCGCTTCGCTAGGTCGTCATTCATGATTTCGCATATCATAAAACTTGTTCCAGGCGCATACTTCTTGTGAAAAAATCTTACAAGTATGTGAAAAAAAAGTTAGTTATTTAGAATCTCCAATACATTTGCAAGCCTGGTATCTAAATGTTTTCTTTACTTTAAAAATTTATAGGTACATTTTTAAAGTGAAACGTTATTAATAGTATTTCGCTTTTATGTAAGATTTATCGATCGTGTATTATGTTTTGGTTGGTGAGTAAATACGTAGGTACATTAGATATGGCCAAAGTTCGAGTAAAATTTGAGCAAAAACGCTGTTTTTCGGAGGCTTTTACTGAATTTGTTTCACATTTTTTTTAATTTCGCCTAGATACACGGCTAGATATAGTGCACAAGATACTAATTTGTTCAAAACATCTAACGAAAAATGTTTAACAACGCCATAATAAGTACAGAGGTTTTGTATGAAAAGTGTAGTATGTAAGAAAAGAATTGAGTGCTCTTAAGACCTCAATCGGTCCATTCGGTGCGCTAAGTTTAGGTGAAGGAAAATATCGTGAGGAAACTGTGTAACGATGGGACCTCTCCTATTTCAATTATTGCTTCTGTACGTGGATTTATTGCAATGATTGAAATAACCTCTGAATCGGTAGAAATATTACAAAATCGGAAATGGTTCCATTTCTAATGAACCACTGTTTGTATTTACAGTTATCAGAACGTAAAAAACTTATCAGAAAACCGCTATATTGAACCGATTTCAATTCGAAAATGATTGAAATTTAGTTACGTAATCGCCCCACTGGTCACAGACACTATTTCCACTATTTCGCTGAACCGATCGCTATGAAATTTGGCATGCAGATAGCCTATGGTATGGAGAAGGACATAAGCTATTTTTTATCCCGGGAACGCGGGTGAAACCGCGGGGGACAGCTAGTATAGTATATAGTATGGACTAGGAGTCTTTTGCAGATTTTCCCAATATAATACATTTCCTCAAATCAAATACACACTCCTGTACTTTTCAAGTCTTTGTCCCAAGCGTAGTGGACCCACGTCTCTGGTCTCTCTAAGTAATAGAGACATCACAAAACACGGCAACAATATTTTATTCAAATGATGTGTAACACGATACATGGGTAAGTACGTGCACAGATCACAGATCTACAGTTTTGGGTGCTTTCTTTGTACGGCGCTTACTCTCTGTGCTTGATTTATAATCTGTTGTTTTTGTTTTTTGGAGGGATTTATTTGTGTACGTGTGAGACTTTGGATAGAAAAGGTACCTCTTATATTAGTTGTGATTAATGACGTATGATGTTAGTAGAGTGCAACATATCTTAGATATACCTGTAGACTTTAAGAATGCTGAAGAAAAATAGTCCTTATTGATTTTCAATAGGGTCATCCTATATAACATTAGGATTAGGGATTGCAATCCGGATACTTCGAAATTCGAAAATAACTGAAAAATCCGGATTTTAGGGGCCTATTATAAACCCGAATATTGAGAATAAAATCCGTTTTTTTCGAATTTTAATCATAATTGATAAATAGTTGATCTTTAACTACAATTTTTCATTGAATATCCAGTAGATTTAGGCCAGTATTACTCTGAAATCTATACACCGCTCGGCTCACACGCTGCTAGCTGCTACCGCTCATAGCTAGTAGCTAAATCGGCCGGTGAGTCTTAGATGGAGCCGAGGCGAGCGCGGCGCGAGTAAAAACTCTTTGCACAAAGTAATATCAAGAATAATAGATCTAGACGGATTACCGCCGAAAGCATTTTGTACATCGGCTGATCTCAGAAAATTGTTACTTTCGAAAGGGTCGGGCACACCAGCCTTCTAAGCAAGCTTCCTTGATATGGAGTTTCTGGTGGTCTGTGCGCTTGGATTTCCAATTTACTGAGCGAACGGTCTATTCATGTGGTCATAGACGGGTGTTCGTCGGACCTTTTCGCAATCAATGCCACAGAGTTCAGTTCTCTCTGCAACCTTATTCTGCAGCATATTAACGATCTGGTGAAGCCCGATATCTTTGGGTACGTAGACGATAGCACCGTTGTCATATTTCCAGCGCGCGAGCCACCAGTGACTGGATCCAATTGTTGCGAGAGGCCATGGTAGAGCGTTTGAACGTAACCTTACAGGCAGTCTCCGATTGGGGCAATGCCAATCTGGTCACTTTTAATGCCACCAAGACACACGTGTGTCTTTTCACCGCCAAACGGAGTCCTTTCCACCACGCTCTCGCCCTCGACTCAATATACCGCCGAGCCAGAAGACTCATCGAATATGAGACTAATTAGGACGAAACTTACAAGCCTCGACTATCCAAGAAAGGTTGCTTGCCTTATCGGTTTTCTACAGGATATATTTTGGAGAGTGTGCAGGAATTGTTCAACCTTATTCCGACCACCATCCCCATTTTTACTCCGAACCACAAGAAGCCGCGAAAATGTTCACCCGTACGTTGTTGACATACCAAAAATACGGACACATGAAACTTGCTTCCGGCGACCGTTTTTCCTAACCCTTATAATCTAGGGACTTTCACGGGCAGAATGAATAGGTTTCTTTTGGGTTAGCATGCTCCATCATTATCCTTTATGGACGGCTCAGTGGCCAAACGCAAGCCCATTTTTTTTTAAATAATACTTGCAGTTTTATTGAATTTTTATTCAAAATCAAGCAGTGGAAAAACAATAAAATAGAACACCTCTCTTCAAATAATATAGCATAAAACTACGCATACAATTTGAAATTATAAAAGATTGCAAAAAATACCAAAATTCGAAAAACCCGGATAATCCGGATTTACATGTAATGATAATCTTTGAATCTGGATTTGAAATAAATCCGGATTTTGCAATCTCTAAGAAAAAATACGAGTCTAATATTTTTTGATAATGTAAAAGACGGACTAAATAGATTTTTTAAGTCATCTACAGTGGTAAGATTGTGGTCAAACACAGGCCTAAATAATTAAAACAGTGACTTTGTGCTACTGAGTTAATTCATCTTGACGATTCTGTATGAAAACAGACGCTAGGGCATAATAATATCATTTAGTGATCTTTGGGTAGGCTGAAATTAAAATAGCAATTGCTTAAATTCGCCTCGGTTTTTTTTAATCCATTTCCGATATCGAATCCGACGTTTTAAAATAGCCCTGCTGTGTTGTAGACGAGCAAATGAACAACAACAATATTGAAACAGTTAAAACGAATGAAAACAAAAGTTTTGTTATTGTTTTTAATATATTTTTAAAAGTTATAAAAACCCAAACAATTGTATAACTCTTTGTAAAAACCTGTCATAAAAATTGCCATTCAAAATAACAAAATGTACTCATCATTTATTATTAATAACAAAAGGACCATTTTAAAACCAACCAATTAACGGCAAATTACTATAACAAAGCTATTTGGGCTACAGGCCGTTTGTGGTCATCGACAGGCCATTAAAAGACCATATTTTATGGACAGAGGCCATAAATTAGAAGCGTCCATTATTTTCTAAATAATTAGCAGATTCGGATAATAGGGGCTCGTTTGGTTTTGAGTTTTGGGATGGTAACAGGGACGTATTTAACATAACTAGTATCTGTGGTCGATATTTATAATAAAAAGCTTTTTTTAATATTATTATTGTTAGATGTCCAGCCTTATTTTATGAGCAAGATCTGTGGATTTTGTGTTCAAAATTAAATATTTAATTAATAAGTGTTTCTTGACTTGACTTGACATTGCGTTTTCATTTTTATTTTCATAAATTCGTGTATTTTGAGTTTTATTGCATATTTTCGGTGATATTTTATCCAATAAAGATCAATCCATGTGCACCAGTGAAATGAAATGAAATGAATCATATGTATCGTGCCTTTTTAAGTTGTCTCAAGAAGTCCGTGAAAAGTTTTAATACAACCACCATTGTACTAAAACATGACTTTTATGGACGGTGAGTGACTGAGGACTATGTGAACGTGATTTATTGTGTCTAGAACTTATAATATAACTGGAAAATGGCAAAATACACAAGCCGTGTGACGACAACATATAAAAAAAAAGTGTTTGATTTTTTTTATTTTATTAACCACTTAAATTACCATAAATTCCATAGATCATATCTTCTTTCTTTTATAAATTACTTTATATAATGTTCAGCAAATTGACACAAAAAATATTTTTTCTAATTTTTGTTAAACCCAAATGAGTCCTGCAAGCCCATAGCGCCCGCCCGCCAGGGGGTCTGTCCGTCTGTCTGTCCGCAACGCCTAACGTCAATTCGATCCCATTCCATATTGAAAAGAAATCTAAACTGATTTGAAGTTTCTCGTGTTTTCAATGTGTCAAAATGAATAGCTTGTTGAAATTCTATTGCATTTTAATGTTGTCTGGGCGTATTATAAATGCCTTTTAGCTTTTTTTTTATTTAGATAAAGTATGGTTGTGTGATCTGTAGAAAAATCATTGGTTTACAGAAAGTTTGTTCGTAATAACTTCAGTGCGTCCGCAGAATGCGTTTCTGACATTTCGGTTCTTACCGGAGTCTTCTCAGTTTAAGTGTATTCCGAACCGGTGGTTAATTCAACTGTATGTACCAATATAACGTTCATAAGTGCCTTACTAGGGCCTAAACTGAATACATGACTTTGATTTTGATACGGAAACGGCTGATCTCATTAAGATGGGACATTCTTTAAACTATACCTAAAAAAATACTGAACCATCCTGTTAAAGTCCCATAGCAATAGGATTAGTTATATCCGAGATTACCCCAATATTAACAGGTCTCAGAAATGCATTCTCCCGGCGGCCGTACTGTATGTATTTTTAACCGACTTCAAGAAAAGGAGGAGGTTCTCAATTCGGATGTTTATATTTTTTTTTTTTTTTTATGTATGTTCGGGCATAACTCCGTCATATATAGACGGATTTGCAAAATTCTTTTTTTGTTCGAAAGGGGTATATTCCGAAATGGTCCCATATAAATTTCATATAGATCTGATGATGAGTTTCGGAGATAGACAACGGAACACTTAAAAAAATTACAGTAAATCAGCCGCGATTGCTGCTATCGCATAAATATGCATTGTTTACGCAGTCACACAACAAAACATCAGGCCTGTAAACTCGAAAGGGTTACGCAGATGTATTCAGTATATAATGAAACTAAAAATTCAAAAATAATTAACTTTTTAACAAAAAAATAAGAGTTATTTTATACTTTTTAGTGTACTTTGAAGGCGGTTTATTTTTTTGATAAAAAGTTAATTATTAATCATAAGTTTCCTTCTCTCATTACCGAGGGATGTAATATTTTATGGGATTGTAAATATAAAATGTTTCATTCCCGAATATGAGCCATTTATGTGATACATTTCATCCAAATCCGTTCAGTCAGATATCGCGAAACTGTGTAGCAAACACATATATACACTAAAGCTCTCGCATTATATTAATAGGATATTAAAAATTAAAAAAAAATGCGATGCCTTTCAGCTTTGAAGTGATTTTTTTAAGTCCTTAATACGGCCTTTGGTAGCCTTATATATATTTTTTAGATATATTCTCAAACATCACTATCAATTTTAAATGACTAGGGGTAATTGTCTATAAAATAATTCAATTAATTTTAAATCTTAACAAAGCATTAGTTCAATTGTCTGTCTAACAGCTGTAACCTCCGAAACGAATGTAGATAACTCCCCTCGGTACTTAATCGTATAGTAATTTATTGGACGCGTGCTCAATTCATTCCGCCATGATGACTCGTGTGGGAGACACTTTAAATTATATTAATGTTTAATTCATTATTATTACTATTTATTGTTTGTTTGTTAATGGATATTCAGTATTTAATTATGTAGGTTATTTGAAACCTACATGGCACAGATAGTGTGGTAGGAAGGATTCCGTACCTACCTCAAACGGAACCCTTACATGGTCACTCGAGTGTCTGTCTGTCTGTCCGTCTGTCACAGTCGATTTGCTTCGAATACTGGACCGATTAAAGGTAAACTTATGAAATTCTGTGATCGAAACACGGACGTGTATTGTAAATACCTAAATGAAGTTGGAATATAGACAATAGACATAGCTTTATTTGACATCACAAAAGCTTTAAATAAAAAGAAATAACAATAAAAAATAAAACAAAAAAGCTTATAATTATGATGTGCCATAAAAAAAAAAGAAATAGCATAGATATTTGTGGTGTGATGCCAAAAAGGACCCCAACTCAGCATATGCTGTGGCACGTAGGTACGCACGGCTACAGATCAAGCTATATATTTCCAATATAAGCCGACCTCTCATTGTACGGAAATCCTATACAATGCGAGATCAGCTTATACTGGAAATGTATAGCTTGATGTGTAGCCGTGTGTACCATCAGCACTGATTTTCAGTGGAGCCCGATATGGGGTCATTTTTGGGGAACAAATTAGAAAATTTAAATATACAACCTCAGGGGTATATGTGAAATCCTTGTTTTCAATCGGACATGAGCGGAGAGGAGATGTATTTCATACAAATGACAACCGAGCAAAAAATTCAGTCTACTCGTTGTGGTGCATATTTATTTTTCAAATTCAAAGCTTTACTTGACGGTCCAACTGCCTTACGCGCCGCAGGTCGTGGGTTCGATTCCCACACAGGACATGCATTTGTGTGCATGAACATGTATGTCCTGAGTCTGGGTGTAATTATGTATATTAAGTATGTATTTACAAACAAAAAGTAGTATGTGTATTTTATCAGTTATCTGGTTTCCATAGTACAAGCTCTGCTTAGTTTGGGATCAGATGACCGTGTGTGAGAAATTTCCCAGGAAACAGAAAATAAATTACTAAAATATGACCTTACGATTAGTATATAGCTCTCATACTCTAGCCTAGATATTAGAGTTCCCTGTCCGCGCGAAACAGTTTCAAAAAAAGAGCATTGCTCTCCCTTTTGGCACAGCTTTTGACACGTTATTGAAACCAGAATTGTTTCGAACTGTGCGGTCTCAAAGGAGCTTCCTGCCGCGGACGCTCAGATTGTGGAATGAACTCCCCGCCGTGGTTTTCCCAATGGACTACAGCATGGGGTTCTTCAAAAAGGGTGTTAAGAGATTTCTGCAGGGTCGGCAACGCGCGAGTGACACCCCTGGTGTTGCAAGCGTGCATAGGCTGCGGTAACCGCTTACCATCAGGCGGGCCGTATGCTTGTTTGCTACCTAAGTAGTATAAAAAAAAAAGTTATTAACGTTAACAATTGACTCTGGCACCTATCTTAAAGCAGTACAGTACAAACTCACAGTATTAACTAAATACAATTTATGTAATAAACTGAAAATCTCACGCCAATGTGCTCACAACCCGCGGGAACGCTAATAAAAATTCAATATACCTTTACACATACACACCGCATCAATGCACACGTTAGATGGATACATCAGGTTTTATTGTCAGATCTTAACAATCAAATCTTCTACAAAAGATCAATTTTATTTGCAACAAATTATCTTTCATACTTCTGCGAAGGCGCCAAGCTGTATAAAATCATCGACATTTAAATCTGTCAATTCGATCGATATTAAAACGTGCAATCGGCAAATAACATGGCAAATAAATCGCAACTCTATTGCAACGTAATTGGGAACGATACAATTTGAGAAGCATACATTGTGATTTGTCAATGATGTTTAATAAGAATAGAGACGTCAAGAGTCAACTGCCGAACGGGACAACAATGGCCACTGATTGCTCGGTCCCCATTCAGACATTATTCACGGCCATTATATTCTATTTAGTTCGAAATAACCATTTAATAATAGTTTACGAACCGGTCGCCTATAGCATGCTTATTAACAATACAATAAAATAAATAACAAATAACACAAAATAAGGACCACTTTACACCTTCTTGGAAGCTGGCAGTTGCGCTCAGCGTGTTATGAAAAAATTGAGAAAAAAATCTTGGCTGCACATTCGCACTTATAACTCTGTCCTTTTCTATTCAATATCAATTGTCTATTAACGATTTGTAGACGTTAAAGAAATTTTAATCGATTTGAAACCTTACTAGAAAGATGATAAAGGATTTTAAAATTCTCAAAGTGTAATTTTAAAGTTGTCAAAGTTTGAAGTATTACAGCATAATGGTGCTTTGATGAAGTGGAAATCGATACATATGAAGTGTCAATCCCTTTTCAAGGGTGTGCTAATATAAAATTAATATTTTTGGCGCAAAAAAAGATACTATAACCACATCACAATTGGGCTGTTTGACAAATAATTTTCATGCTATCCCGAACCTTCTGTTGGCGCATCCGTGTGACAAGCGTGAAATTTAGAGTGTTTCTTTGTATCTACGTATCTACCTATATGTTCTTGATTTATATTTTTTATGGATAATTGATTTCATATCAGTTGTAACGGGGTAGATCAACTCGAATCTCCCAAAATCTCACGTGGGGAAGAGTGCAAATATCACGTGATTTTTTCGCAAGAAACAATGTAAAATTTAAAGATAACTGCGTAAAATTGTCGAATCTAGTCGTTATCGTTCGATTTTCTCACTATGATTCTGGTATTTAAGCAAATCAACCAGAGATACGCATTTTCAAATTTTACTTGAGATGAAAAGGGGTGGGATGGGGTCGAGCCTAATTACATCGTCGAGCCAAGGGAGGTGGGCTGCAAAATCACCTCATGTAATAAATGGATATCCCTTTAGGTTAGCGGGTGTAATGCGGAAAGCTAGATTGTCGCACAAAAGCCCAAGTGTTATAACAGTTGATCCCAACGCCAGATCCTCTACTTCTAGGAAGTCGTGACTAGGCCCGGGGTCAAATTTAATGTTTTACACATGACTGGCTTATAATTGGTTTATTTAACGATCCATACACAATAGATCGCTTATCGATCGATCTTTATTAGAACGATTCCAATGAATTTTGATTTGACACTTCGCAAATACTTTTACGATTGTCAAATGATTTTAATCTTATATTCTATTTTGATAGGGATTAAAATAGATTGTCAAATGGTTGGGTAAGCGATGTGGGTGAGATTTTTGGGTGATACATATTAATTAGGGTCCTTGTGTGGCCGTGGGCCGTGCAGTTGAATAGAAGGTAAGTGATATTACAATTCAATACGTGTGGAGGTTATTGTGAGATACCTCACACGTACAGTTATGTAATTAGTTCATATGAAGTCCGAATCATTTAATGTTTAAATGCTAATTAGAATAGCTTAAAATGCTTAGTAAAAGTCACCGAGAAAATATAAAAAATAAACAAGTAAATACGTTTTTACAAGCTTTTATTTAACTTGCAATGTATGTAAATATGTTCGGGTGGAATTTTGCAAGTCGAATTTCACCCACTTCGAGTGGTCGGATTGACTTGATATATGGTAATTTTGGATGACAATGCAAGTACAGTCACCAAAAAGTAGTAAAGTCACCAAAAAAAGCTTGTATCATACTTTAAAATACAGATAAGTACGGGTACAAGGTAAATGCTTTATTTCACATAATATAACGCCACGTATCTCTGTGTATCTGGACGTTCCATTGCGGCCGCTTGAGAGAATGCGTTTAGTTCTAACACCTGTTAATATTTGGGTAATCTTAGAAATAGCTAATCCTATTGCGATGGGAATGGGCATAATCAGATCAGCAGTTTCTGAGATTTGCCAAAAAACTATTAATTTTTATCGATACGTTTTATTAACAACCACAACACTAGAACCTACAAAACCATTGGTGCTCACATGGGAAATTTCGAATTAAATTGTTGTTCCCATTTGATTACCGACCCAAAATATGGATCGGTGCATTCGGTGCTCAAAAGGGAAATATAGCATCGAGGCTACAAAAATCGATGCTCGAAAAATTGGTGCTCAAATGGGAATACTAGATATTAACGCGGCGGCCGCACTGTAGTGTACTGCTACCGTTTTATTATAAAAGTCATGCAGATCAAGCCGCGGACTTACACTAGTCTCCTATAAAGAAAAACTAATAACAAAAATAGTCAGACAGTTTCAAATAAAAAAATACTTCCAGCTTATGAATGACAAACGATGGATCGTTTAGAGAAAAAAAAAACACACCATTGGCAAAAATATGACAGATGCACATTCTTCCCAAAAGTTTTTCTATCCTTTTTTGTTGGCTCGAAACGCGTGTCTTTGAAATTTTAGAAATCGAATCCAAACATTAAACGGCCAATTAAAATAGCAATTTGGGAGGATCACTGCTGACGGATGGTCAGTAACGCCTACTTTGATAAGCTTAAAGATCTTTTTTGAAAAAAAAGTGAATATGCGGCCTTCATCAATTCTTAAACGAATGTTTTTTTTTTTACTACTTCAGTATATTTTGATAACCAGTTATAAGAGTTAAACTGCAGTAGATAATATAATAATAATAATAAGACATGATTATCTAGTCATAGCAAATTTCGGAAATCAGGGGGGAAATGGTATTTTTTTTGTAATGTTTCATCATAATACAAAAAATACGCAACTTAATAAGAAAATTAAAACCTTTTTTGAAATTTACATATGAAGCTCTTATACCCAATATAAACTTTTAACTCTACTTTTAAACTTTGGTCCCCATGCCGGTCCCATGTTTGCAATACCTACCTATATTTAAAAATATTCCGAACTTCAAATCAATTGCATTAGGTAGTCGTTGCTAAAACATACCGCTAGACTGATGGAGTGGTACCATAAGGGTCCCTTTTTAAGGTTCTGTACCCAAAGGGTAAAACGCGACCCTATTACTAATACTCCGCTGTCCGTCCGTCTGTCACCAGGCTGTATCTCATGAACGCTAATATGTAGACAGCTGAAATTTTCAGCGAATATGTATTTCTATTGCCGGTATGCAAATAATAAAAATGAAATAAAATTAAAAATTAAAGGGGCGTCCAAACAGGAAACGTAATTTTTTGCGTTTCTTTTTTCATAGCAAAGTTGAATTAGTTAATATTGTACGAAACCCTCCGTGTGCGAGTCTGATTCGCACTTGGTCGGTTTTTTCACCTTTTGGTTTCGGATCTCTAAAAAGATCATTAAAATATAGCACACGTTACGCCATCTAGTGACTAACTGGTGTGCACTTATTTCCTTACATAAAAAACCACAGACTAAATATGTCAAATAAAATATCCCGCTAAAAGTGCGTTCGGTTAATGCATTCGTTGAATTCCCATTATAAAAATTCCACGTGCATAACACGAATTAGTTATGTTTAAATGCGTTTGGATAGTGCATTGCATAGCTACTCCCTACTTGACCACACCGTGTGTTCCTGTAATGTTTTGAATTGAATGCAGTGTTGTTTATTGACGTGGTGCCTTTTGAATATTATATCGTTTACATTTAAACGTGGAATAGATTTTTTTAAACTTTTTAAATATATTGAGTTGACGTCTCATAAATTTTATACGTGATGGCCTAAATGTTGTTACGAGGATTGTAAAATTTATTTTTTTGTTTTATTTTACTTTGTAACTCTTTTTCACAGACAGATTTTGATGTTGAGTAGTAATATCTATGTTTTGAAGATAATAGCGTAGGCCATAGACACAATAATTCAATAAGCAAATATTGGCTGTGATTGTATTGGCAAAGATAAAAAAAAAATAATGTGCTCTTTAGAAGAATTCTACTGTCAATCATATAAACTTTTACAGGGACTTTTTGGCGGGAACTTGCAGAGTGACGTTGCTTTTTCATTTTTATTGTCATCAATTCGTGTATTATGAGTTGTGAGTTTTATTGCATATAATCGGTGGTATGCTATCGAATAATGATCAATACATGTGCACCAGTGAAGTGAAATGAAATGAATTATGTGTATCGTGGCTTTTCAAGTTAAGGCAAAATACACAAGCCGTGTGACGCCATTGAAGAAAAAAATTTTTTTACAGAATAGCAATCTGGGGCAACTATATCAGTTGAAAATGTTTTTATCTATTTTTCTTTTTATCATGTTGGTACATTTTGTAAATAGGGTAGTAAGTAGGTCTAATATTTTTTTATTTAGGTTGTGTTATTATTATATTATGTTAGTGTAATACCTGTTAGATATTAATTTTCAATCGTCTGAATATTCATGTTTAGAGAGCTCACCCATGACCGACAATCGCTGAGCGATTATTTTGTCGCCGAATATAAAACATTCAGAGAACGTCTACGTGCTACAAAAAGTCGCTCATAAACATACTACTTTTTTGTAGTTGCAATAGGGATGTTGCCTGGGTAAAAATATAATAATTCTAATTAGTCCGTCAGTTAGATTATCAAAAAATATTGGACACGTATTTTTTGCTTTACAAAATCATTAACAATTGACTAAGATAAAGCGCGACTAAGTTCGGGAGTGGGGGCTCGTGACGTCAATTGTTCCTAAAAAGTGTACCACACCGTGACGTCACGCGGAACTTCAACACACGATATCTTCGTATTTTTTTGTTTAATTGACAAAAGAAAAAATACGTGTCTAATATTTTTTGATAATGTAAATGACGGACTAATTAGTTTTTTTCTGGAAAGTAGCCTATTATCGGAGCTACAAAAAGTAGTAGGTACGTGGGCGACCTCCCTCTTGAAATCAAGGAAATGACACAAGAGGACACGGAGCTAACTCTAGCCCAATTATCTGGACACAAGTCACACAAATACATAAATGTCCAAATTCAAAACCCACCCATCAAAAATTCAACCAAATCCATGATAGATCACGTAGCTCATCAACACGCGTCACTTCACCTCAGGATTCAGCTCACAGGCGTGTAATGTTTTTAATGGCCACGTCACAGATCGAGTGGCTTCCTGCGCCGGGGTGGGGCGCGTGCGAGTTGAATGCATGATGCAGCTCCTGCGCTTGCACCGGTACACATTGTTAACTAAGTGGCCATTATTAAAACTATACATTATCTTGGCTTTTAAGACCCGGAAGAAGAAACTGTTCCGGTGTGAAACTTCTAGGCCATATCACTCTTACAATCGTAGTCAAGCTCAAGTATGTCATCGCAGAAAAAAGTAGCAGAGCTGGTATATCAATAGCTGTGACTTAGCTGTTACTACAAATAGAAGAATATAGCAAGAAAAGTATATCAATGTTAGCCAATAGGTTTCATGACAGAATTTCAACATGAGCCGAATTTGTTGCCAGCAATTCTCAGCAAACATTACCTTCCAAATCTATATAGGAATATTCAAAAAATACCTGCGAAGGTCTATTTGAATAAATCAAGATGATTTCGGACTTTACATGCCTTCAAATTATCGAAATCGACACCGTCTTAACCACAACTATTCGTAAAAAGACATGTTACAAAATATTATTATCTATTTTCTATATCCATTACAACTTTATCTATAAATATAACCATATGTTAGACGGTAATAAGAGTGCTCTTGTTGACAGCAAGATAGCTGTTAAAATGCTGAGGATATGTGTATGAACCCCGTTTGGGTGTGAAGAGTTTTATTCAGGGTACACAAAGTGTAGCAGCACTTCTAATTTGTTGGAGGTATTAGAGATAACTCCTTCAAGCTTCTCTCATCCTGGTACCATAGGTATTTTCATAAGTATTAAGGTCAAATAATATCAACTAGTAAGTATATTTTGTTCAGTAACTAAGAAACAACCTCAAATATTGATTGGTGCTCTAATGGGTATTTTTTCTTCCTTTTATATTTGATGGGCTTCCGTTTGACCAAAATCCCGCCTGATGGTATGCGAAGATTTAGTCGAGGGTGGACCACGCGTGGCAATAAGATGCCTGTTCACTCTGGATTTGAATAAACCCATGGGGTAGCTAATTAAGTGTCTAGAAACACGTTGTCCGGGAGCGCATTCCACAACTTACCCGTGCGTATAAGAAAAGAGGAGGAATAAAGCAATTTCGACGATAAAGCGGTGGAGACCCTCCCGACGCCTACTGGTCGGATAGAAGAACGCACTCTATTCTATGCATTGGTGCTCAAAAAATAGGTGCTCAAACAGAAATACTTCCTCACTTCGGCTATATTATCACTTACATAAAATTGTAGTTGATTTAACGCATTTAAATCGGTAAATACCAACAAAGCTTTATCCGATCCTCGGATACCTTACCTGCTGTATAACAGTCGTTAGAAAGCAACCGATACAGTTCAATAAATCTATCCGTGATCGATACATGGGAATTTCACTTCGACGTCTAAAACTACATGTTCTTATTATAGTTCATACGTCACCCTCAATTAGAGATTCCTGTAACGCGTGCCTGTCTTTCTAATGCCCCATAGCTGACTTAATGTACGTGCATTGCTTAATATATTGATATGAATAAGTAAACGTCTTTTAATGGTTACCAGTTTACAAAAATTCCACTCCTAAATATTCCGATTGTAAAATATTTCCGATGAAGAAGTATGACATTAAAATTTATAATACCATTAAAATTTTAGGGATCACTTTGGGAGACAATAAGAAAAGTGTTAATGGACATATTCTTCGATATAATCAATATATAAGTTTATGTTAAATTTAGATTATTTATTAGCCTAATATTAAGGCTAGATTGTAGTATGAATAGGGAACACTAAAGAAGGTGTAACCTAGGATAAAAAAAAAAACTTTGGGATGATTGTTTATTAAAAAAAAACTGCACTCCTACTCTATATAAGGTCCTAATAAATTTGTGAATTTCCTCTTGAGGGATGAATGTATAATTACAGATCACAGATTATTTTTTGATTACTAATGACCTATACATTCATCCCTCACGAGGAAATTCACTACTTCAGCTTATTTTATTTATAATTTTTTTAACAATGCTAAAACCCATACTTCTTTGTGCATATTTTTCTTTTATAGGACAAAGTTGGTACACAAACGACTACGACGAGTACGACTCAAAAATGATTAATAAAAAGGGGTTTTTCTGACAAGTATTTTTTTTACTATGTATAGGCCTCTGTTTGACATCAATCTCACCGGTAAGTGATGATGTGTCCGAAGGTGGTAAGCACACAACGCCTAGAATGAACTGGCTCTCAAGTGCAGCTATCGGAACATAGCGATAGACTGATTCTCAAATTGAGGGTGGTAGTCATCCAGGTGGGTATTACAAAGTACTCTACCACCGTGCTATGGTTTCCCCGTGATGTTTTTCTTCAACGAAAGGTCAAGATCATTGTGGGATTTGAACCCCCGGGACCTTCGTCTCGGCATACAACGTCACTGCCACTAAGCTATCATTACCTTACTTATCGATTTATTGTACACACGGCAACACATCAAGCTATACATTTCCAGTATAAGCTGATCTCGCTTTGTATAGGATTTCCGTACAAGAGAGGTCAGCTTATATTGGAAATCTATAGCTTGATCTGTAGCCGTGTGTATCATCCAGTGGGTTGCTCGTTGGTGAGCGCTTCACATAAGAACGACTGGACAGATTTGGGTTTTTTTTAAGGAAAGAAGAATTTTTGGAATATGGGATGGATATATGCCACTATATTTATTTCTGACGGAATTGCGGGTGAAACCGAGGGAGACACCGATATAAATGTTAACATGATAGTCTGTCCAAAAAAAAGAGTTTCAGAATTCGAGTATCCTTAAAAATCGGCAAAGCCATTTAAAATGGCAACACTGTTCATGATGCAACTATTGTACACCCGGAATCAATTCAAACTAGTCAAATATCTTGCATACAATTAGGAACACTATTAACTCCATATAAAGTCTAAAACAGCTCGAAGCAATAGTCAGTTGACGCACCATTTTGATCAAGCCCGTAGATTTATCAAGTCAATTATCGGGAGATTACATCATGAACATAAAAATGATATTTTACGACTTGTTGAGTACAAATAATTGGACTGTTTTACAAAAACCTTAAACCGACTTCAAAGTACACTAAGAAGTAATCAAATCCTGATCTCATGACAATTGGACCAAACGGGAAGCGTACCCTTTCAAATAAAAAAAGAATTTTCCAAATCGATAATAAATGACGGAGTTATGAGGTAACAAACATAAAAAAAAATAAAAAAAAAATACATTCGAATTCAGAACCTCCTCCTTTTTTTGAAGTCGGTTAATAAAGAATATGTATTATTAAGATCATTCAACAGCCGAATGCAGTATATATGCGGACGTTCTGGTTATGAGATGAGCTCCCCACGGAGATTTTCTCAAGAAAGTAGGTACAGCATTGGGTTTTATTACGAAATTTTTAGAGCTAGAATTAGTATAAACAATATAAACGCTTGTACCAATTAGTCCGTTGGCTCGGAATCGAATCCACGACCTGTGGTGCTACATAGATGGCCCGTCTGTCCATTGCCACTTCAGTTTGCAATTCCTTCATGTTCTAGAGAAATGGGTGCGCCGGGATTAAAAAAATACATAACGGATCCTAGTACGTCTAAAGCTCATCGCTCACTTTGTCAGCACCGCTCCATCGCAGCAGCGACCCGGCACCGCCTCAACTTAATCCAACCACTAGCTGCCAGCGCGCCGCCTGCGAGGTGGCAGCTTGCGGGCGGCGCGGCGCCGGTGAAATTGGTAGCTCGGCTATGGCAATATAACGCTTGCTGGCGACACGCAGCAAGGGAGCGGACCGTTCGCTGGAAGCGAGTGGTCAGCAGGACTAGTGGCTTGTAGCGGCAAGCGCGCTTGCCGCGAGGCGTCCACTATTTTATCTAGTCATTGTAAAATTTACTTTAACGCATACGATTTAAAGGCCTCACTTGCATGGCAAGGTAGATGCCGAGGCGTTGCTTCTGCCGATGATGGAGCGGTGCTGACATAGTGGGCGATGACCTTTAGTAACAAAAGCAAATTATTACGAGACAAGGAAATCTGCATTCTTCTCCCATGGCATTATGACCCAAATTCCTTCTATACAAATAAGACCTTATAGCTTCTATAGCAGATGGAGACATTTTAATTAAATTGATGTTGCAAATATCGAAGAAAATTATTCAAAAAGCGATCTCTAGGCATATAATTAAATGAGCTTTCTCTCAAATTTGCGCGTATGCAATCGTTAATTCAATTCGAGTGGATGACGAGAGACCGCTGTGCGTCTCTCTCGCTCATATAGGGCGGTCTCTCTCACCCGTCATTATGTTATTAGCCCGCGTGGTACATGAAGAGCTGTGATTAGCAGGTGATTAAGGTTCATTCAACATAATCATGTAATTATTTATTTATGTTTTACAGGCGAGTGTGTTTTGTATGTAGTATACGCAAAAGTTTGAGATAAAATGTTGTTTAAATGTGAAACTAGTAAAGCATAGCCATCTAAAGAGGGAATCATGCCAGCCTACTGGGAACCTTGCCGATCATGGGCAGCAGCGGTAGCCTATAGGGAATTTTCTCTGTATTGATTGTATTTTGTATGTGTAAACAAAATGCTTTGAGAGTTTAAAATCATTGAATGTATAGAAGGTAGAGGCCTATTCGTTTTTTTATATGCCAAAAGCCATTATGTATGGAAAATTATATTTGTAAATATGATTCAAGAAGACAAAAGAAGCTGACAGAAGAAGACAGGATTCAGTTCGTAATTTTAGTAACTCAGAGGACTTGATAAAGACTTTAGCTACGTGGACCCAATATAGGCCATCATTCGGCCTATTCCCTTCCACTTGCATAAATTTTCATAATCTATCTTTTAAAGGAGAAAGTGACTGATTAACAAATCAATGTTCAGATCAAACCGGGTTTTCCAATATATACACCCCTAAGGGGGTTAAAGAGGCACCGCGGGATTTAATGCTAGTAACCCTCTAAAACAAAATTCTAAATAAATAAAGATTGATCTGTTTATATGACATGTACTGCGCGTGCGAGTGAACGCCACGCTATAATGATATCTGCTCACGATCGCTAATGAAATGAACGAGAACGTTCCCCAGCACAGACTTGTGACATACAGATGAAATGATATGACAACATTCATAAACATTATCCTATTAATAACACAGCATCCTGGGTTTTTTTTCTTTTTTAAACGACTTTCCAATTGTATTATTTTCGTATAATGCCTCGCGCCATATTGCTAAAATTCAGTGAGGAATTTAAGATTTTGTATACAAATAAACATGTATGGCGACGTCTGTCAGCAAAAAGTCATGGAATAACGTCATGACATGACACGCTAGTCATCATGACAACGGCTGACAATCAAAAGTTATAAAGCCTACATCGCACTATCGAAGTTTCCTCAAGACTTCGCGTATACTTTTATATGGAAGTGTTAGACCAAAGACTGTACTACTGTATTTCTTGGAGACGTTAGACCATGGTTCCCAAACATGATGCCTTAGCCTGGCGGAAGATCTTTCATTTTCAATGGAGAAAGAAAAGAAAGAGAGGTCTACCACCTTGCTCCTCCAAGGACAACACTCGAAAATTATTTTCAGAATCTTCATCACCGATTTGTAAACGAGTACGTTAACAAATCCAACTCTTATAAGGTGATAAAACCATAGACATAGGATTTCACTACGCTAGAGTTGCCGAGTTCTAATAGCCCCGTTTTGATCTAATAGCCGTCTTTTGTCAAAAAGAGACAAACATAACGCGACAAGATACACCCTCTTATCAAAACGGGCCTCTTGGATCTCGACAACTTTATCGATAAAACCGAGACAAAGATTTTCTGATATAATTCCAGCAATATTGCTAACTGAAACGATGGTCCGTATGTCCCGCACTAACAAGATACTTAACCGGGTAGTTAGATAGACATTTTCTACCGGAAACACATAACATTATTCCGTACTTTATTGTTGTTTATAATAAACAAATAACACTCATTACATTACACATTAGTTGCATATTTCTTAATTCTTAAACCTGTGTATCGATGCTATTAGGTTTTGCATACTTCCTCATGTTCTATCGATATTATCTCAAGGTGACGAGATCAGTTCATTTTAAGTTCGGTTATTGATACATTCCAATCGCAAGGAATGGTCTTGTAGAGTGATAACAACCTGATTTCTTTTTATTTAACTTGCAATGTATGTATGTAACTATGTTTGTTCGGGTGGAATCTTGCAAGTCGAATTTCACCCACTTCCAGTGGTCTGATTGATTTGATATTTGGTATACATTAGTATATTGGAATACAATGCAAGTACAGTCACTAAAAAAGCTCGTATTAAAATGATTTTTTAACAGAAACTTATTCAAATGATAGTCTAGATTGTAATTAGTTTGATTTAAAATAGAAAACTTGGCTCCCTGATGACATTATTGGCAATCCCGATGGTATGGCACCAAATCTAATGAGAATTAATTAGTCTTACAGGAGTGATTGTCGTCTCCATTAGTTATTGGCTCAAAAGATATGCCTTGGCCTTTGCCACTTCTGAATTTATTTCACAAAAGTATGCCCTAAGCCTTCTAAAGTCCAACAAAACATTGGCATCCCCCTGAGAATGGGCTAGATGACAAAAATTCTATTTAGTCCGTCTTTTACATTATCAAAAAATAATAGAAACGTATTTTTTCTTTTGTCAATAAACAAAAAATACGAAGATATCGTGTGTTGAAGTTCCGCGTGACGTCACGTTAGAGTATACTTTGGCTGCATTCCGAATTACCGCTGTAATCGCTGTAATCGATTTGAGCGTGCTTAAACCCGTACCGAATTGAATAATGACAGTTCACGATGTCCCGTGAAACGTCATAGATGACGTCATGACATCCGCCATCTTGCGCTCACACCGACCATGCCCTAAACTGATATCACCGTGAGCGCTGTCAAAAGTGACTGCAAAAATCTAATAAGATTCTTGGTTTTCTATTTGGCAAAGATACTTTTTATGATTTTATGAGAGAAAAATAATAAAAAAAGCAGATATTCCTTTTTGCAAGTCAACTTATAAAAGATATAAGGAGTCCTAGTGCACTGATAATTCAGATTTTAATTAAATTCTCAAATGTTCTGTTTTGAATACTGTGAGCGCGATAACGGGCGTTCCGAATTGTTGATAGTTCTCAGCTGTCATAAGCGTGATATCTAATTCGGTACGCAAATTATTGCTGTGATCGCTGTGATCGATATTATCCATTTCGGAATGTACCCTTTGTACTCTAAAGTGACGTCACGAGACTCACGAGCCCCCACTCCCGAACTTTACTCGCTTTATCTTTATCATTTTTTTAATGATTTGGTAAAGCAAAAAATACGTGTCCAATATTTTTTTATAATCAAACTGACGGACTCATTAGAATTGTTATTTTTTTTACCTAGGAATCATCCCTATGCTAAAGACTATCGGCGACGGTGACCACTCACCATCAGGTGGTCCACCTGCCTTGTCAATCCTCTGACAAAAAATCGGGCCCTCAAACCGGTTCCGTACACACCATTCAAAATTTAACCCTATTAAATGATTGGAACCCCAAATAAGACTAAACCAAGTATCATTAAACCATTTAACTGAACCGATCGTTAACAAATAACGTTTAACTAACCAACTCGAACTGAACCATTAAGGTTTACAATCCAATTTTTAATTACACACCACATAATAAAAGTCGAAAGGATTTTAGAGTTCCTTAAGTAAAAGGACCATCTGCTGCTGGAATTGCGACTCCACTCATGACGAAACGAAAAAGAAAAAACTGAAAAAAAAACTAAAGAACTAAAAAGTTCTTAAAAAAACTGAACTAAAGAAAAATACTAAACTACTTCTTGTCTCCTTTCTAAAACTATAAAGAACTTTTAGAAAGGAGTACCTAATTAGTACATCAGTACTATAGTACGCATAAACCTAACACACACCTTCACACTTTAAGCCCAAAACGGCCGGTGCGTGATTGGAATGCAGGTATTTTGCTGATAGCTCCAATCTACTGTGCCACAATGATGACTTCGCGTACCTTGATAATGCATTGAGTACCTAATAACAAATAATCTGGTAAAATTTCGCTAGTTAATTTATAGTTTTCACTCCGCTACATAGCTTTTTACAGGTAAAGGAATATAGCCAAGCAATCGTAGGACAAACAGCGCTTTATACTACTACTAGCAGCAGTACTACTAGTAGTTTTAGAAAGGTAGACAATAGCGTTTAGTCGCTCAAAGAGCAGCTCGACTGGGGAAGTACCTCCACCTTACAGAATACCGCAGCCAAATAACTTTATGTTGTGTTCCTGCGCGTGAGTAAGGTCGCCAGAGCTCATTGGGGAGGGGGAATGGTCGGTAACACGTGAGCGATGCTTTGTGTGTTGCAAGCGTCCATATGGCTGCGGTAACCGCTTACCGTCAGGCGGGCCGTATGCTTGTTTACCGACTTAGTAGTATAAAAAAAAACCGATTCGTAGTTCCAGAGATTAGCCCGTTTAAAAGGAGAAATCTTCCGCTTATTAGATCAGAAAGTTTATAGATAAGAAATTGGCACTTCTTCAAATTCAATATAATAAACAGAACCTCCTTTTTGAATGATACTTATATACTCTACTAGCTGTTCGCCGCGGCTTCACCTGCGTTCTCGGGATTAATCTATAATACTCGGGGCAGTGGCGTGCATTCCATATAGGCAAATAAGCAATGCTTACCTCATAAGATTCAATAACATGATATATTGATTCAATTAAACTACATAATCATATTAAATAAAAATTCTAACCTAACATTCAATGCAAAATTTCAAACATTTCCGCGCAGGCACTCGCGAGTTCGTGTAACAAATTCACGCACACTAATACGATTTCGGCATATGCATACACGCACACACTCTTCTTTATGATAATACGACGAAAGCATAAATCACGTTTTTACTATGCGTAGCACACTGACATTTGACATTCGCGATTTACCGACCAAAAGTAACCATACCTACTCTGTTGTGACACTAGTAACCCAGCCAAATTAAAAAAACTACAGTTTACCAACGTTAGAGCAACTCAAATATAACTTCGCAATTTATTTGTATTATTTTGTTTATGGTTTGGCTGGCATTACATAGGGTTACTGTACTTTGACAAAATTAATCGATAGATTCAAATCGAAGTGACTGCTATCGATTAAAAAAAATATATACAAGGTCGATCCTTAGAAAATCAATATTTAGATTTTATATTATATTATGATATAAAATATATTTCTTAGTTAATTAGTAGCAAAAAATATTTTTATAAATGCACTGTTTATTAGGTCACTAATAATAATTAAACGAATATCGTTATTCGATTAAACTTACACTGTCGAGATTTTTAGAAAAACAACGATTTAGACGCCTTCCCATCGATTTCGGCATTGATGAGAGAGAAAGAGAGTAACTTGTGCTAATTTATTCAAAAAAACTTTAATATTTAACATAATACTGCAAAAAATAATCGATTCGAAAATTCGAAATGGAATATTATGGTTTTTTGGTTAAAATCAATTTCCGATCTTTTAATTTCGTGGCGATCTTAAGATCGATCCGTATCTCCAAAGAGGATTTAAAAGATCGAATATTGATTAAAAAATGTATCGATTCAACCGAGGCTGGAAACCCTAGTTTGGCTTTTTTTTTAATATTTGTTCATGACCATGGACACAAAGTCCTTCAGTCGCATACATTCACTTTCATATAGTCCGCACATTAACTTTTATATAGTCCGCATTATCAGTCACCGTTCAGTCGTGTTTTAGTAAAATGGTGGTCACTGTACTAAAACTTTTCACGAACTTACGAATCACGATACACATAATTCATTTCATTTCACTAGTGCACATGGATTGATCTTTATTGGATAAAATACCACCGATAATATACAATAAAACTCTCCTAGTACTTGATTGCCTACCTCCTCCGAAAACCAATGCACGCCACTGACTCGGGGATAATGTAGCTTCCTATGAGTGAAAGAATTTTTCGAATCCGACTGGTAGTTCCAGAGATTAGCCCGTTTAAACAAAGAAACAAAATCTCTTCCGCTTTATTTAATAGTATAGCCGGCCCGAAAGACTTAAAAAAAAATTATCAGGCGGTCGGTTAGCTTGGTTGCTACCTAAAGTAGTATAAAAAAGTAAAAATATATCCCGTATCAGAATTTGGCTCAAAGATCCCAATACCCAATTCTCAGTTCGCGCTTGACTGAACTTTTTTCACCGAAATCAAATCCGAGCGTCATTTTTTTTCTCCGAAAAGCCCAGTTACTGTTGTAAGGCATTTACAGCCCTTAATAATTGGTTTACTAGCACCTTGTTAGACTGACTACATGTCAGTCAGGAGCCTTGTTACTGAGGCTGTCTATCAGACCGTTCTGTAATTTGAATTGGAGATTCGTGAACTTCGCGAACGGACTTTAGACAGGGATTTATATTGCAAGAAGTGTTTAGTTATGTTTTAATTAGCTTATGCCTACGGCTCCACTGACTTGTTATACTAAAATGGACCCTGCGCAGCTCTCTTTAGTGACAACGCAATGACACATAGCTTAGAATAAAAACGCATCAAAACCCGTGCTTGAGCCGCTTACTTGTTGTTACAAGTAGGGTTGCCATCTCTAAAATCTGGCAACCAGGACAATAACAGTGAAAGTCCCGGATTTTAAACTTGGAACCCGGACATACTAACAGTGCTTTTTAAAAAATAATAAATAGTTTTGATTGTTGTGACCCGAACACTTTTAAACCCGGACAAAAAATTAAACCCCGCCCGGACGCTCTCCGGACGCCCTCTAAACGAGGACAAATCCGGGGAAACCCGGACAGATGGCAACCCTAGTTACAAGAGACCACATACAGATGGAGCGACGAGAGATATGATAATGTAAGAACACATTACATAGTTGGTACATATTATAATTGGACTGTTTTACAAAAAACTTAAACTTCAAAGTTAAATCCTGATCTGATGACAATGGGACCAAACGGGAAGTGTACCCTTTCAAATAAAAAAAGAATTTTCCAAATCGGTTAATAAATATCGGAGTTATGAAGTAACAAACATAACAAACATTCGAATTGAGAACCTCCTCCTTTTTTTGAAGTCGGTTAAAAATATCACATTAAAGCTTGTATTTTTTTTTTTTACTTCACATGTCCATATTTTTGTTAATGCGGTTACGAACAAACATTTCATTATTAAAAGAAAATCAAAAAGGAAATACTGCAAATTCCTCTTAGTGCTAATTTGAAAAAAGGAACTCACTTTATTCAAAGCAACTTCATACCACATAATTATTAAGGTACACTATTCGGTGTCACAGGCGTCCTTATTAAAATACGTAGTCATTATATTGGTCACAATTAACCCTGATGCCTGTATTAGACCATTGGAGCTATAAACGTCTACATGGAACTTATTAAACACCTACAGCTCTTTATATCAATAAATTCAGTTTAAATTATATAATAGCGTATAATACACCTTATTTCATAGCAATTAGATATCTTATCTCTATGAGATCCAATTAGGGTTAATTCGTCTTTAGGTTTGTGATTCTGAAGTACCTAATCACGTAATTCGCGATGATAGCTCAGTGGTTGGGACGTTGGATACCGAGACAAAGGTCCCGGATTCGAATCCTACAATGAGCTTGAGCTTTCGGTGAAGGAAAACATCGTGAGGAAACCATACCATGGTGGTAGGGTACTTTGTAGTACCCATCCGGTTGGCTACCACCCTCAAGTTGAAAATCTGTCGCCAAACACCTATCGGTGTGTTCTGACAGCTGCACTTGAGTTCCTTCTAAAAAAGAAAAAACTGGTTTCATAGCATCCAGCTCACTTTATTCTATCGACTATTCATTTTAATTAAAACGCCCAATTGGTTTTAGCACGGATTTTTTTACAAATTATCTCGAGGGGGCGCCAAAATCAAGTTTCTGCCCAGTTAGAAAAAAAAACAGATCCGCGGCATGGTACCTATAAAAACCATATCATTTCAAAATCCGTGTAGGCATTTTGAAATGAACAGTTAGCTAACGGCTAATTGTATCACAAAAGGTTGTGCCGTCTCACTTTCACTTCATATTTATCATTATTAGTATGAAGTGAAAATAATAATTAATAGCTAGAAACATCTTAGCATTTTTTCTCTATCTATTATCTATCGATTTAGATGTTTCGCAAAATTATTTTAACAAAAAATCGTGGTCCCCAAAATCGTGACCAAACAGCTCCCAAAAGAATTGTTTAACGAGCTAATCGAATCTCACAATCATTGAACAAATTAATCATCAGAAACACAAAATAACGAGAGAACCCCTATCACCGCCGAAGGACCACGGAACAATCGCATTTGTGATCTAACACACTCCGAACTAACACGAGGTGTTAAAAAACCGATTGAGACAAATAAAACTATATCAAAAAAGAAGCGCTGAATTCACCACACTGGAAGTTATTGTGGGGATATTCTGGTTACAAAATACAATCAACGCGTAACGGAAAGAGTATATGCATAAAAGTACACGCCTTCTTTGGTACCAGGCGCACATATCTTTGGTAAGGTTTCAAGTATGCTGGCATTGTTTTGTAGCGACATCTATCAGCCATCTATCAGTAACACTGAGGTAGTTCACGCACGGAAAGATAGATGGCGTGACGCCACAATATCCTGCATCGCGCTTAAGAAGTTTTCTCAGCGATCTGCATATATACAACTGTCCGACATGTACAGTTGGACCGCGGTCCCCAGGCACGATGACCCAGCCTGGCGGAAAACCTTTTTTTAAATTGAAGTTTCATCCACCTTGCACCTCCATAGTTTCCTCTTTGAATGGTCAAGCTCTCCGTCCACCTGTCTTCTGAATCCTCGACGAGTACCTTAGACGAAAGTACTAGCTAATTAGGTTTGTAGATGATTTATCTCGTCATCATCGTCACTAGCCTAATTAGAACCTTCAAATTTCTTGACATACGCTTCTAACTTAATTCAGTTGTTACAAGTCTCTAATTTTATTAATCAAATGATAAAACCCGACGATAAAGCAACAAAAACTACTTACCTCTCGTCTACTAAAAGCTCAATTAATTATGCACAATTATTATTCTAAAGGTACTTCATCTTCCCATCACTTTCACTAGCTCGTGTCCTTAAGAACACCTTCAAGCATGGTAACCCTTTCCAAAACAAAAAGCCATGGGGACAATCTTACGGGATCTTAATTGGGCCCGCCGGAATGCGCGGAATCTCCCGCCTTGGGTCCCCATTGGGTCTCACACGTCCTTTTATTTGGGTTCCACATCTAAAAGACGTACAACCCTTTCTATGCAAAAGGATTTTTCTTGTTGATGACCTAGAATGTCTAATTGTGCAATCTTTCCAACAAGTTTTAAGTCGTGGCTAGTTTTTGTAATCTCTTTATATAAAAATGATTCTCTATTTCCCAAGCCATAACTTGAGAGCGACTGTACCGTACATCTTCTTTTTTTAAAGTTTTCTAATAACCTGGAGAAGCAGATCTTTAATATTCCAAAACGTTCTCTTTTAGTTTGATCCAGTTTAAACGAAATCCAAAAAAAACTCTTTCAATTCAATCCAGCTAAATTCTACCAATTATCTCAAGTCATCTAACAATCTGCAGCCGCCTTCTTTATTAAGTAGCTCAAGTTTTTGATTACTTCTATTTCCACTGTTTTGAAGTGAAGAATCGCTGATTTCTACCTCTACCTCTGAGATAGTTTTATTGTCACTTATACCGTTTACTTAATACGGAATCCTTTCTGCTCTCTCAATGCAGTTCGCTTCTCGGCTAATTTATTTATTTATTTTGTGTCCATCCTCGTTTTGCTCATGTACCATTTCGTATAGTGATTGTTTTCGGGGGTTCTCACACAAGCACTATATCTCTGTCAATTCGGCGTCCGTCAGTCTGTAGGGCCATTATCTTACTTTTAAATTGCGGAGCAAATTTACGCTTGCGAGCGACGGCAGCGTCGTAAAAACTTATGTTTGTTCCTTTGATTGTTTTGTCCGAGGCAAAAAGTTATTTGAAGTTGTGTTTGAAGGAATTTTTGTTGGCTTGCCTTACTATTTAATATGTGTAAAAGAAATGGTTTTTAGCTCACTTTTTTATAATTTTATGAACCTGAAAATAGGAAATGGTTTATTGACATACAAGTTAAATATTTCCTCCTCTTCCTAAAAATCTACCACATAATTCAACTAGCTCTTGCTTCCAGCTGCATCTAGAGACTTTAACCAGGCCCTCGCCTATCAGGCTCCTATATCACCAAGGTGACAGGTACAATTGTCGAACAAATATGACAGTAGGATAGGAAGTAGCATTCTACAGTAACCGCTTGCCATCAGGCGTACTTATACTTATTTGCGACCTTTGTAGTTTAAAAAAAAAACTTTTTATACTGCCTGCCTGATGGTAAACCGTTCCCGTAGCCATATGGATGATTGCAACACACGAGGCATCACTCACGCGTTACCGACCCTTCCCCCTTCGCGAATGAGCTTTGGCGACCTTACTCACGCGCAGGAACACAACATAAAGTTACTTGGCTGCGGTATTCTGTAAGGTGGAGGTACTTCCCCAGTCGAGCTGCTCTTTGAGCGAATAAACGCTCCTCTACCTCTCTTAAAATCTTATTATCTTTTGTAACGCGTGTGAACAGTAAAATTCAGTAGCATACAGCATTATCAACCATGTCAATCAATGACTGACGATCAGTTTTCGCAGCTGACTTCCCTCTTAATGAACGTGAGCTAAATTGCTTAACTCGTAAATAAGCGAGTTAACCGCTACTGTTTACTAGACATTTCGCTAATTGGCTTTTAACTTACCGTAGTTAAAATTAAACTGAAAGTTAATGTACGAGTGTGTTGGATTTCTCCAACATTCTTGGGAATAAATTATGTTTTCAGTTAAAGAAATGCTCAGTTAATCTTGAGGGTGTTTTTACTGTTTGACCACTATGTAATGTGGTCGAAGGTGGTGTACACACAAAGCCTAGAATGGAACTGGCTCTCAAGTACTGCTCGTACCCACCGGTAGGTGCTTAGCGACAGATTTTACACTTGTAATTACTACGTTATCAGAAAATCATTTCGTCCAGAACAGTGATACCATCCTCCGCTGGTGCAGTGTAGTCTCCCTGTCTCTGTCACACCTCTGCAATTGAACTGCTGTCTTACTTTTCTATCCGTATCTGTATCTATGATATATCCGGATTATGGTATGGAGAAGTAAATAGGCTGCTTATAATCCCGGGAACGCAGGTGAAACCGCGGGGAACAGCTAGTAATATATTTGAATATTAGTATAGAAGTAGAGATATCTAACTGGAATTAAAAACTGCAATATATCTGTGTACAATAACGATCTTTTAATAAAACTAAAGTCAGTATGACGTCGTTAAAGTTCAGTGGCCAATATCTATATAATTAATTTTCCGTGCCGTCAGTCCGCGTGAATTGAAATCATCGTTATTTACGCATGGACGGAGCCTACATTATATTATCTTATGTACTTGTATTAACTTTGGTATGTACTGATAGATATATAATGGCGTATGTTTGTTTTTTTAACGAGGTAATTTCGGGCTATTAATAATTTTGTGTTCAGGAAAAATCGTAGCTAATAATAATAATACATAATTCGTGTGAGTGCCACGCTTGTGTAAAAATCATTTTTAATACAAGCTTTTTTGGTGACTGTACTTTTTGTTGATTGAACTTACATTGTCATCTAATATACTAATGTATACCAAATATCAAGTCAATCCGACCACTGGAAATGGGTGAAATTCGAATTGCAAGATTCCACCCGAACAAATATACATACATACATTGCAAGTTAAATAAAAGCTTGTAAAAATGTGTCATGAGTGATCAACCCGCTTACGTTTATGACTAAGACCAGACCCTTAAGCCATATAAAATGAGACAGGCTCTTTAGCATGTAAAGATTACGCGTCACTTATGTATAAATCTCTTTAAATTTTAAACGATTGACTCATGCCTTTTGGGTGTACATTTAAATTAAATTATTGTCACTTTTTGATCTTTTATGGTAACTGTTTCAACAGATTGTAAATGTTTAAGCGTATCTTTATGAAACGTCAAAGTCATGGAGCGTGTGATCAACACGCAGCTTTTGAGATACCTGGAGGATCACGAGTTGTTGAACGATTGACAATATAGCTTCGCTCAGCTGGTGACCTCCTTGTCTCAATTTTTTTTTATACCTCTAATGTGGCAAACAAGCTTACGGCCCGCCTGATAGCAAGCGGTTACCGTAGCCATATGGACGCTTGCAATACTCGAGGCATCACTCACGCGTTACCGACCATTCCCTCCTCCCCGATGAGATCTGGCGACCTTACTCACGCGCAGGAACACAACATAAAGTTATTTGGCTGCGGTATTCTGTAAGGTGGAGGTACTTCCCCAGTCGAGCTGCTCTTTGAGGGAATAAACGCTACGACCACTCAGTTAATTATCTTCTCTTCCCCACACCGTCCTCGTACAACTAGGTATCTACTGTCTACCATTTCTTCATATAATCTAACAATTAGAATTTAAACAGAGAGCTCGCTAAATTGAAAACAGACCAACAACCATTGTAAAGTACCCGCGGCGTTATAGTGCGTTTCAATCGTATTTACCACAGAGTAAATAATATACCAGTAGTACTATTTGTTGCAATAAACTATAATGTAGATAACAAATGTCCTAACTTTAATATTATCGTGACATTAAAAAATCATACATAACTTTTTTTTTGTCATTCAAACTATTTATTAATAAAAACAAAATAAAACAAAATTAAATAATAAACACTACTCTAAACTAAACCTAATCTTTAAAAATAGAAACTATTCTAAATCCGTGCCAGTGGGTAACGTTCCCAGAATACTGGCAGCATTGCCACGTTGGATGGCAATGCTAAGCTGCTGATAGAAGTATAAGCCAGCATCCTGGGAACGTGTCGCCTCAACTAGGCGTGCTGCAAGTTCTTTTTATATTTTTTGCCATTTTTTTGGTCCCCACATTACTACATTACTATAAATTCAATAGTTTTGTGTGTGTGTATGTTTGTTTCACTCGGCTCCGTAATGGAAGAACAGATTTATATGAAACTTAATACATAGATAGATTATGCTCTAGAATCTAGAGCATAGTATCCTTTATATATTATTCTAGAGTCTAGAATAATATATAAAGGATTCTTTGGAAGCTAGATAACAGAAAAGAGAAACGAAAACTGACTGCGTTCATGTTGTCTTTCGCAGTGTGTGTGGGGGTGTGTGAGTGTGTGTTTTAATAAGTACTTTTACTAAGGCCTTATTCAAATTACTAATTTTATTTTTGTGTGACACCTAACTTTGCCGATCGATTAAGAACGGCTAATCATGCTACACCACGAGCGCTACAAAAAGTTAAGCTACCACCGTCGTGGTCGGTACCTGGATGGGTAGCCTAGTGGTATTTCAAATCGAGCGTTTCCGTGCTTCGGAAGGCACGTAAAGCCATTGGTCCCGGTTATCACTTAATTGTGATAGTCGTTAAGCTAGTTGGAGGCCACCTAGGCGGCTTGAAAACTCCAACAGTAGGTTGACCACTAGCCTACCTCCACCAATCCGCGGTGGGCACGCGTGGTGCAGTATTGCCCATTCCCTTTCACCATCATTTGTGAAAGGAGGCCTGTGCCCAGCAGTGGGACATAATTATAGGCTGATGATGATGATGATGATGATATGAGTCTTATCTTAATCTACCTATAACTAAGTCGGCCCACCTGGTGGTAAGCGGTCACCGTAGCGATATACACGCTTCACTCACGCTTTACCGACCCTTCCTATCCCCAATGAGCTCTGGCGACCTTACTCACGCGCAGGAACACAACATAAAGTTATTTGGCTGCGGTATTCTGTAAGGAGGTACTTCCCCAGTCGAGCTGCTCTTCGAGCGAAATAACGCTATGCTCTATCTCTCTTACTCATTATCTTATATTCCTTTAGCTTTGTTTACCTTTTCTCCAGCATATTTTGAAATAAACTTTACTCTACGCGTTATAAAATGGTAGCGTCCAGTTACTAATTAAAAGTAATAAATAAAATTGTGAAACGCCCCCGAGCCCGCGGCCCGTTACTGATTCGCTATTACCTTAATTGGGAAACGTTCAATGCGTGAGTGTTAATAATAAATTAAGTGTTTCAGTCGGTTTAAAACCTGTTAGAGTTAAACTTGAGTATTTTGAGGAATTTGTGGTGGTTTAGTTGGGATAATGCTTTTAATTGTAAATGAAGAAATAATCAAAATCAAAGCCATTTATTTAATTCAGGCCCTATAGTGCACTTATCAAGGTTAAAAGTACTGAAGTTACCAACAGTTTGGCAGCCTTCAACTGAGAAATACCGACAAAAAACTCAGCAAGGTGTTTTAAATATATTTTTTGGACACTGACTATATTTTTTTTTGTCTTTTATTTTGTAAGATATTTACAAAATAAAAGAGTTCCCAGTCACACAATGAATTGCACAAACTCCTAAAATATAATAACTGCTTTGTGAAACACCACTATTACATCGACAGGGTTATTAAAGTAAATAATTGTTAAAAAAGAAACTTCTTTGTCTTTTTAACTAAGGTAAAGGGCAACAACCATTTCAACAATTCCTCGTTCCATCACTACAATATAAAATTGACCAAATAAAATCTGCACGAACCAGGAACAATGTAAATCTTTCTCCTCTCTCCGTACATAAATAAAGCAGGCCGAGTGTTGCCAGCTCGTGGTTGAGTCAGTTAATTAATCGTGTTATTACATCTAGGAAGCTGTAATGGCAACCTTTAAGTAATTTTTAAGTGTACACGCTGTTGACGGGTAATTTCTGCTTATAGTATTGATTGATACAATGAAATGTCTTCAAACTTAGATGTAAAAAGGAAGGTACAGAAAGCATATTTGACATCTGGTCCAGGTGTGGTCTGATTGAACCATAACAGAGATAGCGAACTCAGAAGGTAGCGCGAGTGGTCCAGGTTCGGCAATCACTTCCTATTCAACTCACTCTTACAATCAGAATCTCATACACAAACACTCACTCACACACACACACACACACACACACACACACACACACACACACTCACACACACACACACACACACACACACACACACACACACACACACACACACACACACACACACACACACAAACATTATATTCAAACACCCATACCTATCTTTACTAACAATATTAACCCTAGTTTTTCTGCCTGTAATGTATTTATTAATTTCCTTAATTTAACTACTGCAACTCTTTTAAATGAGCAACATATTACTGAATTGTAAATATCCTAGTAAGTGGAGACCTGGTGACCTGAAATACAGGTACTTTGCCTTGTTTAGGCACCAGTCTCCCACAGTATATAGTTTGCCTAAATATGTATGAATGAAATGTGTACACTAATCAAATATTGTGGTGAGAAAATATTTTTTTATTATTATTATTATTCAATCAAAGATAAATCAGACGTTCAGCTCTAGTTTTCGCTAGATGGACACCTGGCACTAAAATTATCTTTTCCGGTGATGAGACCAGTAGTAGTGACGCCAAAGACTAAAGACTAAAGGCTTCGGTTCGAATCCTTAAACCATAGCATTCATCATCATCATCAGACTATATTATGTCCCACTGCTGAGCACAGGCCTCCATTCACAAATGAGGGTGAAAGGGAATGGGCAATACTCCACCACGCGTGCACTGCGGATCGGTGGAGGTAGGCTAGTGGTCAACCTACTGTTGGAGCTTTCAAGCCGCCTAGGAGGCCTCCAAATAGCTTAACGACTATCACAATTAAGTCAGTCAGGTGAACCATATCACTACGGTAGGGTATTTCCTAGTACCTACTTGACTGATTTCCACTAGTTAAAAATCTATCATCAAGCATCTACCGTTGTGTTCCTGCCTGGGTTACATCCTGCATACAAAGGTTGATTGTTTAGTAGCGATGACGATTGTCGGCAACCATCTTGTCTAGGGGGGCTGGTAAGTAACGATGTGCTCGAAAGGAGGGTCACAATGCCTAGAACGGAACTGGTAATCAAGTGCAGCAGCGGTACCCACCTTTAGGTGAGGTATGTATTAAGAGGGGTAGAGCATAGCGTTTATTCGCTCAAAAAGCAGCTCGTCTGGGTGCGTACCTTACAGAATACCGCAGCCAAATAACTCTATGTTGTGTAAAGTTGTGTTCCTGCGCGTGAGTAAGGTCACCAGAGCTCATAGGGGAGTGGGGAAAGGTCGGTAACGCGCGAGTGATGTCTCGTGTATTGCAAGCGCCCTCATGGCTACTGTAACCGCTTACCATCAGGCAGCGTGCTTGTTTACTGACTTCGTGGTATAAAAAAGTGCTTGGGAAAGATTTTCAATTCGAGGGTTGATTATAAACTTAAAAACTGGTCGTGAATCTTCGTTCGCACAGAAAAGAAAGAATGGCACCGAAGATTAACGAAAGAATGCATAAAACTTACAATCAACCTTATATCACTACTATAAGGTTCACAATACACTGCAGCTGTTAGTTCCGTCTCACTCGCAAGTCACGCCCCTCCGCACGGCGCGCGCTAACATGACGGCAGCTGTCGACCAATAAATAGCGTTTCCCGCGTTTTGAAAATGTAACTTCTGCGCAGGTACATCGGTAAGCCATATTAATTGGGTACTACTATTGTTTATATTTTATCACTATTTTTTCACAATCATTCAATCAATTTAAGGTGAGCTCCCATTTAAATTACATTCATATAAAACAATCAAAACCTTCGGTCCATGCGGACGAAGTCGCGGCCAATAGCTAGTCCATATTTAACGGACTCAGCCCACAAATACGTTCCGTAATTTGTTTGTCTCGTTTCCACATTTTGAAGTTCCAATTTTGTTATAATAACATTTGTCTTTCGGCTTCCGTCAGTAGACAGGTCACTTCACAAATTGACCATACAGTCAATATTATTACGGATATATCTTCATGGGATTTTACCGGGTTATGGAGGCAAAAAACCATGGAACATTAACCCACAGAAGCGCAATGACGTTTATTTGAAATCTATTCCGCCAATTTGTCGGGCCGTTTGGCGCAGTTGGTTAAGATTCACCTTACGCGCCGCAGGTCGTGGGTTCGATTCCCACACAGGACATGCATTTGTGTGCATGAACATGTCTGTATGTCCTGAGTCTGGGTGTAATTATGTATCCCACCAAAAACATTTTTATGTAAAATGTTGCCGCCAAGACATATGGCTCGTACTGTCAAAAAGTTATCAGATCTCATGTAGAGCCAAGCTTATAACTATACATCCACTTACTCTACAAGCCCTAACTTCACAAACTCTACACACCGTAGTCAAAATATGTGGCTTGTCCGTTTCGCTACCGTCACATGGGAGTAAGGTGAAAAATTTACTCAACGTTCATTGTTATTCAATAGTTCTTGTAGTAGTGAAACGGCCAAGCCACATATTTTGACTACGGTGTGTAGAGTTTGTGAAGTTAGGGCTTGTAGAGTAAGTGGATGTATAGTTATAAGCTTGGCTCTACATGAGATCTGACACACGATATCTTCGTATTTTTTTGTTCAATTGACAAAATGAAAAATACGTGTCTAATATTTTTCGACAATGTAAAAGACATCTAGCCCATTCCTTTTATGGACCGTACTACCATAGCCTATGCTTACAACATCAGGTGTACTCGCGCGTTGCCAACCTTGTAAAATTATCTTGGACCGCCCCATGCTATATTCCCTTGGGAAAACCACGGCGGAGAGCTCGATCCACAGTCTGAGCTTTCGTGGAAGGAAGCTCCTTTGAGACCGCACTGTATGAAACCATTTTGGTTCCAATGTGTGAGGATAGACTCCTCGTTGATGGCGAGAGTTGCGATGGTAGAAGGTAGCCGTGGGCATCAGCTTAAACAATTCTTCAGAACACTATCCGTTGTACATGCGGTAGAACACACATAAGGAGCCAAAGTCTCTCTCTAAACTAAACTAGGAGTTTCCGAAATAAAACTGAATGGAAATCGATGACAATTGTAAAATAGCTTAAATATTTATAACACAAACACACAGACGGACTAGTCGACAGGAAGCGTTGAGTGTTATCGTAGTAAACATGCAAGGTAGGCTTCTTCGGGTGTGTCATACAAACATACGGTATTTTATGTGTATATGACGGGACCGCATGAATGTTAGATGGACTGACTGACATGCTACAGGTTGTAGTAGGTTTGATTCCCATTTTTGGGTATGAGAATATGACTATCTGAATCCAGGTGTAAAGATATCTATACAACGTTATTTTTAGATTAGATATACCCCAACAAGATTGTATAGGGAAACTGCTATAGTAAAATTAAATACAAAAAATCTTCAAATTATGAGTTACTTTTTACATACAAAAAGTGCACTTAGAATACTGTTTTTGATATTTTTTGTTGTCAGTAAAATACACGGGGCTTTTTTCATACAAAAAGTGCACTTTAAATAATGGTTTTGATAAGTTTTGTTGTCACTTAAACACACGGGGCTGTTTTCATACAAAAAGTCCACTATAAATACTGTTTGTGATAAGTTTTGTTGTTTCATACAAAATCAAAATTACTTGTGAGTGAGAAAATTGCTTGTGAATTTTACAAAGTGTATAAATTTTACAATCTACTTAGCGAGATTGTAAACTGTCAATAAATTCTGAACTGTACCGTACTGCTTACAATATAACGTATTAATTTCCGATACTTTATAATCAATCCATGTCAAACCGTCATATTTTGAACCGTCCCTGATTGGTCAGTCTTAGTGGTGGTTCGTTCTGTCTATGTCCATAGCATTAGAAAACAAACATAGGAGTTAAATAAAAGAAATACACATTGAATTGTTTGAGATCAAAATTAAATACGGCGTTCAACCAATCAGCGCGCAAAGTGCGTTCCGACGCATTCAAGTATGATGCCAGTTCACAATATGACGATTTGTCATGGATAGATTATAAACTATCGGAAATTAATACGTTATATTGTAAGCAGTATGGTACAGTTCATAATATATCGGGGAGTTTATATTCTCGCTAGATACATTATAAACGATCGGTTTTCACAATATTACGGTGACATATACATGTCTTCGAGATACATAGTATTATATCCCCTCTTTTACCCCCTTGTAAAAGAGGGTAACAAACCACTAGGATGAGTCACAAGGGTAGTAGTTAAATTTCAAAAATTTAATATGTTTTGCCGACCACCTCAGGCCTGTTGTTGACCTTATTAGCAGCATAGCAACCGATAGTATTCATATATGGCCACCCATCAAAATACCCGTTGCTCCGCGGAATCTCCCCATATTATTACTGACATCATTAACAATCATTTGCTGGTTTATCTGTTCGACAAACGGGTATTTTGTTTGGTATACACTCGCACTATGCAATCATGTGTTGTGTGTATGTGTAGGGGTGTGTGTGTGTGGTGTTGAGCTCAAATTGGCTCCCACTTCGCCTCCGAGCATGAGCCGCGAAGCTAATAGGCGGAGCTATACCGTAGGGCTGTCAATGTTTAGAAGTAATTATGTATTATTAAGGAGTGAAGGAGCGAAAGCGCTCGTTGTTTAGCGTGATTAGCCGTTCTTAATCGAGACCTATACAGGTGACCGGATCGCCTAGTGGTATTTCACAAAAGCCGTTGGTCCCGGCTATCACTTAATTCTGATAATCGTTAAGCTAGTTGGAGGCCTCCTAGGCGGCTTGAAAACTCCAACAGTAGGTTGACCACTAGCCTACCTCTAACAATGCGCAGTGGGCGCGCGTGGTGGAGTAGGTATCTCTGCCCATTCCCTTTCAACCTTATTTGTGAAAGGAGGCCTGTGCTCAGCAGTGGGACATTATAGGATGATGATGATGAATCTATCGGAAAAGTTAAGCTACCACCTGGGTCAAGTGGCTGTTTCAAGTCTTTCCAGAGCTCACTGCGACTAGACTAGATCTATTGCTACAACCTGAGGCCGGTACCTATTCGGGTGACCGCCTAGTGGTATTTCAACTCCAGCGTTTTCCGTGCTTCGGAAAGCACAAAAAGTCGTTGGTCCCGACTATCATGTCGTTAAGCTAGTGGGAGGCATGGACGAATAGATATACTCTATGTTGGAGGCCTCATATGTCGCTTAAAACTCCAACAGTAGGTTGACCACTAGCCTACCTCCACCAGTTCGCAGTGCGCACGCGTGGTGGAGTATCTACCCATTCCCTTTAATCCTTATTTGTGAAACGAGTGCCCGTGCTCAGCACTGGAGCATTATGGTCTGCTGATGAAGGGGTGAATATAAATACAATAGACACACTGTCTATTGTATTTATATTCACCCCTAAACCACTGTTTAATTGACATCACAAATTTTAAGTGTAAATGAAGTGGTAGAAAACATAAATAGGTTTTTTTTTAACAAAAAGTAATAACTTACAATAATGCAAAAAAACTTATAGAATAGGGATGATTCCTAGGAAAAAAAAATATAAATTCTAAGTAGTCAGTCAGTTAGATTATCAAAAAATATTGGACACGTATTTTTTGCTTTACCAAATCATTGAAAACTGACAAAGATAACGCGAGTCAAAGTTCGGAAGTTGAGGTTCGTGACGTCGCTTTAGAGTAAAAATTTTACTCTAACGTGACGTCACACGATATCTTCGTATATGTTTGTTTAATTGACAAAAGAAAAAATACATGTCTAATATTTTTGATAATGTAAAAGACGGACTAAATATATTTTTTTAGTCATCTAGCCCATTACTAGCTTTTCATCCGGCGTTCTTCGCATAGGGGTTGATTATTATAAATCCTTCCATAGTGTATGCCTGCGTTATATAAAAAACATTTGTATAAAATTTCAAGTTTATAGAAAAAGCGGTCTGAGCTGCCACCTTCATGAAATGAAATAAGAGGCCTTCACTCACGGTTCTTACGTAAGTTTCTAACGCATGCTGAACATCTCTCGCCGAACACCTACTACTGGATTATCCCGACACCTGCACTTAAGAGCCAGTTCCCTTCTTGGCTTTGTGTGCACCACCTTCGGCCACATCATCACTTACCATGGTGAGATTATATTCTGAAAATACAAACGTATACATTAAACAAGTACTAACATAAAAACATCATTTTGTTACAAGCTTTTTACTGGTGACTGTACTTTATGTTGTCTGTACTTGCATTGTCATCTAATATACTAATGTATACCAAATTTCAGCTCAATCGGATACAGGGAAGTGGGTCAAATTTAACATGCAAGATTCGATTCATTATGTGGTAATTGGTCATGCAATAACGTTCCTTAGACTTCATCGGTCAACTTAAAAAAAACTTTTAAAAACTTGCGTGTGACAACCCTACTACCCGTCTGACCGCAGGCCCATCAATATAACAATTTAACAAGAGCGTTTCAACAGCTATAAATTAAATGAGTTAACAGCCCTACAAATTCTCTCGGAACTCGTATACGGCCTACTCACATCCACTGAGCCTAAGGGGTGAATGCGACATGGATACAATGTTTGTTAAGTACATCTTATTGAGAATTTTATTGATGATTTCATCTAGATTTGATTTTGAATAGGCTGTTTATAGTAGGTACTATATTACATGTTTTCATACAAATAGTGCACTTTTTTGGTCAGATTTAAGTAAAACATGGGGTAACCGCGCGGGACAGTTAGTACTCTATGTAATACTAGCTGTCCTGCACGGTTTCACCCGCATTCCCGAGGAATCGTATGTTTTCCCGGAATAAAAAGTATCCTATGTGTTAATCCAGAACATATTCTATCTGTGTGCCAAATTTCATCCAAATTCGTTCAGCAGATTTTACGTAACAGAGTAACAAACATACATCCATACTCACAAATTTTCGCATTTATAATATTATATATATTATGAGTAGGATAGTCCTAGTATTTTTATAAGTTTTAAAGAATGTCTTGTCACCGTAATTGTATGTAATAAGATTACTTGTATTCAGTCATTGATAGGAAATATTTATTTGTTTTTATGACATAAATCGTTTATTTTTATTAACCAAATTTTGCGCATGTTATTTAGTTATATAGTTCCCGCATTGTCTTTCCATTTCTTTAATTCAAAAACTTCGATTTGTACTCTTCACATACAACAAATCATAAAACAATCGTTCATTCATCCAACATCCCACATTCAATCCACAATTAATAAATACACACCCAAAAAGTGTTATACGAAAACAAATCCAATCAATGCAGAATTTGGTAACGATACAACTTCAAAAATAACCGAGGACTCTTGCCTGAGGCCTGTTCATTAGATCATTATTTTATGAGCACCAAATTTGGTCAGTTAAAGCCTATTATTTGGGCCAATATGGGCCCAATTATGGTCTTCTTGGAACTAACAGATGATTTGTGAGGAGGCTATGAATTATCACTAATTTAGTGCATGTTCTGCTCTGTTTTGTTTGGTGTTTTAACTACGTTACAGTGGCTGTGTTATTTTTGATTGGGTATTGTTAGAATAAATCTAAATTAATTAATATTTATATGTGAGAAATCATTTACACTCCGGAAAGGTGACTGTCCGACTGTTTGTATGGAAGACAAGGTCCTACCAACCAACAATAGCGTAAAGTATATCGGTTTGCACCTGGATAGAAGACTGACCTGGGCCAGTCACATCAAAGCCAAGAGAAAAGAAGCGAACATTCAATTTCAACTCTTAAACTGGCTGCTGGGTCGTCAATCCCGCTTGTCCCTCAGCAACAAACTGCTAGTATATAAAGCTATCATCAAGCCGATCTGGACATACGGAATAGAGCTCTGGGGCTCAGCTAGTAACTCCAATATCGAGATCCTCCAGAGATTCCAAAACATTGCTCTAAGAACAATCTCAAGCGCCCACTGGTTTGTCAGAAACACAGAGATACATGAGTACCTGGAGATGCCAACTGTAAAGCAGGAAGTCAGCAACAACAGCCAGAGATATAAAGCAAGACTTAACAAACATGTAAATGAATTGGCAAAAAACCTCTTGAACACAAGCGACAATGTAAAGCGCCTGAAAAGATGGCAAATACTGGACCTAGACCAAAGAAACTAAATTTCTTTTACCCTTTACGGTGTCATTTAATGGAATGACACCTACACCCCTGATACCTCGACCACATCTGATTATGGCTAAGGAGCCGATAGCAGATAAAGGAGAAAAAAAAAATATGTGAGAAATATATTGGGTGTAATGGAAACGGTAATCAGTTTTTTGGTACTAGGCGCACAGATCGCGGAAGAGAAAAGTTTATATCAATATTAGCAAGAGACCAAAAATGATAATGACCCTCATTGAGCGGTGACATGATGGCTATGATTTTAATTCAATAAACTTGGATGCAAAAATTTGGTTTGAATTTTTGAGTAATTTATTTTGAGTTGAAACTTTTTATAGAGAGTCTGTACCTGATGTAGTCCATCCCTTTCAGATAGATATACCTTTTCCGTTACACCCAGTATAGTTTAAAAAAAATACTTCTACATAAGCATCTATTGGAATAAAAAAATTGCTACCTATATCGATATAAAACTAAATATTTAACCAGATAAGAAATTATTATATAACATTTTCGGTTATTTGAGAAAGAATAGTGTTCTTTAGCGATCAACTAAATGTTAATACCCCAAAATAATAACAAACGCAAAATCAACGTCTAGTGATGTAACGTGTCCGATTTTTCAGTCGATAATAATAAATAATTTAATACCTAAAATAGACAATAATGTATTTAGACGGGCCAGTTGGCGCAGTTGGGTCGTGGGCATTCCCACACAGGGCATGCATTTGTGTGCATAAACATGTTCTGAGTCTGGGTGTAATTATGTATATTAAATATGTATTTACAAACAAAAAGTAGTATATGTATTATATCAGTTATCTGGTTTCCACAGTACAAGCTCTGCTTAGTTTGGGATGATGACCGTGTGTGAGGAATGCCCCAGGTTTTTTTTTTTTTTTTTTAATGTATGTGCTAAGTAAAGCAATTGCACCTCAGTAATAATCATTAGGTTTAGCACCATGTAACACTGAACCCCAATCCTGCCAACATGGGTTCTACAAGTTTGGGTAGAGATAGCATACAATTTATGTGAAAATAATATTTTAATATAATATGATGTATACCTATTTAATTTACAAATCGGCAGATACATCAATCTCTTATGAAAAAAAAATGTGTAGGCAAAGAATCTTTATTTTGTCTTTTTATTTTATTTAAGAAGGTAGACACAAAATAGAAATTCAGACATACCTACATCGCTCCCAAAAATTTCAGTATTTTTCCCACAAACTAAATTTATTTATGGTTGAATAGTGTTGTGCTGCTATCGATACGAGGGCGTGTCGCCGTTGCCGGTATAACTCACGTGGTTATTACCTCGCCGCGGCATTAACAAATATTGAAACATATTATACGAGCAAAAAACCTGCGCGCACGCATCGCCCTGGCGCGGTGCGGCCGCGGAGTCGATCCACCTTTTTAATTTGAGAAAAACATTGGAATTTAGAAAAAAAACGTGGGCAATTTTGCTTTTTGTTCCATGAGTTTTAGTAGATTTTATTAAAATTGATTGCCATTTATTCGTATTTTTTTAAATACACAAATAAATAAACTATAAACATTCATAAACCGACGCTATCCTTGAGATTATTTATAAATAAATAAATGTACCCAACGTAAAATATACAAATAATGTATATACGTTTAAATTTTCAAAATGGCATTATACTTGTTTATAAAGACAATCAATAAGGATATTCAATTAGACAGAAATACCGCAGTTAATGTAATATATTCATATTTATAATGAACAATCATATAAATAAAAAGTTACAATAAATAATATCGTATCAATAAATGTTAAAAATTCATAAAACAGTTTCGACAGAGCGACGTCGAATACAAAATAAAGGTATGCACACATAATTGGGTCTGAACAAATTTCCATTGATATTCGTGATGGGAAAAAAGTACAAAATCACTATCGATGAGATGTGTACGAGCGTCGATATTCACCCGGGTGAACGGCTGCGCAAAAATAAATGTATCGATACCTTAGCTCTTCACACAACGTGACAGATGTCAGTTTCGTTTGTCAAACTGTAGATGTATATTGGTTTATTTATAATGGGCCACTTACAGGCACTGCAAATTGTCGAGAATTGCATCGGCTTAAACAAGGTGTCAATTTGGCGGAGTTATGAAAGTTTGGTTTCTTGGAACTATTTGTTTTAAAGTTTTGTAGTGGCTCCGAGGTTGGAGTTTACACTTTATTTGTGTATTGATGGCATCGATTGTGTGGGCGGTTGCTTTATGGCCCGCTTTATTGATTGCGAATGTCGATAGATTTATCTTAATATATTTTAAAATATATTGAGAATAACGTTCTGTGAATATAAATATCTTTAAGTTTCATTCATGATTTCTTATTTTTATGTTTGTGTTACAATTGAATACCTATACTATAATATAAGTAAACGAATAAAATTTGACAATTATTAGCCACTGTATCTATAGGTATACAATACAGATAGGGTAATTTTTATAAAGGTTTGTATATAACCACAACCTTTTTTTTTACTGTTTATAGGCCTATGTTTGACCGCAATCTCACCATGGTAAGTCATGATGTGGCCGAAGGTGGTAAGCACACAAAGCCTAGAAGGAACTGGCTCTCAAGTGCAGCTATCGGAACACACCGAAAGGTGCTTGGCGACAGATTTTCAACATGAGGGTGGTAGCCAGCCAGGCGGGTACCACAAAGTACCCTACCACCGTGCTATGGTTTCCTCACGATGTTTTTCTTCACCGAAAGCTCAAGCTCATTGTAGGATTCGAACCCGGGACCTTCGTCTCGGTATCCGACGTCACTACCACTGAGCTATCATCGGCTTAACCGCCTCACCATAGTAAGCAAATACATCCTTTGAGATTATGATATACTTATTGATGATATATATTTATTTTGTTTCTTTATAATGAGCTCCATGAGGAGGCGCTCTGTGCGGGTAGTGTGAAACAAGCAGCATAGTATTGTACCAAATGATGCTGTGCTTTCTACCTTCTTCTGCCGGAACAGTAACTCCTCTGAACTCTTCTTCAAACCCTTTTCAAGAAGGGTGTGAAGAGTCGGTCAACACGCGAGTACCCCCGGTTTTGCAAGTGACCGTTTACCATCAGGCGGGCGAAATGCATATTACCCACCTATGTTACATAAAAAAGTTACTCAAACAAAACTTGTGGTAAATCTAAACGAATGTTGCTGTTGTTTTAATAAGATTAATTTTTATTTTATAGAGTAGGTACATAAATTAATGTTAACATTGGCTTACACAAAAATAACCTTCGCTGATTTATTTATTTAGGTCTGCCAACAGTTGTTACATTAAAAAAAAAATACACGTTAAAACTTAAACTAAGAGCACAACCAATTATAGGCAAACACCGCATGACCTATTACAACTAAAGTTCAAAACAAACAAAAAAAGACAAAAAATGAAATACAGCATAATAATAATAAACTACTTACATAATAGTTCAAAATAAAAAACATATCGGTACTAAAAATAAATATTATATTAAAAATTCATAAAAAGAACAATCGACTTTTTTATAAATATTCATCGACACTTCCCCATCCCTAGTCAAGCGAACGAGATTTATATCATATCATTATGCATAAAATATTTCTTTTAAACGTATAATTAGTTGTTATTAATATTATAAATAATATACTTTACCCGCCTCGGGGTTAACTTTGATACTGATACCAGACCATGTTTAAATTGAGTTTGCTTTTTTTTAAATAACGCTTAGTTAATAGGGAGTTGATGCATAGTAATTTTCGATAATTAGTTTTTGGTTTAATTTGAATTTGTGACACGGAAAGTAGGTTAAGTTGACTTTAAAGTCAACAAAAGTGATAGTTTTGGTTTATGGAACAACTAGCTGTGTCCCGTGGTTCCACCCGTGATGTTATATACCTTAAATATGCGAGCTATTGAATGCAAAAATTATTCAAAATAGACGGGCTAAGTGGCGCGGTTGGTTATGATTCTACCTATCGCGCCGCAGGTCGTGGGTTCGATTCCCATACAGGACATGCATTTGTGTGCATGTACATGTATGTCCTGAGTCAGGGCGTAATTATGTATATTAAATATGCATTTACAAACAACAAGTAGTATATGTAGTATATCAGTTATCTGGTTTCCATAGTACAAGCACAGATTACTAAATAGTTACTACGTAAGTACAAGCTCTGATTAGTTTGGGATCAGATGACCGTGAGGAATGTCCCAGGATATTATTATTATATAAAATATATCCTGAAATTAGCTCAATCATACATATAAAATCTTTAGTTTTATAATATAAACATTGATTATTATTTTAATCATGACTAAAGATAATATTATTATTGTAATCATTTTTTATAAATAAAATATATTCTTCTAACAAAAAAGAAAATATTAATTAATTATTATGGTTCTGTAAAGTTTTTTCTAATTCGTCGTATGATCAACAATAAGGTATATTTTTAACCGACTTCAAAAAAAGGAGGAGGTTCTAAATTCGGTTGTATTTTGTGTTTTTTTTTTATGATTGTTACCTCATAACACCTTCATTTATTAACCGATTTGGAAAATTCTTTTTTTATTTGAAAGGGTACACTTCCCGTTTGGTCCCATTATTATCAGATCAGGATTTGATTACTTCCTAGTGTACTTTGAAGTCGGTTTAAGTTTTTTGTAAAACAGTCCAATTATTTTGTTATAAAACGACATTATTTTTTATAGTATTATGGCGATCATCATGCAATAACATTCTAGTGCCATATTTTTTACAATTTCAATTAACTATATCATAAAATAAAGTGTTTCGCGTAGTTTATTTCTGAGAACATATAAAACGTATATATCCTTATTTACTACAAAAATTACCCCAATTACGTACCTCATTATACCCAACACAGAACACATTAAAAACCAACCCCGAAATCTTGGACAATTACCTTTTATGTTGGTAATTTGCAAATACTGACAACACTGCGCGCATATTAACCAAATAACCAATTTAGCCCTGTATTTTACGCATTCAAAAACCACCTTTAACAAATTAAACATAAGGCTTTTTATGACGCACAATTAATCGTGCAATTACTAAATTTCAACACATATTTACCAATCAATTTTGAACTTTAATTTAATGAGGTAAAGTTGAGAATGTTCGAATATTTATAACACATCAGTAAACATTACGATAGCGCGGAGCCATTATTGAATTTACTTTATATAATAATGGTTAATCACTCGAAAGCATCGCTCGATGCTGCCTTGTTACTGAGAGAATAGTGATGACTTATATTTTTGTCGATAATTTCGATTTTATCGATAGTTGATCATAAAGCCTTTTATATCAAAGACTGTAACAATAAATAAATGCTTCTTACTTATAAACAGTTCATCATCATTATATCAGTCTATGGATGTCCACTGTTGAATATAGGCCTCCCCCATTGACTCCCACTTGGATTGGTTTTGGGCCGCTTGCATCCAGTGATGCCCAGTGACTCTGACCAGGTCGTCGGTCCAACTGGTGGGAGGGCGTCCCGCTCGGCGCGCACCAGTATGTGGTCGCCACTCGAGAACCTTTCTTCCCCAGCGGTTATCGGCTCTTCGAGCGATGTGGCCTGCCCATTGCCACTTCAGCTTACTTACTCAATGAGCTATGTCGTTTTCGTTCTCATACAAATGTCCTCATTGCGGACCCTATCACGTAGAGAAGTTCCGAACATAAACAAAAAATAATAAAATAATATAGTAATAAACAGTTACAATGATATTATTTTAAGTTTTTAATGCTGTTTGAAGATTTTAGTTCTCGCCCCCTCAGGTGCGAGGACGTCCGCTGTCGGCGACGTGGCTGTCACCTAACGCCGCCACTGCCTCTTGATGCTCGTTATGAAATTTTGCGCGTCGGTAGAAATCACCTAGAATAATATGAATAATACTTTATAACCCAGGAAAATAAATGATACCACGGAAACACGGGTAAAACCGTGGGGCAAAAACTTAAGTAAAGTATAAACTATAGACTCTCCAAATTAATTGTTTTAGATATTTATTCATAATGGTTGGATCAAATTATTATGGTAGAAGGATTGAGTGAAGTGGTAACTGACCATAACGCAAATAGCAAAGCTAATAAAATTGTAGGTATTTGTAAGTTTATCACAAGCTCTCGAGCTGTACACACCACAGTGCAATCATTGTTTCATTCGGTTCTGTGGCTTATTTATTTATTTATAAAAATTGTACGATAATAATAACAAACCTATCGGGGCCTATGAGGAGTTTATTGCGTCGCTTCTTCTCCTCATACGGGACTCTTCCGAAGCGATAATATTACGTTGTTCCATTGAACTACGGCCACCGAATCCTAATACCACAGAACCTTAATCATGGTGTTAGTATCGCTTGGCAGTCACTGGTGCTGATTCTGTTGTAAATCACACTAAACTAATTTTAGTCACATCTCATCTCTTTCTTACGAACATTATTGAAAAAGGATAGAACATATTTTAAGTTGTAAAATTAATCTTTGCCGTCTTATTTTGCGTGTATTTAGGTGTAACCACGATAGATGGCGACTAAATTTATATTGAAAACAAGCATTGGACTAATTTGACAGGACTAAATTTCTTACATCCTTTTCTTATGTTCTTTGTTAGAAAGAGACATAGTGAGATTAAAATTAGTTTAGTTGTGAACAACAAAATCAGGGCCACTGATGCTATTAATTGTTATCGATAGTTTTTCAGCTCCATGTCCCACCCTTACCGCCGGCGGCGCTCGGCGCGGGGCGTGCCCCTCATTCGCCGCAATAATTTATACAGCACTCGTTAAATAGTCGAGTACACTGCCGGTTCACCACTTCGGTCATCACAAACACGTGCACGCCACTAATTGTTGGTTTAAAATACATTTAATCAACGCATACTATCTTTGAGTTAAGGATATTATATGAAATTAATTATTGAAAATGTTAGAATACTCAGTCATTTGATAGTTTTACGGGAGTTTTGAAAATTGGTGAGAATGACGTTTGCACTTTGCTGCTCGCGCCACCATATAAATGTGAGTCAGACTCGTACACGGAGGGTTCCTTACAATATTAAATAACTCAACCTTACTATGAAAAAAAAAAGCTTAAAAACCGACGTTTGTTGTATGGGCGCCCCCTTTAAGTTTTAATTTTATTTGATTTTTATTATTTTTTGTTATAGCGGCCATAGATATACATAGTCTCTGAAAATTTCAGCTGTCTACCTACCGTTCATGAGATACAGCCCACTGACAGACAGACGGACGGACGGACGGACAGCGGAGTCTTAGTAATATCCCTATTTCTCTTGGTGACGCCATAACTTGAGAACGACTTTACCGATCATCCATCTTTTTTAAAAGATTTCTAATAGGTACTATGGAGAAGATTCTTGAGGAAATAAATTAAAGTTGCGTAGAAAATTTAAGAAAACTTAACGGGCGGGTCGGCTGCATATCACTCGGATACGCGGGTGAAACCGCGGGGCGCAACTAGTTTTATGATGAAAATAGTTGATTCAAATTCAAAAAGCATTTATTCAATTTAGGCACTGATAAGGCACTTATGAACGTTAACAAATGGCGCCACACCGGTTCCAAATACAACTTGAACTGAGAAGACTCCGGCAAGAAACTCAGCAAGTCTTCTTTTTAATCGACTTAAAAAAAAGGAGATTATCAATTCGACACGTATGTATGTAATATTATTGGAACTGCAATATATTCACATATGATAATCTATTAGGGCTTCCAAACAAATATACAAAATTTCATAGGTATTTGTATGTATGTATGTTTGTCCACGTATATTTCCGAAGATATTAATCGGATTGTAACCATTCTTTTTTTATTAGTTTATATTTACTTCAACTTAGGGAACAGTGCAAGTTTCATCGAAATCGGTTCAGTAATTTTCAAGATATGTACAAATATGTGTGACGGCCTGGCTTATTGATACGAGCTACGGGTGTGGTGTCAAAGGGAAAACATCTCAAAACCTTGATCAAATTCTAGTGAAATTAAGAAAAACTAAAAATGACGAAATAAAAAAGTAATTTAAAAAATTGTATTCGTAAATTGTAATACTTCTAAGTACACATTAAAATAAAAAATAATTTAAAAAAATTAAATCGTCTTCAAAATACACTAAAAAGTAGTCAGATTAGAGTTATTTCATACTTTTTAGTGTATTTGAATACGATTTAATTTTTTTAAATTACTTTTTTATTTTAATGTGTACTTAGAAGTATTACAATTTACAAAATATATATAAAAATAGCCTGCGAAGCGAACAATTCATTCAAATGCATTCTTGTCACCTGTACCTTGCATAGCTTCTGTTTAACTATCTTTTTGAATCTATGTATAGGTAGCTCTTGGATTTCTTTGGGTACTTTATTATAGAAACGTATACATTGCCCCTTGAAAGAGTTTAGGACTTTGCTGAGCCGACTTAAAGGTACAGCAAGTTTGATGATAAATTAAGAGGAAACGCTGGTGGCGTTTGTTCCATACAAACGTAATCCTCAGTTTCCTCTCTGGAAAATGACACTAGAGCAATAATTATTTTACCAGGCAATCTGTAGGTACCACTGTATATCGCTCGGTTATGTTTCTCTCCATAAATTAATTATTATAAGAATTAGGAGCCTTCTAAAATCACAAAAAACTTAAAAAATTTAACGCCCTTATCAGACGTCTAGCGAACAAATTTGACGAATATAATAAAACAAAGGAAAACCGACAGACATAGCCAAAGCCCTTCTTATTATGATTCTTGAATTTTTTTAAATCCATCCCGTTTTGGAGGGGGAAACTGGGGATTACGATATAGCGATTTCGTCTAATTTAAATAAGTATAATCGGTCTAAGCTGTAGTTGTCTCTATCGCCCTCGGGCGGGATAGGTCGGGCACAGCGCGACTGCAACTATGTTAATAATCTATTTTTCAAATTTCTTGCAGCCATCCTTTCCTCTTAAGAGGACTCAATTCATCATACTTTTCATACAAAACCTCTGTACTTATTATGGCGTTGTTAAACATTTTTCGCTAGATGTTTTGAACAAATTAGTATCTTGTGCGCTATATCTAGCCGTGTATCACGGCGTAATTTAAAAAAAGTGTGAAACAAATTCAGTCAAAGCCTCCGAAAAACAGCGTTTTTGCTTGAACTTTGGCCATATCTAATGTACCTATAAATTGTAAAAGTAAAGAAAACATTTAGATACCAGGCTTGCAAATGTATTGGAGATTCTAAATAACTAACTTTTTTTTCACAAGCTTGTAAGATTTTTTCACAAGAAGTATACTCCTGGAACAAGTTTTATGAATGGGAAATCATGAATGACGACCTAGCGAAGCGGCCGCGAGTGCTCAGCGGAATTTACCGACTGATAACCGACGGCTCTGATGCTGTCACTCTTTTTTCGCAGTCAAACATTACGTTGGATGAAACAACAAGCTTTTAGACTATGCTTGCGTTGAAGTTGCGCCGGTCACAGAGGGCCACCTTAAACTAGAGAAAATTTCAAACTGGGTTAGAACCGCTACTAGCAAAATAACCAATTTTATACTACCTCCATAATTATACTTAAGAGCGCTTAACCGCTCTAAACATTAGGGGATAACAAGGACAGCTGCTATATTCCATTAGACTCGGGTAATAACCCCATTATAAGATATAAACGTTTGGCAATAATAGAATTAATATAATTCAACTCAATTGTACGTAATGTTATATGGCCATTATAAAGACATCAACGCGCGCGGTGTTTCATTATAATTTGTTTTGAGTTTATTTTTGTTCTAATTTACTAATACGGCCATTATACAGGGTGTTGTTTTGGTCGGCGACAAGCGACCCAGGAGCGGTAGTACAAAATATATATTCCCCAAAAATGGACTTAATTCCATTAAATACTGTAAATGTATTGAGAAATACCTCATTCAATTTGAAATAAAATTACTGCAAAGTATGGTTACTAGGCACGTGCACAGACTAGAGCTAGGCGCAAGCCGCCATCGCCCCACCCCTTTACTCCCTCGTACTCCCGTTGAGTATTATGTCTACACTTTAGCTTATTACATGATTTTCAACATTTTATTTTTTTTATTTTTATTATTTAAAAAAAGTAAAGTATTTTTTTTATATTTTTTTAGGACCAGTATCATTTGTATTATCGACCCTGAGTCGCTCGTCGCTGACCAAAACAACGACCTGTATTCAGCGAATATTATAATTATATTAATACGTGACGTGAAGCAAAAGCTTTCGCTCCTTTTTAGGGTTCCGTACCCGTAGGGTGCCAAACGGGACGACTCCGCTGTCCGTCCGTCCGTCCGTCTGTTTGTCAGTGGGCTGTATCTCATGAACTGTAATAGGTAGATAGCTGAAATTTTCAGTGAATATGTATTTATATGGCCGCTACAACAACAAATAATAAAAATGAAATAAAATTAATCTTTTTTTAAGCATTTTTTTTTTCATACCTAGGTTGAGTTATTTAATATTGTACGGAACCCTCCGTGTGCGAGTCTGACTCGCTCTTGGCCGGTTTTTTAGCCTATTGCACTTTTATATGGGGAAGAAGTGCGCACAAATACACTAATAATATAAAAATGCATTTTAAATACAGACAGACCAGTTGGCGCAGTTGGTTAAGACTTCACCTTACGCGCCGCAGGTCGTGGGTTCGATTCCCACACAGGATATGCATTTGTGTGCATTAACATGGCTGTATGTCCTGAGTCTGAGTGTAATTATGTATATTAAGAATGTATTTACAAACAAAAAGTAGTATATGTATTATATCAGTTATCTGTATTAGTTTGAGATCAGATGACCGTGTGTGAGGAAAGTCCCAGGATATTTATATATAGATAATTGTATCTCAATATACCTATATTACATTTTTTTGTGGATCAAGAATAGTTTTAGAACTAGATCGAAACTCCGATCTTCTCAAGAATAGATAATGTTAATCGAAAATCAACCTAATATCAGTGGTACAGGTTCCAAATTCAATTGTTTAAATCTTAACTCAAAACTTGACTTGAGCATTAATTGACATTATAGAATAGAACCTTAGAGCTTTATCTCTATATAAATAAGACTTATTTTCCTTTGCAAAGTAAAATTAACTCGGTTCAAACCTACTCGTGACACTTAAGTAACACCTGCACTTTTTATATGTCTTATCATATTACAATAAGGTTCACATTTGATTGTTCTAAATGTTTAAATAATTTGGTGAATTCTAAAAACGAGTACTCCAGCGCATGTACAAATAATTGGATCAATTTTCGACCAATAGGGACGCTTGTTACTGTACCACTATTGCTGCTGTCCTTGTCACTCATTAACATAGTGATAAGTTCTGTCTCTATCTTTTCTATGAAATTGTAATATGTTGTCTCTTTTACTCGAAGTATGTCTTTGTTTTTAAATTGTTCACCAATTAAGTTTCTTTTGAATTGATGAATTTGTTATCAAAAAATATTATGAGTAAGTAAGATGAAAAAACTGTTTTACAAAAAACTTATACCGACTTCAAAGTACACTAAGAAGTAATCAAATCCTGATCTGATGACAATGAGACCAAACGGGAAGTGTACCCTTTCAAACAAGAAAATAATTTTCCAAATCGGTTAATAAATGACGGAGTTATGAGGTAACAAACATAGAAAAACATGCAGTTATGTGCTCCTAACACACGTTCTAAATGAACGAATATGAAAATAATGGTGCCGATTCTGTTGTAAATCGCACTAAACTAATTTTAGTCACATCACATCTCTTTCTTACGAACATTATTGAAAAAGGATAGAACATATTTTAAGTTGTCAAACTAATCTTTGCCGTCTTATTTTGCGTGTATTTAGGCGTAACCGCGATAGATGGCGACTAAATTTATATTGAAAACAAGCATTGGACTAATTTGACAGGACTAAATTTCTTACATCCTTTTCTTATGTTCTTTGTTAGAAAGAGACATAGTGACATTAAAATTAGTTTAGTTGTGAACAACAGAATCAGGGCCAATTTATAACGAACGAACGCGGCATGCAACGCACAAAACATTATTAGCTTTAATAAAGCTATGTACAGTAGTACCCACCCAATTAATATGGCTTACCGATGTACCTGCGCAGAAGATACATTCTCAAAGCGCGGGAAACGCTATTGGTCGGCAGCTGCCGCCATGTTAGCGCGCACCGTGCGGAGGGGCGTGACTTGCGAGAGAGACGGAACTAACAGCTGCAGTCTATTATGAACCTTATAGTAGTGATCTAAGGTTGATTGTACGTTCTAAGCATAATTTTCGTTAATCTTCGAGGCCATACTTCCTTTTCTGTGCGAACGAAGATTCACGACGCGCCATATCAGTTGGGTAATACTTGTACGTAGTATTTATATACTCTGAGGTAATACTGTACAAGTTTCACATATCATTAAATCTGTCCCGATTATACCGTATTATTGTTTGCATTTCAAACATTACCTAATTTAGTATTCCTACTCAAAATACCACACATCCTTATCAAAAACAATCTGTAACTATTCTCATTAGTCCAAATATAAATTACAGTATATCTTAAATCCCCACATAAGATTATCAGATGTTATTTAAATTAACTAAGCGCCCACAAATTGGAACCATTCAAATGAGACTTGTTAGTAATTGCGAGTCATTCATTCACTCGCTCGACAAATTAATTCGTTCATTCGACGAACGGGTTGTTGCGTCTTAATTAGTTTGGGATTTAAATAATGAACTCTTTAACGTTTAGGGTTGTCACACTGCGGAAGAAATATCATTTCTTTGAAATGGATTTTAAACTATAAAACACTAGCTGCCCGGCGCGACTTCGTTCGCGTGGTGCTACCCTAACCTACCGTACCCTATCTAAACCATCCAGGGCGTCAACCAAATCATACAAAAAAATTCAACTGTACGTGTGTTTGTCACTGACCTCCTCTTAAACGGCTGGACCGATTTGAATGAATTTGCCGGGCTGATTTGTGAATCTAAACTATCCAGGGCGCCACCCAAACGCATAAAAATCATTCAAATCGGTCCACCCGCTTAGGAGGAATTCAGTGACATACACACGTGCCGTGGAATTTTATATATAACGATTATGTTGTTAGAAGACAAGCGTAGTTAAAATAATACATTTTTGTTTTGGTTTTGATATTGCAAGGTAATATTGTTTAATGTGTGATGTTCTTGCTTTGACCTTCATAAGTTTACAGGGCCTAAATCGAATAAATGGCTTTGACATTGTTAAAAATCATCGCCATACACCTAACAGTGTATTGTGGTAGTGTCACTTGAGGGCGAGGTCACTTCTGATTGGGTGCTTACCACCATCGACCACATTACTTACCATGGTGAGATTTACTCCATATTAAACAGATATACTGACGGACGGACGAACAACGAAGTAATTATGTCTTATTAATGTTGTAATTATTTTTATGTCGCACTCTAGTTTTTTTGTGACAACCCTACTATACTAGAATACATTGTTATGTTTTATTTATTTATCTGTTAATTATTCGCTCATTAGCATACTGCGTTAATTACATTTTTGTTGTTTGAATACAATTAGATTTTGATCAGTTTAATTAGACATGTGTTTTGTATGATACAATAGAAATTGCTTTAAAAAATCAAGATAATGAGAGAAAGAGACACTTTTGGACTTAGTGCTTATATTTTACTATCGTATCTCTGGATATGAGGAAGCGGTGTGGAGTTCATCCTCACATTCTCGAGCCGCCTCGATCGTTCATGCAACGAGTCGGAGGTTCTGCGGAACCTCTGAAAATGTTCTTCTTCACTGGATTACTCGCTGAGGATTATCACTGATATGATTATTCGGTACATATACCTCTTTATTATTTAAGCCATACAAGCATTGTTAAGTGCAGGTTGGGAACTGCTTCCGAACTGATAGGATGTTCAGTTATACCAATTTTACCCGCGAGAGGCGCTGATATGAAACCGCCCTCCATGGTGAAAACGTAATGTTTTCTTCTTCTGCTCTTTTGTCATTGACGATTGACGCGACGATGTTCGTTTGCGTTCACATTGAAAAAAATATAATAATTTCTGAAGAAATAGCAAGGTGCCGTGCACTTTTTAATCTACCAGATAAATAAAGAAGAGTATTTAAGTGTGACGCCTGAAAACCTATTGAATATCTTCTGAAAGGCTATTGGGAAATAACAATCTCCGGAGGAACGGTAAGTGGTTCTTGATTTGTGTTTTTCAGTGCTTGTATGTGCATCAGGGTTACTGTATTGAACACACTCTTCGTTCCTTTTCTTCCTCGGTAGAATTTCCATTACAGTCCACTATCTATCTACGCTACAATGATCATATAGTGGAGGGAAACACCCTATATCGGAATCTGCCCACCCGTGTACAGTGCTTCTTGTAGCTGATGATAATGAAATCAAGGATCTGTTCTACTGAGTGTTGCCGAAGATAGTATGAAACTTATGTTCTCTATCTTTGTTGACAGGGTTTATAGTGTCACCGTATTTTTGTGAAAACCGTTAGTTTATAATCTACCTAGCGAGATTATAAACTCCCCCATATTAATTTCCGATAGTTTATAATCTAACGTTGTCAAACCGTCATCAAACCGTATGATGCCAGTTTACAATATGACGGTTTGACATGGATAGATTATAAACTATCGGAAATTAATACGTTATATTATAAGCAGTATGGTACAGTTCACAATATATCGGCAGTTTATAATCTCGCTAGGTATAAACTAACGGTTTTCACAAAAATACGGTGACATATACATTACTTTTGTAGCTGTCAACCATCCAACTCAGTTTTTAAACTCTACTGTTTTTCGGAGCTCATATCTAAACAACGATTGGGAATAGGTATAAAGTGCATTTATCAAAGTTGTAGAGAATTTTATCAGCTTTCATAATGCACTATTACAAAATTTCCTATGATGTAAACAAGATGTAAACAAAAAACAAAATAATTGGATCTTCTTTGTGCCCCCATCCTAGGGCTTACCATCGAGGGCTGGGGACTTTTAGGCTACTTTTCCATCCACATCCCCCTTGTGAGCACTTATTTACCCGGCTATTTTGTAGTCACCATCTTGACCTGACCTGTGCGCTTGTAGCCAAAGAAATCACTGAAAAACACGGAAGAAGTAATCAAGTTCTGGTTAAAATGATAACACTCAATTTCCACTTTTATACTCAGAAGTTATAAGTGCGTTGCGTATTGTTGCGTGTAATTAATTCATAAGTCGTGTTCTTCACACGCAGCCAGCGCCCGCGCAGCGCAGCCAGCGTCATAACAATCAACATAGAGGTCTCACAGACAGTACACTACTTCAATGTCAAAGTCAAAGTATCTTTATTATGGACCATAGGTAAAAGTTGTAGGTACAGATGTATTGTAATGTTACTTATACAATACACAAGCAATACTCTATATAGTGACTGGTAATTAGTAAACAATACTTAGACACATGATTGTACAGTATTACCCAACTAATATGGCTTACCGATGTACCTGCGCACATTTTCAAAGCGCGGGAAATGCTATTGGTCGGCAGCTGCCGCCATGTTAGCACGCGCCGTGCGTGCGGAGGGTCGTGACTTGTGAGTGAGACGGAACTAACAGCTACAGTATATTATGAACCTTATAGTAGTGATATAAGGTTGATTGTAAGTTTTAAGCATTCTTTCGTTAATCTTCGGGGCCTTACTATCTTTTCTGTGTGAACAAGATTCACGACGCGCCATATCAGTTGGGTACTACTGTAGTCATGATAACAAAAAACTTTCCCTGACAAACTATTTTATTTTTAAATTTACTTAGCACTTGAGCCCATTATATTTAGTAAGTACCTAACAAGAATATGAATAGCTTTTATTTAATTTAGTTAACTTATACGTTTATCACGATTTCATAGTCTCTAAATTTATACTTTTAGTTAATTTATTTATTTTTATTGGTTTAGTCATGCTGAACAACTTTTATTTAATTTAGTTATGTTTCTTTGGGAAAGTTGTTTGTTATCATGAGTACAATCATGTGTCTATGTATCGTTTACTAATTACCTATAAATATAATAAATATGATAAATATTCTGGGATGTGCAATGATATTATAATAAATAATATCATTGGGGAACCGAAAGGTGCTTGGCGACAGATTTTCAACTTGAGGGTGGTAGCCAGCCAGGTGGGTACTACAAAGTACCCTACCACCGTGCTATGGTTTCCTCACGATGTTTTCCTTCACCGAAAGCTCAAGCTCATTGTAGGATACGAACCCGGGACCTTCGTCTCGGTATCCGACGTCTCTACCACAGCTATCATCGCCTTCAATAGTATTACTGTGTTTTTAGACCTAACGAACGTTACCTTAAACTATGCTAAAATAAACTTCATGTTATTAAAACCTGCCATTTCTACAACTTTATTAACACAACAAGCAATCACGCCACTAAACTGTTTATCAATGAGAAAAAGGGACAAAATATAACATATATTCAATTGATGTGAAAAGGATAAACTTAGAATTATGACGTCACAGCGGGGTATCTTCCTTCCTCACCACTTTAGCACCAACACTTTTGTGTATAACTTCAAGATTAGTATACATTGCTGGGTTAGTATTATTATTGTATTGTAATTTCTATATAGATGCGTCAATGTATGGAAAATTACATGTAATGTGGTTATGAGAGTGTAAAATTGGTAGATCAGCTCGTTAAGTTGATACGTTTTGGTTTATTTTCATAACTACCCATATCTATCACTGTTAACGATGTTTATTCAAGCAGTTACGCTCTGGTCACCATGCATTTTGTTTTTTTTAGGATCGATAAATTATTTTAATTAAAGAGAGCATGCAAAGAGACAATAAAAATAAATGTATTTAACAAGGATATACCGTGAGGAGATGAATTACAGTTAGCATAAAATTCACGGAGAAAGCTTTTATTCACTCTAGCTTGACGGAGAGATAAAAATTCTTGAAAATTGTACTGTCAGGTTAAACCGCCATTTTATCCCGCTGTCCTTATATAACTCTCGAGGTTAGTAAAGGATAGAAAGACAAAATTGTGTATAAAATCAATCCTATTTCAATTTTAATCGTACCCGGTTGAGAACTTGCTACCCGGTTGAGAGCTTGCTACCCGGTTGAGAGCTTGGTCGCCGATTTGTCCGCGTAAAATTTTGGGCCGGCATCTTCTTGTCAATTCAACAAAAAAAAAACGCATTGTGCAACATACAGTCGAGAAAAAGACATTATATTTTGTTGTTTTTATGCTAATGTTATGCCTTTTTGTTTCTTGTTTTGAGATGTGAAATAAAGCTTTTTCTATGGCAGAGAAGAACTCATAGCCACCCTACCATAATAAGGCATAAGCTTAGTGGTTATTTGCTCTTTTATAGGTAAGCGGACGTGCTGCTAATGACGTTGTTACAAGCACCAAGCTCCAACGCCACGGTAGCATTTCTCAACTGTCATAGTCAGTATTGACCGTAGCCACGTATATGAGTAATGATTGATCAGGGTAAACGCCATAGGTCGATGCGAGATGAGTTTTGATGATCTTGTACTAACAATTAAGTTTTAAGGCTTTTTTTAGTAAAATGATCATTGTTAAAATAAAAATTAAATTCTTAAAAGAAACAAAAACCCGATTGCGTAAAACAAAAATTAACTGAAAAGAGAAAAACAAGGTCTTTAATATATAGAATTTTGAATATAACTTGAATGCTATAAGGTATTGCAGTCCCCCCTCTTTTTTTTATTCGTACACGCCATATAAAAATAATACATATATACTATGACACTCCCCCAGTCAAGGCGAATCTAACGACACCTCATATGTTTAAATCCATCCAGCAAGAAATAAACATACATACATACATTCGAAAAACATAACCCTCCTTCCGGGTCAGTCGGGTAAAAAGCAATTGTTATAAACAAATTTAACGCCTTCACATCGGTTTATTGTCTTTAAAATGCAGATAAAAAATATCTTATATCACTAAATAATACCATACTCCCATATATTTGTGACAAACTTTATAAAGAAGAAAAAAACTATCCTACCATTCGACGTATAAAGAAAAATACACTTTATTACGTTTAAATAAGGTTAAATTGAATTGTGAAGATATGTTGGTGCATTTATACAAAATGGCGAGACATCCAAGATATCACGATTATCTCACGAATGACTTAATTTATTAAAATTAAATACGCAATGTGGACTCTCGATTACATTATTAAACTGTTCGCTTGGTTTTGCACGCGGATTTGTTTGCTTAAGGCATTTGAATTAATAGGATTCAAAAGAGTGATTAAAAGGAGAATGGGCGAAATGGTCTAGGGTGCGGCCACTGCCGAAACAATTGTCAATCGATAGGTTTTATTATAACGACCAGAAAATATTCAAGTACCAAATCTGTAACTCATTTGGTTTAAGATAATTAAACTTTTAATTACCGATATAACGGTACATAATCATAACGGTGTTATCAATTACTAGCTGTCCTCCGCGGTCTTACCCACGTTCCTGGGATGGAAAGTAGCCTACCATACTCTGGGATAATGTAGTTTCCCATTAGTGAAAGAATTTTTCGAATCCGGCTGGCAATTGGTTTTTTTTAAATATTTTTTTTTTACTTTTTATTGGCCAGTGTCTTACAATCGCAATCTTATAATGATAAGTGAAGATGACAATGTGTCCGAAGTTTGGTGGTAAGCACACAAAGCCTAGAAGGAACTTGCTCTCAAGTGCAGCTGTCGGAACACACCGATAGGATAAGACTGCCCACGTGCACCCAGTGCCCAAAAAGGGCGACAGATCAGACCCGACGAATTACAGGCCTATCGCCATCCCTTCCCTTCTCTCAAGTCATGGAGCGAGTGATCAACACGCAACTTTTGAGATACCTGGAGGATCACGACTTGTTGAGCGACCGACAATACGGCTTTCGCCACAGTCGCTCGGCTGGTGACCTTCTAGTGTATCTCACACACCGTTGGTCACTCGCCATAGAGAGTCAAGGTGAGGCATTGGCAGTGAGCCTAGATGTGGCGAATAGGGATTGCAAAATCCGGATTTTTTTCAAATCCGGATTCCAAGTTTATCATCACATATAAATCCGGATAATCCGGATTTTTCGAATTTCGGTATTTTTTTTGCAATCTTTTGTAATTTTAAATTGTACGCATAGTTTTATGCTAAACTATTAGTAGTTTGAAGATGGGTATTCTATTTTTTTTTTTTAAATATGGACTTGCGTTTGGCACATGAGCCGTCATTAAGGATAATGAGGAAACCTAAGTTGGAGCACGCTTACGTGAAACCTATTCACCATGAACTTGAAAGTGCTTAGATTGTAAGAGTCAGGTAACACAGACGCCGGCCGGAAGCAAGTTCCACTCCCTTGCTGTCCGCATGACAGGTATGTCAACAACGTACGGGTGTAAATTTTTCCGGCTTCTTGTGGTTCGGAGTAAAAATGGGGATGGTGGTTGGAATAAGGTTGAACAATTCCTACACACACTTTCCAAATATATCCTAAAACCGATAAGGCAAGCAACCTTTCTTCGATCGTCGAGGCTCCTGAGTTATGTCCTAATTAAAGTGTCATCTCAGATGAGTGAGATGAGATTATCTCTTGGTGGCATTAAAAGTGACCAGATTGGCATTGCCCCAATCGGAGACTACCTGTAAGGTCACGTTCAAATGCTCTACCATGGCTTCTCGCAACAATTCTATCTAGTCACTGGTGGCTCGCGCGCTGGAATTATAGACAACGGTGCTATCTTCTGCGTAACCAAAAATACCAGGCTTCACCAGATTATTAATATGCAGCAGAAATAAGGTTGCAGAGAGAACTGAACCCTGAAGCATTGATTACCAAAAGGTCCGACGAACACCCGTCTATGACCAAATGAATAAACCGTTCGCTCAGGAAATTGGAAACCCAAGCGTACAGACCACCAGAGACTCCATATCAAGGAAGCTTACTTAGAAGGCTGGTGTGCCAGACCCGAAATTAAAAAAAAACTGAGATCAGCCGATGTACAAAATGCTTTCAGCGATAACCCATCTAGAATATAATTCTTGATATTACGTTGTGCAGAGTTGTTACTCGCGCCGCGAAATAAAGCGCAGGAGTTTTAAATATTATGCGGATTTGTGCGTCAGAATAATACTGACCTACATCTACTGGATATTCAATTATGAGAATTGTAATTAACCATCAACTATTGTCAATTATGCTTTAAGGGTAAACATCAGTAACAAGGCGGGAAATTAGAATTTTTTAGATATTTTTTTTTTACCTTCGTAGAACAATATGGATAGATGTTTCAGTGATTAGCGACATTAGAAGTTCATTTGGCACATTGTATTATGAATGTTTTTTTGTATAATATGAGCCATATTTGCACATTTCTCACGGTTTCTCTAAAACCGTAAAACTTACTATTTTGGGAAATGTACAAAAATAGTTAATCTTAAACAAAAAGTATCAATTCTACAATATGCTAAATGAACTACTGGTCGCGAATCACTGAAATATCTATTTTGTTCTATGAAGGTAAAAAAATAAAAACTCGAAAAAAAACAAATTTCCCGCCTCGTAACTGATGTTAACCTTAAATTCGAAAAAACCGGATTTGATTCTGAATATTCGGATTTATAAATAGGCACAAAAATCCGGATTTTTCAGTCATTTTCGAATTTCGAAGTATCCGGATTGCAATCCCTAGTGGCGAAGGCATTCCATCGGGTCTGGCACCGGGGTCTTCTATCGAAGTTACGCGCTTCCCGAGGGACTATGCAAATGGGTCGCCAGCTTTCTGTCCAGCAGATGCATTAAAGCCGTCGTTGATGGTAGCTGCTCCGATAGCATGGACATAAATGCAGGCTTCCCGCAAGGCTCTGTGCTGTCCCCAACACTGTTCCTTCTGCATATCCATGATATGCTGTCTATTGATGGCGTTCATTGCTATGCAGACGACAGTACAGGGGACACCCATTACACGGGCCATGCAAATATCCCTCGTTCCGTGGTGGCGGAAAGCCGCGAACGGCTAGTGTCTGAAATCGAGAGTACACTAACTAGTGTCTCCGATTGCGGTCGGCTAAACCTAGTCCAGTTCAACCCCACCAAGACTCAAGCCTGCGCGTTCACCGCTAATAAAACCCCATGGTCTGTGACTCCACAATTCCAGAACGCTTCCTTAAACATCAGCCAAAGCATTGGAATCCTTGGCGTCGACATTTCTGGCGATGTTTTGTTCCGAAGTCACTTGGAAGACAAGGTTAAGCTGGCATCCAAAAAGCTTGGAGTGCTCAACCGAGCGAGGCAGTACTTCACATCGGGGCAAAGGCTGCAACTTTATAAGTCGCAAGTCCGGCCTCATATAGAGTACTGCTGTCATCTATGGGCGGGAGCACCTGGATACCAGCTTGGGCCTTTAGACTCGGTTCAGCGACGTGCCGTCAGAATCGTTGACGATCCCGAGCTCACAAGCGGTTTAGATCTCCTCAGTTTAAGGAGAGACTTTGCCTCCTTATGTGTGTTCTACCGCTTGTACAATGGAGAGTATTCTTAGGAATTGTTCGACTTGATGCCTACGGTTAACTTCCACCATCGCAACTCTCGCCATCGACGGGGAGTCCATCCTCACACACTGAAACCAGAATTGTTTCGAACTGTGCGGGCTAAAAGGAGTTTTCTTCCGCGGACGCTTGGACTGTGGAATGAGCTCCCCGCCGTGGTTTTCCCAATGGAGTACAACATGGGGTACTTCAAAAAGGGTGTGAAGAGATTTCTGCAGGGTCGGCAACGCGCAAGTGATACCCCTGGTGTTGCAAGCGGCCATAGGCTACGGTAACCGCTTAACATCTGGCGGGCCGTATGCTTGTTTGCCACTTAGTGGTATAAAAAAGGTGCTTGGCGATAGATTCTCAACTTGATGATGGTAGCCAGCCAAATGCTACTACAATGTACCCTATCACCTTGGTTTCCTGACGATATTTTCCTTCACCGAAAGCTCAAGCTCATTGTAGGATTCGAACCCGGGACTTTCATCTCGGTATCCGATGTCACTACTTCTAAGCTATCATCGTCTTAAAATTCAATTCAAAGATTAGCCCGTTTAAATAAACAAAATAACTCTTCGGCTTTATTATTATTATTTTAAAAAAACATTGAATTCGTTAACAATAACCTCATCCAAAAAAGGTGCAGTTAATTGAAGAGCTCCTTAATGCTGTATATTGCCCATTTGAAAAGGGGTGACGAAACGCCTCCAGTTTTGAGTCGAAACGCGGCACGTTTTACAATGATCCATTGCTTTCGCAATCACAATCCTTTAACAAAGTCCGTTAAGCGCGCCGATGCTTTAATCCAACTCATTTTACCGTCCGACACACAAAACACTTTTCAAAGCTAAGCAGGCCGAGTTGTTACTGAGTAGAGAAGAAGATCCAAATAGTGAGAGCACAAAATTATGCGAAGTAATTCGACAGTCAACTAGCGAAGAATAGTTTAAATAATCTCGCGCACATAGAAAATAGAGGAGGGCGGCGCGGGGGTTGAGTATGGGTGCTGGACTGCAAAAATAGTCTGCTGGTAAATAGCGACGCGGTTGTGAAGTACTATGGATCGCTATTAGTCGATGGAAATCAAAGCGATCTGGCAGAAAAATACCCTTATTTGTATTGAGAAATTATGGAATATAATTATTTTAAAAGTCTTATAACTTTTTATTCAAATACATTACGAATTCCTTTTCATAATAAGGTTTGTTTGTGGGTGTATGAAGGATAAAAAAAACACATTTCATAAGTGGCCGCGACCTAGACCAAACTCCATACATTTCTGCCCATTGTCCTTTAAAGCGATGGTGGTGGTGACGTCGGGTACCGAGACGAAGGTCCCGGGTTCGAATCCTACAATGAGCTTGAGCTTTCGGTGAAGGAAAACATCGTGAGGAAACCATAGCACTGTGTTACTTTGTAGTACCCATCTGGCTGGCTACCACTCTCAAGTTAAAAACATTCAAATTCAAATTCAAATTCCGATAGCTGCACTTGAGAGCCAGTTCCTTCTAGGCTTTATGCTTACCACCTTCGGCCACATCATCACTTACCATGGGTGGTTAAACAGTAAAAATTACCTCTTAATCTTTTGTAGTGGTCATATTTAGCTGATTTTGGAGTGGAGGTATTTTACTTCTAGCTTCGTCTTGACTTAATGTCCTTTGGGTACAAGTGGTGATGAATTTACATCATCATCTGCCTGCCCTGTCCCCATGAGGTCGGCGCAATATGCATATTTCTTCCATTTGACCCTCTTGTCCGTCTACATAAACTCCTTACTCATATCATGGTGATGAATTACTTATGCCATAATATATTTGAACTAGTAGTGCTCTGCGGCTTCACCCGCATTCTCGGAATAAATGAAGCCTATTTCACCTACGACTGTACAATTCAACAAGATAACATGGTATAAACTAACATAATTTTATAAATTACAATACAATTGTGGAGAGATTTGCCTTTCATTACTTTCCCAAACATTCTTTGTATCGGTCCATTAGTTTTTGAGTGATGCTTGAACAAACAGGCAGAAATTTAAAAGCAGCTGTTTTGAAGTCTTTACTATGCATATTTACTTTTTTTCAAAAAATATTTCATGTACAGATTTGGCTCCCTTACGATTCTATTATATGTATACCTACCCCCTTATTCATAATCGCTTTTTAACTAAATCAGTGTAATAGTGTCCTCCGTCTCACTCTTTCGATCACCAAATGTCACCTGTCAGATAAAGACTTCGGAATTTTAGCTAATCAACGTTTGATAACTTTATTGCGTGACCGGGCGGACCGAGGCGGGCGCGGGCGCGCAAATCTATCGACACCTCATTACGAGATTGCACCCGTGCGAAGCCGGGCCGGGTAGCTAGTTATGAATAAGGGGGATAGATAAAGATAACCTTCGAAAAAAGACAAGCAATTTACGCAGAAAAAAATAACTATGCCTATGGCTACAATTTTGCAAATCGGATTGCTAGTTCAAACGTTAAAAGTTAAACATATACAATTCTTTAGCTTTAAAATATGAGTTAAATAAAAGGACAGACAATCCTACACTTCACAGAAAAGGTAGCTTGGTACTTGACGGTTAACAGCCTCCCCTCCCAGGCTGTACCCTTCTCCCGGGCCTCCCCAGGGGGCCATTGTACAAGCCAGATAAATGAAACCCGTCCCAGAATGTTTAATATTATAATTTGATATTTTAAAACGGATAAAGTTATTAAGACTCACGCTTTTGAGTGTTTATTTAACGCTTTTTTGAGTCTCAGTTGAATTATTAAGATGTTTGAGTTTTTTTGTTTTATTTGTTTGTTTGTTGATTAGTTTGGGAGGTCAACGTACCGGGTTACCGATGATGTATTATGTTTTAAACTTGTTAAAAAATGTTTGTTAATTGACTTGTGTTTTTTGATGAAACGTTTTTGATTGAGTCATTGGAGAGATGGTTATTGATCTTTGAGGTTGTAAGTTCGATTCCCTGTTCGAATTACTTTATAAAGCTAGCAGAAAATGCTTGGCCACCGTAAGAATGCGTTTTTGACATCTGTTGTTAATATTTTGGAAATGGCTAGTCCCATTAAGATGGGATTCATAATCAGATTAGTCGTTTCCATGTTTTGGCCATTATTATCAGTTGACAGAAGCGTATATTATGTACCTATAGTTGTGTTGGAACACGCAGTTTATCAACAAACTCAAAAGGGCTCGTAAAGTAACATACAAATGCTTCATCGATTTGGATAAAATGAGAGACATTCTACGGGATATCTTTTTCGAAATGGTTATTAGGATTTTGTCAGGAGATTTCCTTTATTTGTAAAAGGTTTGTGTTTGGCCACAATCTCACCTTGGTAGGTGGTAAGCACACAAAGTCTAGAAGGAACTGGCTCTGATTCTTTCACAGACACATCTGAGCACACCGTCAGATTTTCAACTAGAGGGTAGTAGAAGCCATTTATTCAGTTTAGGTCCTGAAGCATTGAGCTATTATTACTACATATAGAGAAGCTATCATAAGCAAAGGTTATGTCCCATTTCTTAGAGTCAACTAAAGTAACTAAACCCATCTGGCTGGCTACCACCCTCATGTTGAAAATCTGTCGCCAAGCACCTATTGGTGTGTTCAGACAGCTGCACTTGAGAGCCAGTTCCTTCTAGGCTTTGTGTGCTTACCACCTCGGCCACATCATCACTTACCATGGTGAGATTATGGTCAAAAACAAGGCCTTTACAAGACAAAAAAAAGTTCTCTTTATCGCTGAATAAGAAAAATGAATAATATTAGTCGTCTAAGCAGACAGTAGAAACACGTAGCGCTATCAGAAGCTTTTAGGGATATTTTTCTCGTAAACACCGTGATTTTCACGGCGCTTACACGTTTCGTTCATCGTTCTACAACAAGTATGTCCAAATTGCCTCACTTGAACGAAACATAATCATGATGTGTGGCGTCTTCTCTATACGTAGAAATAATAACTCAATGCCTAGAAAGGCAATATTTCTCTTGATTAAAAAAATATTAGTATCTTTTTGTTCTTTTAGTTGCTAGATCGTGGTTTAATATTAAACAGCGCGGGTCCAAAGCAAGCTTCTTCACTTCAAACGTAACCCTAACCCTAAAGTTAACAGATAAAAAATGTTATTAGAACCTTTTTAGCATAACCTCAAACACGATGACTCGACAAGTAAACTTCATACCATAGATAAGGATCATTCGGAACATCATCTCATTATAGTGATTCGATGATTAACGACGGAGATCGCGCTGGTAATGATGGCTAATGATTCCAGTTTGTTTTTGTGAAACGGTAACTTTGTTACGCGTTATTTGAAGTGGTTAGGGTTCAGTGGGAACGTTTAAAAAACCATTATCTCGTTAATACAATCCTCCTTCTTTCACGCAGTAACGAAGTAGCAGATCGACGTGAGTTTTTGAATAGAGATTTAATAAGTCAGAGACATAACCCCCTTATTCATATTAAAGTTATCAAACGTTGATAAAATTCCGAAGTCTTTATCTGACAGGTGACATTTGGTAATCGAAAGAGTGAGACGGGGCACACTATTACACTGATTTAGTTAAAAAGCGATTATGAAAAAGGGAGATAGGCTTTACTAATATTATAAAGAGAGTGTGAATTTGTGTGTATGTGGGGGTTATCTCCGGACCTACAGTTCCGATTCAAAAAATGATTTCACTTGTATGAAGCAACAGTATCCCTGAGTGCTATTGGTTACTTTTTATCCCGTAACGCGGGTGAAACCACAGGGACTACTAGTAATCAATCATTTAATCGACTCTCCAAAGCTATTTAATAAAAATGTGTGTTACCCGCTCAACTTTAAGCGTAATCAAATGATTAAAAGCTTAAGGTTGTCTGGAAGAGATCGCTTTTTAGCGATAAGATCGCCTATTGTACTTACAGTAATTTCTTTAACGTTACGTTAAATACTTTTTGTACAATAAAGAGTTATCTATCCATCTAAAAATGGAAAATCCCATGGCAAATACGTTGGCTTGTAACTCATGCTAGAGCATGTAATGTGCCATCAAAACTCAGACCTCGTTTTTTTTCTCAAATGCTGACTTCTCAATAGAACTTCCTTCCATAATAATCTATAGGTATGAAATGAAATGAAATGAAATAATTTATTCATTCAAATAGGCCTTCACAGGCACTTATGAATAATCAAATTCTAATACTCTAATGCACGGTTCGGAAGGATGCTTTTGCTGAGAAGAGCCGGCAACTGACTATGTCATGGTATGACTTTTACTATGCTATTTATAAAACCAAAAAAATATGTACAGAACCACCAGTGTAGCTACAACTCACCCTTAACGCCTATGTATAACACACAGAGTGATTCATTAGTGGAACGCACGATGACTCGGCGTGTCTGTCCGTCTGTCCAGTCGAAGCTCCTAAACCTTTGTTGAGTAAAACACTTTTTGACAGTAATGATTTATTGTTATACAATAAATATTGTTTGGTAGCGAATTCTTTGAAGGACTGCTTATTCTGAAATACAAACAATTTCAAACCATAACTCAATTTATTAAGGGTGATAATTAGATATTAGCTGTCGAGTTTCGTTGATGGTGAAATTCGGGAACCGTTTATTAAATGCAATGTATTTTAAAGGTCTCAGCTGATATAAATTTAAGTTACAATACCTCTTTTCGTTACGATAAAAACCTAAAACCTCATTTTGTACTTTATGTTATTTTTTTTTATACCACGTTGGTGGCAAACCAGCATACGGCCCGCCTGATGGTAAGCGGTTACCGTAGACTATGGACGCTTGCAAAACCTGGGGTATCACGCGCGCGTTGCCGATCCTGCAGAAATCACTTCACACCCCTTTTGAAGAACCCCATGCTGTACTCCATTGGGAAAACCACGGCGCGGAGCTCATTCCAAAATCTGAGCGTCCGCGGAAGGAAGCTCTTTTGAGCCCTCACAGTACGAAACAATGTAGTTTAGCTAAGGTCCTAACAACGAGCTAGAGTTTTCTGTGATGGAAAATATCGTTAGGATACGATAACTCATTCTGAATTCTCCTATATTCTATAAAACACAATGATTTACATTGTCATATTATTACCTATAAAACCCTATCCCTTGCTTCATAATCATCATCTACCTACCCTGTTGCCCACTTGGGGTCTGCGCATGCTTCTTCCATTCTTCTCTTCTCTTCTTGGAATTATTCAACCTCATTCCACCATCCCCTATTTACACAGAACCACAAGACGCCGGGAAATCACCAGTACGTTGTTGACATACCGAAAATACGGACACAGCGTTTTGCATCCTCATTTATAATGCGGACAGCAAGGGAGTGGAACTTGCTTCCGGCGTCTGTGTTTCCTGACGCCTACAATCTAGGGACTTATAAGGCCAGAGTGAATAGGTTTCTGCTGGATAAGCGTGTTCCATCTTATCAAAATCAAAAAGTCATTTATTCAGTTTAGGCCCTAGTAAGGCACTTATGAACGTTACATTGGTATCTACATACAGTTGAATTTACCACCGGTTCGGATACACTTAAACTGAGAAGACTCCGGCAAGAAACTCAGCAAGGTTTTTTTTTTGTGGAAGATCTTTTAATATTACAGCATTTTTTTCCAAATACTTATACAATATTTACATTATTATTTTATGCTTATTCGTACAAATGTCACTTAGCCAGGGGGATGCAAGTGCAGAGAGAAGCTACTACAACCATATATTCTTGTCTTCCACGTAATGAGCCACCTTATAGTAGGCTTTGTCAATTAACCTCTGCTTAATGAAATCTTTGAATTTATCATAAGACATTTTAGTTATTTCGAGTGGGATTTTATTATAGAATCGAACGCAATTTCCGAGAAAAGACTTATTAGCTTTAGATAACCTGAATCTAGGTGTCACAATTTTATCTTTATTTCTTGTATTGAAGTTATGGCGGAGTTTACACTACCCCAGCTCAAATCCAAGTTTTGCCCCCGCTACACGGCCCGGCCGTGCAGCCTCCGCATCGCGCAGTCGCAACTATCTCACTCGCACGAGTTCATCACGCGGCAGCGCAGGGGTCACGACGCACGACTCACGAGTCGTCCGTACGATAGGGTAAATACATCATTATTTGACCCAAGTATGGAAATAAATAAAACGATTATAGAAAATTACTAAAGCGCCGCACGATAGGGTAAATACACCATTATTTGACATCTTGTAACTAGGTATGGAAATAAAATCAAAAATCAAAAAGTATTTATTCAATTTAGGCCCTAATGAGGCACTTATGGACGTAAACTTACTCTACACCAGTTCCAAATACAACTTGAACTGAGATAGACTCCGGCAAGAAACTCGGCAAGCTTTTTATTTTAAATGTATACTTAGAAGTATTATAATTTACAAACGATATATTATTATATAACAATAGCCTGCGAAGCGAACAATTCATTCAAATGCATTCTCGTCATCTACAAATTCAGAAACTTTATAGTACCCTTTCTTGCATAATTTATGTTTTAATATCTTTTTAAATGTATGTATAGGTAGCTTTTGGTTATTTTATGGGTACTATATTATAGAAACGTATACATTGCTCCTTGAAAGAGTTTAGGACTTTGCTGAGTTGATTTAAAGGTACAGCAAGTTTGTTCTTATTTCCATTGTTCAAAATTAAAAAAATTTAATTATTGTAGAAAAGTACTAAAGCGCCATATGATAGGGTAAATATACAGTTATTGTATAACTAGTAGGTATGGAAATAAAATTAAAATTTAATTTCAATACTAATTCAATTAATTTTGTAGACAAGTACCAATGCATATTATTTTTTTACCTAAAGAAGACATTATTTTTAATCGACTTCAATAAAAGGAGATGATCTATTCGACACGCATGTACGTAATATTAGTATAATTATTATTCACATAATTCTGCAATATATTTGTGTTATAGGAGCGTTTACTCCAGAGACCATCGGTGATGACGTCAATGCAAGCAATGCCGTTTTTGTTTGTGTTCCGTTGGTTTTTGCATTCTGTAACAAAATAGGCTTTACTTTAGGTGTTCATACTACTATAATAATATGTGACCGTGGCCAATTACTGGGAGAACTACTCTAATATTAGGGGTTAAAGTATGAAATTGCCGACATGTACTGAAAAATTGAATTAGTTAGTTTTTTTTTAATTTAACTTATTTATTTAATCAAAATAATTGCCATTATTATCTATACATTGCTGCCATCTAATAGGAAGGTCATTTATGCCTTTGATAGAACTCTGGTGATCTAAATTCTACAAACTGTGTGAAAGCATTTTGTACTGCCTCCTGAGAAGAAAACTAAATTACGCAAAAAAACGGATGACGAATTTCTAATTGCAGTTCCTGAAGAGTTAAAACGGGTTCTCGTGCTGTATGAGGTCTCGCGTTATCATGGAGCAATAATGGTGAAGATCGATTCATGAGTCGGGGCTATTTCACTGCTAGTTTTGCTATCATTGTTCGGAGTTCGGCACAGTAGACATCTGCTATTATTGCTTGACCAGATCGGAGAAAGCTATAGTGAATAACACCATACTAAGACCACCAAACAGTTACCATTACCTTTTTATTGGTAAGCTTTGCTTTAGGACACTGTTGCGGCGTTAGACCTGGGGTCAGCCATAACATTTTTCGCTAACGATTATCGCAAAGAATCCACTTTTCATCTCATGTCACAACTCACAATTGGATCCAATATTTCTTCATTTCTGTATCGATTCAACAAGGCAACACAAGTTTCAACACGCGTTTCTTTCTACAGATCAGTCAAATCATGAGGCACCCATTTTTCATATTTTATTGATTTGACGCAAATGAGTCAATATTGTTGGTCAATAAGGTAACGTTAAACCATGCCGCTAATTCCTGGGTAGTTTGGCTCGGCTCAGCTTCCACCATCTCTTTCAATTCATTGTTATTCCTGTGTGGGCGGTCTTCCACGTGGTTCGTTCTTCAAATCAAAGTGTCCATCACGAAAGCGTTTAAACCAAAATCATTGTTATTCCTGTGTGGGCGGTCTTCCACGTGGTTCGTTCTTCAAATCAAAGTGTCCATCACGAAAGCGTTTAAACCAAAATCGCACGGTACGTTCATTAGCAGTCCCCTCTCTAAACGTAACATTGATATTGCGAGCTGTTTCTGCCGCGTTATTTCCGCATCGGAGCTCGTATTCAAAAATCACTTGAATTTTTGAAGTATCAGAAAGTCGATAATCAAACGTTGCACATTAAAAAAAAATCTTGTCTAAGCTCAATAAAAAACAACTGAAAGTCACTAATCGAATGTTGCGCATTTTTTAAAAGGAGGACCATGGAGGTTCTATGTCAATTCGAAGTACCTATTACAATAAAACGGCAGTTTCATACTTTAACCCCTATTATTTAGAGGTAGGTAGGTAAGTATGTATGTACCTATGAAACAGAGAAGCGAATTACCAGATAAACTAACAATTCTACCGTTTGTAAAGTCGTCAAATCAGGTTCGTTTCCATGTTTGGAACTACTGGTATCCATGTGTTCCGTTGGTATTTGCAATCTGTAACAAAATAGGCTTTACGTTTCTTCTTTCATACTACTAAAATGATACGACCGTGGCCAATTACTTAGACGAATACCCTAATATTCAAACCTAATATTTAGAACAACCAATAAGATATTAATCGTAGTAATTCAATTCACTACATAATATACACCTACCTAGTAGGCAAACTTTATTTAGTCTGTCGTGAAAACATTTAGTATCTAACCTACTTTACTTAGCTAGGCGGTTGATACTCACGGGCACGGGTCCACGTGCGGTACATTTTCTGTATTTGCAGTCAGAATCGAGTACATATTTGTTTATTTCTGAAAATGAAAAATATAAGTAGGTAGGTGCAATTATGATTAGGTACGTAAGTACGTACGTAGGTATTTGCATTATGTAACAAAAAAGGCTTTCTTCTCTTTTTCTCATACTAATAAAATAGTATGTGACCGTGGCCAATTACTTGGACGACTACCCTAATATTTATCAATGAAATGTTTATTGTAGAAATTCAATTTACTACATAATATGTATCTACCTAGTAGGTAGGAACCTAAATGTGCATGCTTTGCTTACCCTGTTGTGAAAACATTTTAGTATCTTACCTACTTAGTTAGCTAGGTGGTTGATACTTACGGGCACGGGTCCACGTCCGGTATATTTTCATTATTGCAGTCAGTATCGGGTAGACATATTCTTTTTTCTTGTTCCGATCATTTCTCATTTTAAACAAAATACACTTCACTTATAATTTATTAAGTACGTATCTACGTGGGTCGTGAGAGCAAGAGACGCGGGTTCCCCGTTCGAGCGCCGGAGCGCGACTGAATCTGTGCGGCGGCGCTTCGTGCCACTCGCAATATTTGGGAATTTAATTTCTAACAATTTAAAATAAAACATGATTTTAAATTCAAATCATATAGTACACGTATTGTACTAACTACAGTTTATATAAAAAGTTTCATTAGTATAGGTAAAGTATTAATTGACTAATGCGGTTTTCTTGTAAAATTCAGAGGGAAGTTTGTGATTTTTTTCTATCGAGAAAATGTTTAGGAATCGTGTTTTTACATCATATACGACTCAGTATATATCCTCAACTTTACTATATATTTTTTTCAAAATTATTGATTCATTACTTTTATTGATATGGAGGATCAAACGTGAGAGGTGGAGCAGTTTTGAGGTGGGGTAAGGCCTTAATTTCTAACTTAGGCTTCGACATCGTCCCTTATGGGCGGGTAAGGCCAAACTCAAGTCGCAACGTCCTTTTGCTTATTCCTGATTAAGAGGACTCAATTCGTCATACTTTTCATACAAAACCTCTGTACTTATTATGGCGTTGTTAAACATTTTTCGTTAAATGTTTTGAACAAATTAGTATCTTGTCCACTTTATCTAGCCGTGTATCTAGGCGTAATTTAAAAAAAGTGTGAAACAAATTCAGTCAAAGCCTCCGAAAAACAGCGTTTTTGCCTGTACTTTGGCCATATCTAATGTACCTATAAATTGTAAAAGTAAAGAAAACGTTAAGATACCAGGCTTGCAAATGTATTGGAGATTCTAAATAACTAACTTTTTTTTCACAAACTTGTAAGATTTTTTCACAAGAAGTATACTCCTGTAACAAGTTTATGAATGCGTAATCATGAATGACGACCTAGTGAAGCGGGCGCGAGTGATCAGCGGAATTTACCGACTGATAATCGACGGCTATGATGCTGTCTCTCTTTTTTCGCAGTCAAACATTATGTTGGATGAAACAACAAGCTTTTAGACTATGCTTGCGTCGAAGTTGCGCCGGCCACAGAGGCCACCTTAAATGTTTAATACAATCCAGAAATTTATAACACACAACATCTTCATGAACGCAGAGGTCAGAGGCAGGCAGCGCCGCGGGACTCGGCCAGTCATTCACGTTCAACGCTCGCAGGGAATCAATTAACTCTTCAGTCACTCAACTTCGGGACAGGTTGACATGTATGGTAATTAGTTTAAATACATTTGTATTGTATGGCTTATTTAGTTGTATGTTTTGGGTGATTGGGTATGTTTTTTTTTAAATTTTGTATACAGGGTGTAACGGAAAGTGCAGTAATCCACTTTTTTGTTACTAGGCGCAGATCGCGGAAGAGCAAATTTTATATCAATATTAGCAAGAGACGCAAAATGATAATGACCCTCATTGACCGGTGACATGTTGGTTATGATTTTAATTCAATAAACTTGAATGCAAAAATTTGGTTTGAATTTTTGAGTAATTTATTTTGAGCTGAAACTTTTTATAGAGAGTCTGTACCTGATGTAGTCTTCACCACCCTCGAATGTATATACCCTTTTCGTTACACCTAGTATACTACTAAGTCGGTAAACAAGCATGGCCCGCCTGATGGTAAGCGGTTACCGTAGCCATATGGACGCTTGCAACACACGAGGCATCACTCACGAGTCATATGCCATGGGCTTTCGATGAAGCCTTAACACAGTGGAAAGTACTTCACCCTTGATAACCCTCAAGTTGAAAATCTGTCGCCAAGCACCTATCGGTGTGTTCCGACAGCTGCACTTGAGAGCCAGTTCCTTCTAAGCTTTGTGTGCTTACCACCTTCGGCCACATCATCACTTAGAGAGATTGTGGTCAAACAGAGGCCTATCCATCATAAAAACATAAACAGGTCAGAACTTAAGATGATAATTATAAAGATATGAAGTGACTAAGTGGGCATCTCACTAACACTGTATTAAAGCTAATGGCTCATTAAAACCACTAATAGTAATAATAGTGACTGTACTCATAATTTCTTATGTTAGTTTTATTAAGCTTGTTTTGAGTTACTGGAAAAGATCCTGGCTACTTTTTAAGATGTGGTTTATGGTATTAGAATGTTGTAAATTTTGGGTCGAAAGTATTTCTATATATACTGACTTTCGGTCGTGGTTTTTAGGGGTCCGTACTTCGTTGTCCGTCCGTGAAGGACCTTTTTCTCAGGGACGGGTAGAGGTAACAAGTTATCAAATGCGTATAATATAATTAATTGGTACATTCTTGTTTAAAGAATCCCACATACATACATGCATGAAAAACATAATCTAACTAAACTTTGCTGTCCCGCAGCCTGGTTAAACTATTTTTTTTTCTCTTTATAATATTAGTATAGACGGAGAGTGTTCTAAAGAATTGTTCGACTTGATGCCCACGGCTTCCTTCCACCATCGCAACTCTCGCCATCGACAGGGAGTCCATCCTCACACATTGAAACCAGAATTGTTTCGTGCGGGCTCAACAGAGCTTCCTTCCGCGGACGCTCAGACTGTGGAATGAGCTCCCTGCCGTGGTTTTCCCAATGGAGTACAGCTTGGGGTTCTTCAAAAAGGGTGTGAAGAGATTTCTGCAGGGTCGGCAACCCCCTGGTGTTGCAAGTGCTCATAGGCTACGGTAACCGGTTACTATCAGGCGGGCCGTATGCATGTTTGCCACCTTAGTGGTATATAAAAAACGTATAGATAGATAGATAGATAGACAAGGATTTTACCTCAAGCTCATGACACGATTCAAGCCTACGACCTTGCTTTCATTCATAAACAATCTATCAAAATTCTCACGACATCGCTCTCATCTCTATATGATTTAGCACAGCTCCATAACATTACATGTCATCGCCATACCAATAAATAATCCACAATTAAGAGAATCTCGTGTTAATAAAGCGGCAATTAAAGCTGAAACGCTAGTTAATGGATCCGGTAATGGGAATTAAGAGTTATAAAAAACGCATATATACATTCGTACCGTAAAAAGATAATAATCTGTGGGTCTCGTGACATTCCTGCACCTTTTTGGGTCTGTGGGTTATAATTTTATGATGCTGTAAACGATGCTGATGGGATATATGTTGGGCTGGTCTTTTTTTGATGATAAACGCAGTAAAGTTAGTCCGTAGTAATTTATAGCATGTTTGAGGTTGATAGATCAGAGGTCCAATTCTGCTATTATAATTGTGATCCAATTAACTATCAGTGGTGTAAAAATTTGACAATTACAACAATGATAATATAAGTAAAGAGGTAGATAGGTTACTTACACAAAATTTGAACTCCATAAATGGCACACTGTCATACATGTCGTGTCGATGACGTTCTGACGCGACTCGACGCTAAAGTGAGTGTTACATACATGTAGATGCTGTCTGTGGTCATAGTCTAGGGTATGCGTTAACTACTTCCTCCTATGTCGTCTGTCGGGTCTCAATGTATTTTGTACCTAGTCTAAAATAAGAAATAAAAGCAATCGTAAATCATCGAGTGCATTATTGCTACAATGGTCGTACCTACAACGCTTCATGAGCGTGATAGTGAGCTAACTAGCACAGTTGTAACGTGCCATTCGCGGAGCGCTATTATAACCTATCTACCACTTTTAGTTATAAAATCATTGATACAGTTACCATATTTGACAAATTGAAATCATTATGAATTTAGACAACGCAGATTGAGTCAATGGCAGTGGAGTTGTCAGAATGATATTTTTAATTTAAAATAACAGACTTGGCCCCTTGGTACTTCTTGAGAAGTTATGGAAAAGAAGCTATATTTAAATCCTTATAATAAACCATATCGCGTTATAAAGAGCATATTTTTGTCTAAATATCACAAATCTGCCGTCCACATCAATAAGTTAGCTATACATCAAGTGATTTATCATCGCACCCAGACACTGGGTCTCTCTCTGAACAGTGTCAGTTTCATTATCTATATATGACATCAATTCCAAAGGTTCTTAGAATTATAGGGTGAATTAAATACCCTTATTTTATGTTTCAATGTTTGTAATAAAGATATCAAGGTGTGGGACAAAGTTTAAAGGTTTCTGTATTAGTTTCTGGCTCATGGCTTCTCGCGTTTTGAGGATTTTTGGGAAAAAGTAATATATGTCTTGCTCCAGGGTGTGATCTATATATGTGCCAAGTTGCATTAAGGTCGGTCAAGCCATTACAGTAGTACCCAACTAATATGGCTTACCGATGTACCTGCGCAGAAGATACATTTTCTAAGCTCGGGAAACGCTATTGGTCGGCAGCTGCCGCCATGTTAGCGCGCGCCGTGCGGAGGGGCGTGACTTGCGAGTAAGACGGAACTAACAGCTTCACTGTATTATGAACCTTATAGTAGTGATTTAAGGTTAATTGTAAGATTTAAGCATTCTTTCGTTTATCTTCGGGGCCATACTTTCTTTTCTGTGCGAACGAAGATTCACGACGCGCCATATCAGTTGGGTACTACTGTACCACATAATAGCAGCAATTATGATTTATATGATACCGACCTTTCCCCCCTCCCCAATAACCTCTGGCAACCTTACTCACGCGCAGGAACACAACATAGTTATTTGGCTGCGGTATTCTGTAAGGTGGAGGTACCTAACTTCCCCAGTCGAACTGCTCTTCAAGCAAAAAACTGCTACGCTCTACCTCTCCTAAATATTAGTGGTATAGCAGTATTATACATACAGTTATACAGCATATAGCTATTTAATTAGATACCGATTGATTTCTACAATAAACGTTTCTGGTATGTATGTAGCATCCAGTACCTAATAGTAACCTCATGCAAACCCACATATATATTGAGTCTTCATTAATTATCTGTATCAGATCCTTGCCAGAGAGAGTACGGGTCATAAATATGTTGGCTTCAAAGAACTCTCTATGAAAATTACTCATATACCTAAGACATGTTTTCCCCGGGGTTTTACCCGCATTGTTGAGGGGTACAATGTATTTACGGGATAAAAATTATCCTATAAGCTATGTAAAGTTAATTAGTTGTGTCGTCGTCCAACAAACAAATTCACTTTTGTATTTATCATATAAGTCCCTTAAAATCTCCAGTTCTATAACTTCCAATCATTAAATTCATAATAAAAAATTATACCATCCACCTAATTACAGCGAAAACGGCGTTCGTTTAAATATAAATTAATTAAGACATTTAGTGAGATCAAATCACTTGAATACCTTTGGTGTGTTCGTTACGGCTCGGGGTTGTCGTTTAAAATAAAATACAAAAGTGTCTGCAAGCGCGAGCGTTCCCCGACCAATTAGTTTATTGGTCGACACATGTCCTTCGTGGAACGTGGTGATAACATCGCCTAGGGGACAGCGTACACTGAGCGTTAGGAACGAATGAGTTGTAAGGATAGTCGTACATTCATTCATCTGATTCAAAGAAAGAACGTTACACGATTAGACAACATATTAATAAAATTAAAAGCAAAAAAAAACAATAGACAAATTTTACGACTGTACCAGATGACCCACATCTCACAGCTCAGCATATATTTACAAGACAAGAAAGCAACAAAAAAAGTAGTTCTATTTCATGATTTCGCAAAGGCTAAAACTGACAGTTCTGAGCTATTCAGAGTTAGAGTTAGTCTAGTTCCTCAGAGTAAACCTGAGTCGTAATCCTTTTTGACTGTTATATCTGTAAATTTTTTGTACTTGTTGTCTCACTCAGTAAAGTTGTTAAATGTATTTCATTCTTTCTTTTTTTTTTCTTGAAGTTTGATAATAGAATTATCTAAGTAATGCCAGCAAATTAACCACAGTTCATGCAGTTAGTATGAGTTATCGCAACAAAAGGTCTCGCTCGGTTTCCTAGGAGATTCTCATTAATGGGATGATCTCCACGCCCCGTGGTTTTCCTAAGGGACCGCAGCATGGGGTCCTTTAAGAAAGGTGTGAAGAGATTTTTGCAAAATCGATAACCCTAGGTGTTGCAAGCATCTTTAGACTACGTTAACTGCTTACCATCAGGTGGGCCGTATGCTTGTTCAACTTACAAGTCGTTCCCGCGATATCGCGCGTTCACCCGCGTTCTTGGGATTAAAAGGCTATGTCCTTCTTCATACAAAGGCTATCTGCGTGACAAAGGAGATGATCGGTTGAGTAGTTTAGGCGTGAAAGCGCTACAAAAAAAATATCTATCAAACTCACATTCCCATTTATAATAAAGTGTTTTTTTTATATACCACCAAGTTGGCAAACAAGCATATGGCCCACCTGATGGTAAGCAGTTACCGTAGCCTATGCACGCTTGCAATACCAGCCCCCCTAGACAAAGTACTTTTCCATGGCGTTTGCACGAATAGAAACGCCAGTAAATGTATGAGATTGACAGTTGGTTACGCTAGGATCTAGCGAATCCTTATGTCAATCTCATACATTTTGTAGCGTTTCTATTCGCGCAAACGCTACGAAAAGTACTTTGTCAAGGGGTACAGGGGTATCACTCGCGCGTTGCCGACCCTGAAGAAATCTCTTCACACCCTTTTTGAAGAACCCCATGCTGTACTCCATTGGGCGCACCACGGAGGGGAGCTCAACCCACAATCTGAGCGTCCGCGGAAGAAAACTCCTTTGAGCCCGCACAGTTCGAAACGATTCTGATTTCAATGTGTGAGTATTTTGCACCGTATTTTGGCTAAGAATCAAATAGTGCGGTGCTTTCTAACTATCTAACTAATATTATAAAGAGGAAAGATTTGATTGTTTGTTTGTTTGTTTGTTTGCATTGAATAGGCTCCGAATCTAAAAACCGATTTGAAAAATTCTTTCACTGTTGGGAAGCTATACTATGCCCGGGTGACATAGGCTCCTTTGTATGACGGGAACGCGGGTGAAACCGCGCGAGACAGCTAGTATAAAATAAAAAGACTGATTTTCATTATCTATACTTATTATACTTAGTTTTAAAATCAAGGTAACTAGATACTTGATAATCTAACTAATATTATAAAGAGGAAAGATTTGATTGTTTGTTTGTTTGTTTGTTTGCATTGAATAGGCTCCGAATCTACTGAACCGATTTGAAAAATTCTTTCACTGTTGGGAAGCTACACTATGCCCGGGTGACATAGGCTCCTTTGTATGACGGGAACGCGGGTGAAACCGCGCGAGACAGCTAGTATAAAATAAAAAGACTGATTTTCATTATCTATACTTATTATACTTAGTTTTAAAATCAAGGTAACTAGATACTTGATAAAAAACAGTTAATCAACACTCCATTCACTCACTCACTCATTCACCGCCCCATTACGCGCTGACCCTAATCGAAATAAATCCGAAGCCAGCGTTAATGTGCGCATACGTATACATATTCCAATTCTAATAATAATATATGCATCGTATCGAGCATTTTCGAAGACAACGCGCTATCAGATCCAATACCCAATTAATAAAAAAAAACCTTTTTCTTCATATACCTTTTGTAATGTTTTGTTAAACATCTAAATTTGGGGTTTGTAAAAAAAGCTAACCGTCTTGTTAAGATACTCAGACTTATATTTATTTTGACAGCGACCGTAAATTCAGAGTTTTTGTGGCTTGTAAGATTAATCACCTATTATTTTTGTAATTTTAATAGAAGAAGGTGTTTGGACCTTTAGGGTTCCTTGGGCCGTTTGACAGATGTTTATCAGATCGTTTTGGGATTCCGTCCCGGTATTAAGGTAATTTGAATATGCTTGGAGTATGTACGATGGTTTTTATGGTCATGTTCTTTTGACAGATATTTTTATTAAGTTGTTTACAAATTAAAATGAAAGTTTAGTGTATTTTTACTGCACAGTTTTTTTTTATATTTTGAAGCTTCTTTGGTCTGTATCTGTATTTCTTCCTTCTTTCCGATTTAATTTTTAGTAATTCAGTTTTGCATAAAATAGAGTATCTGACGCTAACACCTAATATCCTTTTGTAGTTTTAATATTGTTATTGGATATGGGTCAGGCATTGCACTGGCCATAGACAACACCACACACGTGTCTATCGATGTTAGGAACCCGATTCTCGCGACCTTCGAACTTACGTTTCGACTCCAATTCGACTGTAAAATTTCGAGGGTCAGAGTTAATTCGAACGGTGCCGACCAATCAAAACCCTTGACTGGTTTTCCTTCTAAAAATGCCAGAATATCGTAACGTGATTTACACTCGATAAAAGTTCGAATACATACTTTTTTCGATCGAGCGGCTCCCAGCAGTGCAATTTCACACATCATTAACCTACAGAACCCTACTCTATCACAACGCCTCCCACTTGCCGTATGTTTTTTAATCACACACTGGATCGTTTAAGCGCGTAGTTTTGAAATGCGCTTGTTAGCGTCCCGGCACTATTTGTTCCGGTATGTCCGAACACGATTAATGTGGAAAGATACCCCACTCTAGTCTATACGGGGATTTATTGAGCCTATTGCATTTGTGGTGTAAGTTAATAACTGTTAACGTTAATTAGTTCGTATTCAGACAATCAAAAAGGTCAAAAAGGAAAGTGCGACTCAGTTCATCTGTCACAGGTCACAGCGTTATATTTCAGTAACTACTAATTTACGTGGTCGCCACTCGAGAACTATTCTTCCCTAGTGGTTATATCGGCTCTTCGAGCGATGTGGCCTGCCCATTGCCACTTCAGCTTATTAACTCTATGTCCGTCGTTTTCGTTCTCCTACGAATGTCCTCATTTCGGACCCTGTCACGTAGAGAAATTCCGAGCATAGCTCGTTCCATAGCTCGCTGAGTGACTCTGATCTTATTTATCACGTACTGAAAAGCGCCTTACGGGACGACCTCCCACCAGGTGGACTGACGACCTGCGGGGCTATTTTAAAACGCTCGGATTCGATATCGGAAACGGATTCAAAAACTACCGAGGCGGTTTTCCGCAATTGCTATTTTAATTTCCGAATTCGAATATTTTTGATGTTTCTTTATGGAAATATCAATTCGATTCATCGAAAAGTTTTAGGAAATTGAAATAGCAATTGCTGAAATTCGCCTCGGTAGTTTTTGAATCCGTTTCCGATATCGAATCCGTCGTTTTAAAATAGCCCTGCTGGTCAGAGTCGCTGGGGCTGCTGGATGCAAGCGGCCCAAAACCGTTCGTACTGGAAGTCAATGGCGGAGGCCTATGTTCAGCAGTGGACATCCATATGCTGATATAATGATGATGAACTGCTAATACTATTGATAAAGCACTATTAGTTACTGAAATATAACGCTTCAAATTTCGATAAAGAGAGTCAACCCACAAAAAAACAAATCTTTAAAATATATTTTTAATTAAAAGTACCAAAAAAGGAATTGGCAGTTGATCTTACAATAGCTCGCATGCAAGTGCTAAGCACCGCCTGCGGTTCGCAAGAGGCAGTATGGGAGAGGAGGGAGGGTGTACCCTCTCGCCGCCCGCATAGCTCATGCGGTACCTAGCACTCGCGCACGAGCTATATCACTGAGCTATCATCGCTTCAAAATCTACTAGAACTGCTCCAGAAATCCTAACATAATATTAAAATTGCGAAAGTGAGTTTGTTTGTTTGTTACACCTTTACGCCTCAACTACTCAACGGATCATCATGAAAATTTACATGCAGATAGCCTATGGTATGGAGAAGGAAATAGGCTATTTATCCTGGGAACGCGGGTGAAACCATGGGGGACAGCTAGTAATTTATATTAGTTACCCCACAAGCATTGACAAAATACCTCGCCCCCCTCCTACCTTGCTCAACCGATTCCATAATATTCAAGTGTGTCAGTGGGCGGCACCGTTTTACCAACAGTATCTAATCATTTAGTACTGTTGACACGAAGTGCTGTAGTATACAGTCGAAATTAGACTGACGGGCACTAGGACTCAGCTAGGCGATTTTCACAACTCACTTTTCGTCTCTATATATGTGCGTGGTATTCTCTGACCTTTGTTAACTTCATGAGCTTCTGAGCTTAACTGAATAGGTAGGTACTTGCTGAATAATGAATATTATATCGCTAATCGCTTCCCCTATACATTGTACCACACACAGCATGTGATCAACTCCGCGGCCGCTCACAGCAGTTTGTTAATACGCGCCCAAGTGAGAACTTATATTATTGAACACGTAATTAATTGTGTTTTATATTCGAACGCCCGATAGTTTAAGCTGATTTACACATTTTAAGCTATTTCGATGATTTATTACTTTCAAGTTGAAAAAAGTATTACGCGTGGCTTTTATATTACTGTTTTTGTAGGGTAAGTTGCTAATTGTAATGTGTTATATTTAATTAGATTCTCTTGGTTTTTTTTAATTTGCCTTTGCAAAACATCACTTAGCTGAAAATATATGCCTATTCATAATGTAGTTTATAAGGTGTGTTCGGAATCCTTAATGTAACCTTGCTGAGTTTCTGGCTGGATTCTTCTCAGCTGAAGGCCGAGTTCCGAACCGGTGGTAACTTCAGTAAATGTGATCTTCATAAGTGTCGTTCTGGGGCCTTAATTGAATAAATGGCTTTGACTTTGACTTTGAATCCTCAAAGGGAAATGCCCGACTTAAATTTAAACTTATGTTTAAGCTGCGGGACACACTGGTAAGTTGCTTGGCGACTTGCAACTTGAAGCTAGTATAGGCAGCGAGGGCGATATGGTAAAGAACTTAATAGTACCTACTACATTGTAAATATGTACTTCAAAGTTCTCCATCATCATCATCATCATCATCATCCTATAATGTCCCACTGCTGAGCCCAGGCCTCCTTACACAAATGAAGGTGAAAGGGAATGGGCAATACTCCACCACGCGTGCCCACTGCGGATCGGTGGAGGTAGGCTAGTGGTCAACCTACTGTTGGAATTTTTCAAGCCGCCTAGGACGCATCCAACTAGCTTAACGACTATCACAATTAAGTGATAACCGGGACCAACGGCTTTACGTGCCTTCCGAAGCACGGAAACGCTCGATTTGAAATACCACTAGGCGGTCACCCATCCAGGTACTGACCACGACAGGCGTAGCTTAACTTTGCCCATCGATTAAGAACGGCTAATCATGCTACACCACGAGCGCTTCGTAAGTTCTCCGTCACCTTTAATTATACATACAACTTTTTATACATTTTGATCAAGAAAGGTTTAATAATTTGTATTTTCGAGATTTTGAGTTCCTCACTGTAAATAAAATGCTACATAGCAAAATATATTAAAATATTTACAACGTACAAACTTGCAAAGTTTTAGAATATAGTATAAATAAGTGTATTTATTAAAATACAATTCAGTCCATTTAAGGCGAGCACACATCGCGGATTCACGGACAAATCTCGCCGGTTCTAAACTAAGGCTGATTATACATGGGCGACAAAAACGCGTCCGAGGCGACATCGAAACGCGAACCTCATAAATAAATGCATATTGTGGGGTGGGGTGCCAGTGGCAGGTATGAGCGGGAGCTGTTGGAATTTTACTCTCATTTGCATGTCATTTGCTACTAGTACCCTGAATAAGCTTCAGTTTGACCGCACTCTCACCATGCTAAGTTATGATGTAGCCAAAGGTGGTAAGTATAATGCCTAGAAGGGATTGACTCTCAAGTGTAACTGCGGGAAGATACTGGTAATATGACAAAAAAAATATGACTAAGATGTATTATCATATTCCTCATATTCAGCCCAAGATTTACTGAGGCTTTCGTTCTATGAATTATGGTGTACGAACAAAATGCGTAATATCTTAAGATGGGTCACGCCGAGCACACGCGGAGCACGAATTCGTGTAGCTTAGACGAACTCAAACGAGCGTTCGGCTCGCGCTCGACTGCGCTCCGCCAATTGTCAGTTTTTGCCGTACACATGGATTCGCATCATGCTCGTGTTGTAGGTTCGTTGTAAGTTCACACTTGACATCGCGAGTGACGAATGAAGAGCGGCTCGGTCCCGTGCTCGGTTTGCGTAGCATAGACGCACCTTTAGATACCTACCTCCTTATTCATAATCGCTTTTTAACTAAATCAGTGTAATAGTGTGCCCCGTATCACACTTTCGATCACCAAATGTCACCTGTCAGATAAAGACTTCGGAATTTTAGCTAATCAACGTTTGATAACTTTAATATGAATAAGGGGGTTATTGTAAAACTGTTTCCTAAAATATGTTTTCAAAATTTCAGATGAGATAAAAAAGAATAACTCGAAGAACTTCTTCGAGAAGGGTGTGTTAGAGATTTTTGCAAGACAACACAAGAGTCATACGACTGGTGTTGCGAGCGTCTGCAAGTTACAGTGGTACCATCCATCAGGTGGAAAACAAGGAAAAACGATAGCCCAATGCTTTGATTCACAAGCGGATCCGCTTACCGCTGACACTCAACCCAACCACCAAGATGAAAGACAACACCGCTCGCTCACCAATTCATGAGGCTTCAAGAAAAACCCGTGAAAGAGCACGTAATGGCTGCAGAACATTTGTTACATTATACCGCTGAATACTTTAAAATGTCATTTCTTGCTTTAAACCCCTCGCCGATTTATGTGGACCGACTGGCAATGCTTTTTGTCAACGTTCTGTGGTGATTTTTAAATTGTTCACGTATCTATGTTTAATTTATGACGTCATTTGTTAAATGATAGTAGCTGAGATTGGGTTTGTTTTTCTAGTATGTTTGTTTGTACGTAATGTATGACTTATGTGTGGACGGATGGACGTAAGTGTCCAAAGAGTGTGGTTTGTCAACTGTTATTCAGCTTTTATATCACTTTTATAATGCAATATTGCTAAATTTTTGCCATTTAGTAACCATATTATGCTTTGTCGATTCAGAAATGAAATATAATAGTGGTTTATGATCAAATATCAAATTAATGGAGTCTGTCATCGCTTGCATTAATAATATTCAGAGTCAAATAAATGGATGCAAACCATTACTTATTTGAATCTTATTAGTCAATACTTTTGAAATGATACAAAACTAAGACATTAGAGTTCGACACTACAGTTTCTCCCGCGTTACCGGGATTAAAAGTAGCCTCCATACCATATGTCGGGTTTCTCAACCATCCATGGACAAATAAAAAGTAAAAGTAAGACTAAAACTACTACTTAGTAAGACTAGTTAGGCCGATTATAGTGGTAGTGACGTCGGATACCGAGACGAAGGTACCGGGTTCGAATCCTACAATGAGCTTGAGCTTTCAGTGAAGGAAAACATCGTGAGGAAACCATAGCACGGTGGTAAGGTACTTTACAGTACCCACCTGCCTGGCTACCACCCTCAAGTTGAAAATCTGTCGCCAAGCACCTATTAGTGTGTTTCGACAGCTGCACTTGAGAGCCAGATCCTTCTAGGCTTCTGCCACATCATCACTTACCCCGGTGGGATTGTAGTCAAACATAGGCCATATCGCGATCCGCCCTAGCTCTCTACGTGCCTAATTTCACTGTGATCGGTTCAGAGGCTTAGACTTACGCTCTATACAACTGCAACTTTATTAATCGCAGGTCCGGTCTCATATGGAGTACATCTATGGGCGGGGAGCTCCTGGATATCAGCTTGGGCCTTTAGACTCGGTTCAGCGTCGTGCCATCAGAATTGTTGACGATCCCGAGCTCACAAGCGGTTTAGAGCCCCTCAGTCTGAGGAGAGACTTTGCCTCCTTATGTGTGTTCTACCGCTTGTACAACGGAAAGTGTTCTAAAGAATTGTTCGACTTGATGCCCACGGCTACCTTCCACCATCGCAACTCTCGCCATCGACAGGGAGTTCATCCACACACATTGAATTGTTTCGAACTGTGCGGGCTAAAAGGAGTTTTCTTCCGCGGACGCTCGGACTGTGGAATGAGCTCCACGCCCCAATGGAGTACAACATGGGGTTCTTCTAAAAGGGTGTGAAGAGATTTCTTCAGGTTCGGCAACGCGCGTAACTGCTTACCATCAGACGGGCCGTATGCCTGTTTGCCACCAAAGTGGTATAAAAAAAATACAGCTGTAACGGAAAGTGTAAATCCATTACAGTAATCTATTTTTTTGGTACTAGGCGCACAGATCGCGGAAGAGAGATTTTAATTCAATAATCTTGAATGCAAAAATTTGGTTTGAATTTTTGAGTAATTTATTTTGATCTGAAACTTTTTATAGAGTGTCTGTACCTGATGGAGTCTTCACCCCCTTCGGATGTATATACCATTTCCGTTACACTCAGTATAAATAATACACTTCAGGTTCTTTAGATCATAAAGAGTCGTTGGTTTCTTCCCCTGGATTATTTAACAAAAAGATACCAACTTTTAATTCCAAGCTCGCAATATTTATCACCATTTCGCACAAAGAAATTTATTCCTACAAATATACAGTTGTTTGTACACGTTTTTTGTCTGTTTGTCCCTCAAAAATTCCTAAAGCTCTCGTGCGAATCACTTCATTAGTTAGTGTGTTTTTGTGGCCAGATGCCCACGACTGACGGACGTGGAGGTTGGTTTTATTATGTTGTCAACTTGATGTAACGGTCCCGAATGAGTTTTTGTTTAGAATTAAAGGTTTTTGAATTCCGAAGGTGTTTTAACTAATTACTAAAATACGGTTGGCTATTTTGACAGGCGTTGTTCTTTGACCAAAGAGTAATATAATACATCTTTTGACCTTACGTGACCTTACTCACGCGCAGGAACACAACATAAAGTTATTTGGCTGCGGTATCCTGTAAGGTGGATGTAATTCCCCAGTCGAGCTGTTCTGAGCGAATAAACGCTACGCTCTACCTCTCTTATTGTTAATAAAACGAATAAAAATATAATACCTTATAATAACATCACCCAATTGCCACACCAATGCGATACACCAAATCTTCTCAATAAATGATGGTTACAAATCTATGGGGTTGCCCCGCGCCGCCATGACACCGTGTTATACACTGCAGGGGTTTGCGCACCCATGGGAGTTGTTCCCTTAACCGTTACAAGTTATGGGATATTGTGAGGGGGTGTAAATGACTCTCGACTTAATGTCAATGGAATTTATTCCATTGTATTATCGCAATTTTTGATAGGAGTGCTCCCAATTTAATGTAATGTTTATGATGTGTGTTGAAATAGATATTTTTATACCACTATGGCGTAGACCCACCTTAAGGCACCAATCCACAGCAAGCGATCTAGAGTTCTACGGTCAGAGTTCTAGGTGCATTCTCCTTGACCGCCCGGGGCGCTGTGCAAGGATCAAAAGCGTCGCATAGATTAGAGTGAACCTCGGACGCAGAACTCGACCGCAGAACTGTCTCGCTGTGGAATCGGCACCTTAGATATCGCAGTTTTTCTTTCTGATAGAGATTTTTGCAGAGTGGTAACGTGTGCGTGGGTCCCTTATGCCGCAAGCGCCCATGGTGACCGCTTATCATCACGCAGGGTTTAGATTTTGCCACTTTCGTAGTTAGTTTACTATAGAGCTTATTTTAATAATAATTTTCTAAAATGATTATCAACCTGCCCCAAAAAATCTATCAAAAACAAACAATGTTCTTTTTTCATACAATTTAGAGTGTTGTTTTGCGTTTTTACACTGACCGAGGCGCGAGGCGCGAGGCATCGTCGAGACGAGCGCGAGGCGCAAAACGTCTGAGGCGCGGAATGTCCGTCAATCACGCAGGCGTAGACGGCCGCCGATTGTTTTCAAATAGCCATCGTGTCGCTTCATATGGACGCGTATAATCGGGCTTGTTTCGCGTGTTAAAGGAGACTTTACATTGGTAAAGGTTATTGTTCTATAATCCTCACCAAATAAGTATAGCGCGCCTGGCTGGCTACCATCTTCTAGTTGACATTTTGTCGTCAAGCAACTGGTGCGTACTTGATAGCTAATTCCTTTTTGGGCCTAAACCAGATTATTTAGGCCATTAGTTTCAGTTTTATGGGAAAGCAGACTGCGGCATCTGGTACATTTTCCCATCAGTAATTAATTAGTAAATCCTTCCTACATCTTTATTTCTTAGAAACTCATTTGATGTACTGGGTGGACCGAGATTTAATAAAATTTTATTTAGGCAGACTTTCTAGTATAAGTACTATTTTAAGCCATATTTGACCAGAGTAAGTATCTACTTTTTGAGATATTGAAATATATATTACTTCAAAAGTGCCCTATTGAGTTGGCACTAGTTTAGTGCTATAATAATTGATTTAGTTAATCAAGTGCCAAAAAGTTACAACGCGTAGACCCAAAAAAACCTTTTTGCCAACGTCATTATCAATAAAATTTATGTATAACCACAATTGTGAACGGTCCTTAAAACATGTTGTAAAGTCAACTTTTAACCAAATCTGTGAGTGTTTTTCATTGATATCTATCGCGCTGCGTTAGTGCGACTGTGCGGCTATTTGCGAGTCAAATCTGGCGATAGCCTTTGTAGTGTTGTAAACATACGGGAAGTTATTATGGATTGACTCGCAGCATGAACTTTTACATGCAGTAGATGTCACATTAATCTTTTGGATCGCGGTAAAAAAATATAACAATTGTCATTATAGGTTGCGCGTCTCTCGCGAGGACCAACAGGTCAAGCTGGTGATAGCGTGGCTGGTGATATGGTGATACCTAATGTGTGTATGACGCAATACGTATGTGGGGCACGTATAATAGCCTCCCTTTGGGAGAGATTGCATTGCTCTGGTAACAGCATACTCCGAACGGTGAGTGTAGGATTAGATAGTTCTATTTCTAGGTATTGGCTATCTGTGCACCAGCTTGAGAACCGAAAGTGACACGACCATAGATCTATGTATTTAGATCTATAACATATTTTATTTTTATATAGGTACTTTTGTATTTTGTATTGAAAATATGGCTTTTTTGGCTGAAATAAAAAATATATTATTATTATCAATACACCAGGGGCCCAAGTCTGCTATTACAGTTGTGTCCCAATGAACTATCAGTGGTGTCAAAATTGACACATTTTACAGTTTTGGTAGTCTACTAACACAATAGCGGCATAATGGCGCCATAATAGCTTTCCGATGATTTCCACTGAAACTACAATCGTGCCACAATGATCTTTTAGTTGTCAGTTTTTGTATTAAAATTCTTTTCGTTCATTATGAGACCATTATGAATTAGTAGTCTGCGCACATCGGCTCAATGATAATGGAATTGCAATAGTATCGTGTCAGTATGACATTTTAGCAGACTTTGCCCCAATACTAACGTCCATAGACGACAGTAGCCATCAGCTGCTTTCATGTCAGCCTTCTGTCATAAAAAGTGATAATTTTCATAAGACATATATCTTCTTAACTACTTAAATCAGTCGACTCGCAGTTCCTAGAATTAATTATTTTTCATTTAGTTATAGGACGCGCATCGCACCCGCAAGCCAACTAGTACTAATATAATTTTTAAAATTACTGACCGATAAATCAAGTCGACTATAAATAAAGCTCTCCATGACAAGTAATAAACGAAATTAACATTAAAAAGAACTATAATTAAATAAAATTTTACTATAGTGATAAAGACCTTAATTTTGTCAAACGAATTTATTAATTCTACTTAGTACAGCTAATAATTCATCATCACCATCAGCCTATAATGTCCCACTGCTGAGCACAGGCCTGCTTTCACAAAATGAGAGTGAAACGGAACGGGAATACTCCACCACGCATGCCCACTGCAGATTGGTAGAGATAGGCTAGTAGTCAACCTACTGTTGGAGATCTCAAGCTGCCTAGGAGGCCTTCAACCAGCTTAACGACTTCAAGATGACCAAAATCAAAATCAAAAAGTCATTTATTCAGTTTAGGCCCTAGTAAGGCACTTATGAACGTTACATTGGTACATACAGTTGAATTTACCACCGGTTCGGAATACACTTAAACTGAGAAGACTCCGGCAAGAAACTCAGCAAGGTTTTTTTTTGTGGAAGATCTTTTAATATTACAGCTTTTTTTTTCCAAATACTTATACAATATTTACATTATTATTTTATGCTTATTCGTACAAACTTTAAATATCAATAAAAAATCATGTCGCTCCATCAAAACAGCGACATTGAGGCTATTCATAAATCATTATTAATAATAAAAATAACGCAGAAGCTGAATGACATAGCTCTCTAATTATGTAAATTACATTTTATCAAATTAACGATGAATGAGACGCAATTTGGCATAATAAATCCATTTTATGAATATGTTTAAATATAGTTATGATAATGTATAGAAGGCATTATACTATGAAATTGTACATGTAGAAAGATATGTAATTTATAAAATGAAAAAATTAATTTAAAAATAATTGGACTGTTTTACAAAAACCTTAAACCGACTTCAAAGTACACTAAGAAGTAATCAAATCCTGATCTGATGACAATGGGACCAAACGGGAAGCGTACCCTTTCAAATAAAAAAAGAATTTTCCAAATCGGTTAATAAATGACGGAGTTATGAGGTAACAAACATAAAAAAAAAAAAAAAAATACATTCGAATTGAGAACCTCCTCCTTTTTTTGAAGTCGGTTAAAAAACGACTTCAAAGTAAACTAAAAAGTATGAAATTACTCTAATCTGACACTGATTTGAAGTCAGCGAAAGAGCACGACGTATTCCAGTGAAAATATTTCGCTGATTTTAAGGCGCCGATCCCACAGAGAGAGTTCTGGAGTTCCGAGTTCTGCATCCGTTCTGCGTTCTGAATTTATTAATTCTACTTAGTACAGCTAATAATTCATCATCACCATCAGCCTATAATGTCCCACTGCTGAGCACAGGCCTGCTTTCACAAAATGAGAGTGAAACGGAACGGGAATACTCCACCACGCATGCCCACTGCAGATTGGTAGAGATAGGCTAGTAGTCAACCTACTGTTGGAGATCTCAAGCTGCCTAGGAGGCCTTCAACCAGCTTAACGACTTCAAGATGACCAAAATCAAAATCAAAAAGTCATTTATTCAGTTTAGGCCCTAGTAAGGCACTTATGAACGTTACATTGGTACATACAGTTGAATTTACCACCGGTTCGGAATACACTTAAACTGAGAAGACTCCGGCAAGAAACTCAGCAAGGTTTTTTTTTGTGGAAGATCTTTTAATATTACAGCTTTTTTTTTCCAAATACTTATACAATATTTACATTATTATTTTATGCTTATTCGTACAAACTTTAAATATCAATAAAAAATCATGTCGCTCTATCAAAACAGCGACATTGAGGCTATTCATAAATCATTATTAATAATAAAAATAACGCAGAAGCTGAATGACATAGCTCTAATTATGTAAATTACATTTTATCAAATTAACGATGAATGAGACGCAATTTGGCATAATAAATCCATTTTATGAATATGTTTAAATATAGTTATGATAATGTATAGAAGGCATTATACTATGAAATTGTACATGTAGAAAGATATGTAATTTATACAATAAAAAAATTAATTTAAAAATAATTGGACTGTTTTACAAAAACCTTAAACCGACTTCAAAGTACACTAAGAAGTAATCAAATCCTGATCTGATGACAATGGGACCAAACGGGAAGCGTACACTTTCAAATAAAAAAAGAATTTTCCAAATCGGTTAATAAATGACGGAGTTATGAGGTAACAAACATAAAAAAAAAAAAAAAAATACATTCGAATTGAGAACCTCCTCCTTTTTTTGAAGTCGGTTAAAAAACGACTTCAAAGTAAACTAAAAAGTATGAAATTACTCTAATCTGACACTGATTTGAAGTCAGCGAAAGAGCACGACATATTCCAGTGAAAATATTTCGCTGATTTTAAGGCGCCGATCCCGCAGAGAGAGTTCTGGAGTTCCGAGTTCTGCATTCCGTGTTGACTATTGTGCACACAGCAAGCAGTCTAGAGTTCTGGAGTTCTGCAATATTCGCTACTGATCACACATCATTCACTTTTTTTACTTTCAAGGGCCCCACATAGCTTACAGTCAACGCGGAATGCAGAACTTGGAACGCGGAACTCTAGAACTCTTCTCTGCGGGATCGGCGCCTAAATCAGTGTCAGATAACAGATAAGCTAGCCTACCGCCGCCAATCCACAGTAGACGTGCGTGGTTGAGTATTGCCCATCCCTAACTTTAATTTGTGAAAGTAGGCCTGTCTCAGCAGTGGGACATTATAGGCTGATAATAGCGAGATAAAACTGCAGGACAGGAATTAAATCGTAGTGTATCCCACAGCGATACCTGCCCGTATGTTTGAACCCATTATGGCGGACGTCCATCTTGGGAAGGGCTCGCTTTGGTCGATTTAACGACTTGAGAATTTGTTTGCCGGTGTCATTTTGATTGAGGATCCATGAATATTGTTATTAGTTTTGATTTAAAATTACTATTGGCCCTGATTCTGTTGTTCACAACTAAACTAATTTTAATGTCACTATGTCTCTTTCTAACAAAGAACATAAGAAAAGGATGTAAGAAATTTAGTCCTGTCAAATTAGTCCAATGCTTGTTTTCAATATAAATTTAGTCGCCATCTATCGCGGTTACGCCTAAATACACGCAAAATAAGACGGCAAAGATTAATTTGACAACTTAAAATTATGTTCTATCCTTTTTCAATCATGTTCGTAAGAAAGAGATGGGATGTAATTAAAATTAATTTAGTGCGATTTACAACAGAATCGGTACCATTGTGTTGCATTTTAATGCTTAATGTCAATTTACTTCAAATATAGCAAACTGGTTGCGCCCCGCAATTTCACCCGCGGGCCCGAGGGATATATTGTTTTCCCGGGATAAAAAGTACCCTATGTGTTAATCCAGAATATATTCTATCAGCGTGCCAAATTTCATCCAAATCCGTAGTAGTGGTAGTGGTAGTGCCTCCACTTTTCAGAATACCACAGCCAAATAAATTTGTATTCCTGCGCGAAGGTCTCCCGAGCTCATCAGTCCCCTTCACTAATGAGCTCGAGAGACCTCATCGGTGAAGGCAGAAAGCGTCGCGCGTCGGTAACGCGTGTGTGATTATGCCTGGGATGCTACAGTAACCGCTTACCTCCACGCGGGCATATGCTTGTTTGCCTAATTTGTCGTATAAAAACCGGCCAAGTGCGAGTCGGACTCGCACATGAAGGGTTCCGTAAAGACATTTCAGGTATGAGGGCCCCCTGTTGTAATAGAAATGCACATTATTTGAAAATGTCAACTGCCTTCCTATTACACGAGATAGCCCACTGATAGATAGACGGACGGACGGACACAGGAGGCTTAGTAGTAGGTTCCGTTGGCACCCTTTGGGTGAAAGAAAGAAAAAAACAAAGAAAATATCCATTAAGAACACTATCAAAATGTTTTTTTTATACGACCATGTCATCAAGCAAGCATACGGCCCGCCTGATGGTAAGCGGTTACGCCATATGGACGCTTGCAACACAAGAAGCATCGCTCACGCGTTACCGACCTTTCCCCCCTCTCCTATGAGCTCTGCCAACCTTACTCACGCGCAGGAACACAACATAAAGTTATTTGGCTGCGGTATTCTGTAAGGTGGAGGTACTTCCCCAGTCGAGCTGCTCTTTGAGCGAATAAACGCTACGCTCTACCTCCCTTAAAATCCAATTGTTTAATTATCTACCCACATGATCTGCCAATAACTATAATATCTCTATTACTTACAAAGTGCTACAATGGAGGGTAATCTTGATCCCGTATTGGATAGCTTAATTGCTACTGTGATTTCAACCCTCATAGCAAATCAGTGTACGGTATATCCATTAATAACCCCATTTTGAGAGAGGGGTGGTTTAACTTACTTTAAAAAAAGGTGTCATGTTATATGGGCTACTTATACATATTTTATTGATTGAATTCATAATAGTACTTTCAACACACTTGCTCGTAAAGTGACTTTTATTGCACAGATTTTAGTTTCATAATGTAGCTTATTACACACTAGTGCTTTTTACTTTACATTACCGCACAGTTTTATGATAGATATAATCCCGATTATGTTAAGTTTGTACCTCACTGCAAATGATATGTGTGTAGACGAAACATTCTTAAGAGTGCGTACAAAGCCAGAAAAATATGGCAATGTCAGATGAAACAAACTTATGTCTTATCTTCGCGTGGCATGAGACGGAGATAGCGTGTTTCGCGGAACAAAAATGAACTAACCGCTTCTTATCTATTTAATTTATTTAAGTCTGTTTTTTTCTTGCAAGTGTGTTGAAAAACGTCATACCTATGATGACGGGAATAGGTACTGTTAACAGCACAGTCAGATCAGAGCTTTTACACTATATTGTACTGTTAAGTGCGAAAATATATTTTTTGGTAATAACAAAAAATGATGCGAAACCCTCTTTATTCTTATTGTTACATCTTAATTATATAAGTAGCTCAGAAACTAATTAATTGTGAAATATAAACGCTATTTTTAACGAGCTATTAACTAATAAAAATAATTAAGAGAAGTTCTCTCCACAGATATTAATAGCATCCATTTTATATCTATTACGAAATGGCTGCCAATTAGAGATGAAAACCTACACAAATATAATCATTCAAAAACCTACTCTATCAAACCAAAAATAAATCCTAAATTCCCTTAACTCAAATCCCTAACTGAAACAAAACTTGGTGTATTCAGTAACAAATGAAAACCAACTTTATATGCTTTAAAATTGAGTTAAAAATCCAAAGAAGGCATCCAAAACATCCGTGATCCAATTTTCACAGAGACGACTGAAGAGGCTGTTCACCTATCTTGCTCTGACGTATAGAAAATTATTGCTGTCTCTGTCGCAGGAGGCTCTATTGATTTTCTCGGAGAACTGATGGCGAAATTAAGATTTACATAATGCAATATATTTTGTGTGACACCTTTGGCTAGATAATACCATTTATGGTCAATAAAGTTTAATTTAGCGTAACATTTGTAATAAGGCCTTTCTTTGACGAAGAATGAAGATCTAGAAGCGAACTGAGCAACTGCTGACAATTTTTTCGGCGACGGATTTTCAGCTTGAGAAAGGAAAAATCCAATAGACTCCTAAAGAAGTATGCACTGGAAAGTATGATTAAGTAAGTGTCTAAGTACTAATTTTCGATTTATAAAGTTATTGAAAAATAACATTGTTATAGCTAAGTTACGTCTTCAATAAAGCAAGTTTTTTGCAATCGGACTGGTATTTCAGGAGCTTAGTGCGTAAAATATGCAGACATGCAAACTTCAGCATTATATAGTGACTGACTGGTAATTAGTAAACGATACTTAGACACATGATTGTACTCATGATAACAAACAACTTTCCCAAAGAAACCTTTTTTTAAATTACTTAGCACATGAGCCCATAATATTTAGTACCTAACAAGAATACACCATCAGCTTTTATTTAATTTAGTTATTTATCCCTATTTGTTTCTTTGTGAAAGTTTTGTTATCATGAGTACAATCATGTGTCTAAGTATCGTTTACTAATTACCAGTCACCATATATTTCAGTTAAGAAGCAAAAGTGTAATTGTATCCATATTATAATTTATTCTTCAATTAAAGTTATTAAGAAAATTTCACCGTTAATTTCAATAAAATTTCAATGTTATTAAGGCGATGATAGCTCAGTGGTAGTGACGTCGGATACCGAGATGAAGGTCCCGGGTTCGAATCCTACAATGAGCTTGAGCTTTCGGTGAAGGAAAAACATCGTGAGGAAACCATAGCACGGTGGTAGGATACTTTGTAGTACCCGCCTGGCTGGCTACCACCCTCAAGTTGAAAATCTGTCGCCAAGCACCTTTCGGTGTGTTCCGATAGCTGCACTTGAGAGCCAGTTCCTTCTAGGCTTTGTGTGCTTACCACCTTCGGCATCATCACTTACCATGGTGAGATTGCAGTCAAACACAGGTCTATAAACAGTAAAAAAAAAAAAAAAAAAAAAAAAAAACCACATATCAAGGCCACTTTCTCCCACCGTTCATCTAGACCCAAAACGACCTAAAACTCAATTCCCATAGCAATTAAACTGGAAATATCGTATAAATACTCCCTCAACGATAATAAAACATCTAGCAATTACATTAAACAATAACAATATTAAAAGTTTAATTGGTTGTAAAGTTGCCAGCGCCCTCTTAAGGGGAAACACCCAGAGTAATCACTAGTTCACGCACACAATGAAGCGAGAGCTCTGATTGGTCGACAGCGGGAAAGTGCGCACATATCGAAGCAATTTGTGCTATGCAGATACTGCTGTACAGGGTGTCTTTTAGCTTTTAGGGGTAGGGGTTTATAATTTTTTCACTTTTGGGTAGGAAATTAGGGTATGGTAAATTAATAACAAGGCTTCTTACAGACTTTTAAGTTTCAGTTCGCCAAAATATGTATAGCTCCAGTATTTGCCCGATAGCTGCATTTTAGGGCGAGCAAGATTCTTTCGGCGTGCATTTATTTTTGGTACTATCGCTGAGGAACCACGCTGAGTTTGTCTACATAGAGGAAGTAATCGTGATCTAATACGTTTTAAGTCAACATACTTAGTTTTCAATGGATCCCTTTTATACTTTATACAGGTCAGTGTTTGACCACAATCTCACCATGTTAAGTGATGATGTGGCCGAAGGTGGTAAGCACACAAAGCCTAGAAGGAACTGGCTCTCAAGTGCAGCTGTTGGAACACACCGATAGGTGCTTGGCGACAGATTTTCAACTTGGTAGCAAGTTTAGAAGCCAGCCTGGCGGGTACTACAAAGTACAATACCACCGTGCTATGGTTTCCTCACGATGTTTTCCTTCACTGAAATCTCAAGCTTATTGTAGGACTTCGTAAAAATATCTTTACATCGGAAAAACGCCATGCTTTTTCCGTAATTAGGGGACATTAACGCTTAGGATTTTTTTTCATTTATCTTTATGGATATAGTACGGTTAAAGTTAATAAAAATAGGAGTCTATAAAATAATTGCTTTGCATTGTACCCCTACAAAGACCCCTAACTCAAACTGGAGCATCCTGTACCCGCAATATTCGCGTCGGTAATGACACGTTTAACTGTGGGGCACGTCCCACCACCGCAGATGTGGTGGGGGTGGGGTAGTGGGCGGGCAACCTCACCTATGTGCTAGGAACATACTTGTTCATACACATTTTTAATAAAATGGACTAGATTTTTAAGGCAAACTCCTTTATTAGGTGGGAAAGTCTTGTATAGAAATGCTGTTAGTTTTTACTTTATCCTGAAACTAGCTCTCTCCCGCGGTTTCATCCGCATTGAAAAGGAACATATAGAACTCGGGGATAATGTAGCTTCCTATTAGTAAAGGAATTTTCAATATCGTATCATTAGTTCCGGAGATAAGCTCCTACAACCCAACTAAGATATAAACTTTACGTAGGTCTTTATAATATAAGTATAGATTACCTAGCTATGATCATTTTATGCAGCTAGCTGCCCGGTTTTTACCCTGATTTCCAAGCCACAGGTTTTGGGTTCGATTCCCATTCAGTACAAACATTTGTTTGCATGAGTTTTGGATTAGTATTAGTACAAAAAAGAATAAAGTATTAGGTGATAGTGTAAAAAACATAAAAAATGGTCAAGTACGAGTCGGACTCACACACGGAGTTCCGTACAATATTAACTAAGTCAATTTGCTAAGAAAAAAGAAACGCCAAATTATTTAACGCCTCTAATTCTTGATTTATAAAGTCCATAGTAATTAAGTAAAGAACTAAAAGTCGAAGCAGCCAACAGAATCACACTTAGGATTTGCCATAGTACAAATCCTAAGTGTGATTCTGTTGGCTGGTTCCCTTCGCAAATGGTACCAGTTAACAGCTCTGTAATGGAGGACAAATACCCCCACCTCCTGGCCACCCGACTCCATCCGAGATAAGTGCCACCCTGCGGGGATGCTTGGGGAAATTATATGGGATCTTAGTTGGGTTCCGCTGCTGGTGAAATAGGGATGATTCCTGGATAAAAAAATAATAATTCTAATTAGTCCGTCAGTTCCACGACCGAACCACAAGACGCCGGGAAAATTTTCACCCGTACGTTGGTGACATACCGAAAATAAGCACACAGCGTTTTGCATCCTCATTTATAATGCCGACAGCAAGGGAGTGGAACTTGCTTCCGGCGTCTGTTTCCTGACGCTTACAATCTAGAGACTTTCAAGGCCAGAGTGAATAGGTTTCTTCTGGGTAAGTGTGTTCCATCTTAGGCTTCGTCATCGTCCCTTATGGGCGGGTCAGAGGCCAAACGCAAGCCCATCTAATAAAAAAAAGGTTAAATTATAAAAAATATTCAAAATATTGGACACGTATTTTTTTCTTTACCAAATCTTTAAAAAATTACAAAGATAAAGCGCGCCAAAGTTCGGGAGTGGGGGCTCGTGACGTCAGTTTAGAGAAAAACTGTACCATAACGTGACGTCACGCGGAACTTCAATACACGATATCTTCGTATTTTTTTGTTTAATTGACTAAAGAAAAAATACGTCTCTTCTTCTTGGTCTTTTTGATACTGTAAATGACGAACAATCAGTCATTGAGAATGACTTAATCAGTTGACTTACAGTTCCTGGGGGCCAAGTCTGCTATTTCAATTGTGTTCCAATGAATTTTCAGTGGTGTCAAAATTGTGACGTTTTACAGTTTTTAACCAACTTCAAAAAAAGGAGAAGTTTCTCAATTCTGAAAACTATTTTTTTATTTGAAAGGGTACACTTCCCGTTTGGTCCCATTGTCATCAGATCAGAATTTGATTACTGCTTAGTGTACTTTTAAGGTGGAGGTGCTTCCCCAGTCGAGCTACTCTTTGAGCAAAAGAATGCTATGCTCTACCTCTCTTAAAATAGCTCATTCCACAAATTAGTTGTCCACAATAAACATTCATGGTTTTTTGCCTGGAAAAGCCTCTAACTATATCTGAACTGACTGACATATACAGCATAAGCTGCAGGGTCTAGAAACTTAAAATTTTGCATACAGATTCCTTTTTATAACATATATAGGCATTCACTAAAGAAAGAAAGAGGAGTCTTCAAAATTCCTACCCTAAGGGGGTAAAGAGGGCATCATAGGAGAGCTAGTTAACATTAATCCTACAAATTCTTTCCCCAACTGTACATAAGTGGGAGGTATTTGCTAAAGGAGTGCTACTTGCCGGAAATAGGATTGTAAGACGATGGATCGTATCTCCTATCTCTCTTGCACATTGGACATATCATTCTATTTACGCAATATGGATTGAAGGGTGAAATAAATTGAAGTATATTGTCGTAGTCATAACTTCTTTTTTTACAAAGAAATAGATATACAAACATACATACTTACAGTAGTACCCAACTGATATGGCGCGTCGTGAATCTTCGTTCGCACAGAAAAGAAAGTATGGCCCCGAAGATTAACTATCAACCTTATATCACTACTATAAGGTTCATAATACACTGCAGCTGTTAGTTCCGTCTCACTCGCAAATCACGCCCCTCCGCACGGCGCGCGCTAACATGGCGGCAGCTGCCGACCAATAGCGTTTCCCGCGCTTTGAAAATGTATCTTCTGCGCAGGTACATCGGTAAGCCATATTAGTTGGGTACTACTGTACATACATACATACATACTAGTCCTGCTTCCGGGTCAGTCGGGTAAAAATAGATAAACTAACTAGAACAGTTTTATCGATAAAAATTTACGTTGATCTGAATCACTACCTACCAAAACCTCTTCAGTATACTGATAATCCAAAAATAATAAAGAAGCAACAAATAATACAGTTACATAACACTTTTACAACTCCCTATCATATAACAGTTGCCATAATTGCTTGATATCCGACACCGATAGCTACCTCGAGAGCTATTGTACTGTATGTCGTGTTATATTCAACATAAACATGTAACAAGACACTTCCAATCACGGTTTATTGGCCAAAAAGCAATTTTGGTGCGACATAATAAATCCTAAAGCGATAGATTCTTCCTCGCGGTTGGTTTCTTCCGCTTTGTACTTTATTTTTTAAGCTGTTTAAAATTAAAAGATTGATCTGTGAAAATATTTTAAGGCGATGATAGCTCAGTGGTAGTGACGTCGGATACCGAGACGAAGGTCCCGGGTTCGATCCTACAATGAGCTTGAGCTTTCGGTGAAGGAAAACATCGTGAGGAAACCATAGCACGGTGGTAGGGTACTTTGTAGTACCCGCCAGGCTGGCTACCACCCTCAAGTTGAGAATCTGTCACCAAGCACCTTTCGGTGTGTTCCGACAGCTGCACTTGAGAGCCAGTTCCTTCTAGGCTTTGTGTGCTTACCACCTTCGGCCGCATCATCACTTACCATGGTGAGATTGCGGTCAAACACAGGACTATAAACAGTAAAAAAAAAAAAAAAAAAAAATATTCTGGATCTGTTTACATAGTACAGCTCAGTCCGCAGTGTCTTGATTATTAAAATTTTAGTATAGAAATACCAGACTGGAAACTAATATTATAAATGCGAAAGTAATTTGTTTGTTTGTTTGTTACGCCTTCACTACTCAAAGAAGCATCATCTTTGACATGCAGATAGCCTATGGTATGGACAAGGACGTAGAGTTTTTATCCCGGGACGCGGGTGAAACTGCTGGGGACAGCAAGTATTACAATAAGCCCATGCTACTCTAGTATTGACTTGATAGGCGAATCAAAAATCAAACTGTAAATGTGTGACAAACTTAACAATGTCAAAGCGTTCATGTTCAGCATGACATATGAATGGAGAGAGACTGACAAATGGGAATTTTATGTTGTTTGTAGCATATCTCGTCTTTTGATTTAATTAATTTTATCCAAGAGGTTGAAGCAGTGAGTATTTAAGTAAATGTGTCTACATCTAGTTAAATTTTACAGTCACAAAAAAAATAACGGGTCGATATCAAAAGTGCCAAAGGGAGCTGACTTTTCAACAATTCTTTTCAATATGTCGGGCGGACCGTAAAGCGAAAATGGTGCAGAGGGAAACTAATAAAAATACTACCAGATACAGTTACCGTTTGTTGTAAACCTACGATCTTTTACTTTCTCAAAAGTAAAATGTCATAAGAACTTTACTTCTTCGGAAAAACCACAAAACTTTTTTCTAAAAAAGAACCTTTTAAATATAAGCTTACCGAGTGTTGTTGTGGTTCGAGGTGGTAAGCAATAGCATAGAAGATAACTTGGGCTCAACCAGATCAGCATCAGATACCCGGTAGATTGGCGATGGATTACGCAAGAGTCTCTACCACTGAGCAATTTTTTTATTTTCCCTAACTGCTTTGAATCTGAATCGAAAAACAAAACATTGTGTTATTGGCCAGTGTCTCGAGGTCTTGTAATGACCGATCCCATAAAGGTAACTCCACTGCATCTCCACTGCCATTAAGCCAATGTGATGACAACCAGAACTGTCAAATCTGTTCATTTTGACACACCTCTTAGTTCATTGGAAATAATTGTAATACACAGACTTGGGCCCCAGACTGGCGTTGATGATGAATTGGATGTATTTGAAATCGCAAGCCAATTCCTTGAGCTGACCGAAAACTTTACAGATTTAGGAGATGGAGTTCACCAACCCAATTAATTTTACAGTTATTTTATTATTGGTGAACTTGGGCGTAAGTTGTCACATTAAAACACATATAGCTACTACTCACGCGAAGTCCATACAATAGAATCAATATCAAAACTAAACAAAATATCAAATAGGGCGTAACAAACTCTTAAATCCGTTCAGAAAGAAATCCGCGCACGATATTTTCAAACGGTTCTTGAACGAATATTGCCCCCGGTGGGTCGATTCTGGCTGACGACAAAAGATTTTGCCTCAAAAAAAAAACAAATTTGTACACGACCAATTTTGATAGACACTCTGATTATAGTAAAGTGTAAGTATTCACAGGTCCACGTTATATTGGTAGTGTTTAAAAAAGGTTTGGGTATATTGTTTTTGTAAATTGTCCCGGTCCTCGCGACTCAATAGATTGTGTGATTGAAATTTTGTTTCGATCCGCTTTGCCTTTATTTTATTTGATCGCTTCTGCAAATACCGAGCGATTGTGTTTTCTTTGTATTATATAAACACTTTTATTCTGCTCTGTTTGAGGTATTTTTTAAATTATTATTTTTTGTTAGTAAATCCTCCTTATTGGTTACAATTATTGCAGATTCGTTTGGAGATAGAGCATAGCGTTTATTCGCTCAAAGAGCAGCTCGACTGGGGAAGTACCTCCACCTTACAGAATACTGCAGCCAAATAACTTTATGTTGTATTCCTGCGCGTGGGTAAGGTGACCAGCAGGGCTATTTTAAAACGTCGGAGTTGATATCGGAAACGGATTCAAAAATGTACGAGCGAATTTAAGCAATTGCTATTTTAATCTCCGAAAAGTTTTCGATGAATTGAATTGATATTTCCGTAAAGAAACATCAAAAATATTCGAATTCGGAAATCCGAGCGTTTTAAAATAGCCCTGCAGACCTCACTAAAGAAGGGGGTAGGGTCGGTAACGCGTGAGTGATGCCTCGTATTTTGCATGCAAGCGTCCATATGGCTACGGTATACGCTTACCATCAGGCGGGCCGTTTGCTTATTTTGGAATAAAAAAAATGTAGTCATCAAAAAATAATTACAGCTTTTTCACCCAAACACGTATTGGTAGATACGCTAAATCTAGGTTATTATAACAAAAGTTAGTCCGACTCTCATCATCATTATCCTTTCACAAATCAGGGTGAAAGGGAATGGGCACATACTCCACCACGCGAGCCCACTGCGGATCGGTGGAGGTAGGCTAGTGGACAACCTACTGTTAGAGTTTTCAAGCCGCCTAGTAGGCCTCCAACTAGCTTAACGACTATCACAATTAAGTGATAACCGGGACCAACGGCTTTACGTGCCTTCCGAAGCACGGAAACGCTCGATTTGAAATACCTCTAGGCGGTCACCCATCCAAGTACCAACTACGACGGTGGTAGCCTAATTTGCCTATCGATTAAGAGCATCACGAGCGCTTCGTCCGACTCTAATAATAATAAAAAAAAAATAAAGAAATTGATTAACATTTAAGTAATACATTTCACTAATTGAATTTGAATAAATAAATTAAATTACATTACATAAATTACAATTAAAATTAACAATTAAATACATAATCAATTACTAGGAACCCCAGTGTGGGTAAAGGCCTCCTCCAGGCGTAGCCATTCTTGCCTATCTTTAGCGGTGTGTAGCCATCGCGTCCGACTCTAGAACTATTTAATCGCGCCTCGCCTGCGATGTCATAATAATATTCCCGGAACCAATTTGTCGCGACTATTATTCCAAATGACGAATGGCTTATGACAAGAAATAGTTCCTCTTCGCTAGACACAGTTTTTGTCACTAATTTGATAATTTATAACTATGTGTTAACGCAGTCAATATGGGGAACATTTTTAATTGCTTTTCATTTGGTAAAAGCGTTACGGATATAGCAGAGCAGTTATTATTTAATAGGTTTTTTTTTACCACAATCTCACCCTAGTAAATGATGTGGGCGAAGACAGATAGATAGATACAGTATTACCCAACTGATATGGCGCGTCGTGAATCTTCGTTCGCACAGAAAAGAAAGTATGGCCCTAAGATTAACGAAAGAATGCTTAAACCTTACAATCAACCTTAGATCACTACTATAAGGTTAATAATACACTGCAGCTGTTAGTTCGGTCTCACTCGCAAGACACGCCCCTCCGCACGGCGCGCGCTAACATGGCGGCAGCTGCCGACCAATAGCATTTCCCGCGCTTTGAAAATGTATCTTCTGCGCAGGTACATCGGTAAGCCATATTAGTTGGGTACTACTGTACCCCAAGTGATGGAACACACTAGTTTTGCAGAGTAGTCTACCAGTTACAACACCCTACATAATATAAGTATTTTTTGCATGAAATTAATTACTTAGTGTAATAAAATTGAGCTAATTAATTAGTAAAACATAGACGACTACTTTTTCTGGAATAAAACTTATTAATATATATTTAATCCCTGCCTGAATCTTCTAAATGTTAAAAAGGGCTTCTATTCCTTCAATTAAATTTACCCAGCTAATGAATAAATTTAAAAAAATCGCCAAAAACTGACAGCTGTTCGAATTCGCGCGTGTGGTCGCGTTCAAAAATAATCCTCTTAATCCCGACCTGTTTAGTTAACTTACGAGCACACTTTTGCCCCACATTGACAACGTGTGCTCCAAAAAATACAATAATTTAGTCAATGTGCGTAAAAAATGGTACCATATTAGTTAGTATGAAAAAAATGTTTCCAGTTCAGAAAGGAATGTTTTATCAATTTAAGTAAGCAGTGTTACTAGCTGACCCCCCCGGTTTCACTCGCATTCCCGGGCTGGAATAAAAAGTAGTCAGAGTAGGTAAAAATAAGGTCCTCTCTATAACATAGGCTATCTGCGTGCAAAATTAAATCACAATCGGTTCAGATGTTTTTTCGTGAAGAGGTATCAAAAATGTAAGAGAGCGATAATATCTGCTCATTTAAAAAAATCCCCCCTCCTCCCATACTCTTCTTAGACTTTGAATAATAAAACAAGTCCACCCCAAGTCATTTATCTCCTCATAAACAGTTCTAAAGCGTCATCTTATTAGTTAAAATACGGGTTTTAGGTAAATATCTATTTCGGTGCCTTTCCGGGAAGATTTTTTACATAGCCATCTTGACAGAATGATAACGTCAACAAGTAATTGTTTAAACGACCGAACGCGACCAAAAAGGTTCTGATAAATTGGAGACAAACGCGGGAAACAATTTAAAAAAGGAATCGATGATTGTTACGCCGCACGCTTTGGGGCAAGTCTATTTAAAATTCGAAGATGTATTTTTTTTCAGCGTTTGAAGTGGCCATGGTTAGAATACAATCAGCCGGATAACTAAGGGCGAGATAAGCGGAATCTGACTGTGAATTTAAAATTAGAACAGTTTTTGTATAGACTTATCAGAGGTGAGCTTAAAATTCGTGGTTTATTAGCGATTGAAAAGTCGGATCTAAATCAATGGTTATTCTTGATTGGCAAACTGGAACTAAAATACTTTCAAAGTCTATTCTTTAGTTGCTATCAATAAATAGTTCTTATAAAAACTATATCAAAATAACCCAGTAAAGTAACATAAATTTCATAAAACTAAGTACGCTTTATAGCATAAACACTTAGCAATAATATTAAAAACAAACAGCCAGATGATTTATTCGATGCACTTATCGAAAATATCAGCTCTTATGTTTAGAAATATCAACGAGTCATTACTCAAATATCCGAGATTCGTTCGGAAACCATTCACTCCACAGATGATATTGAAATCAATGTAATAATAAAATATGATTATAAAAAAGCAATAAACCGCGTAACGGAATCTAAATTTAAATGCATTAGTTTATTAGTGAGTTGAGTACAGTTGAGCACACAAATCTGAAATCTAATATTATCTTTTTTTATACTACCAAAGTTATATTATATCTACGGCCCGCCTGGTAGTAAGCGGTTACCGTAGCCTATAGACCGTCTATAGGCTACGTAACACCAGGGGTAACACTCGCGCATTTCTGAAATCTCTTCACACACAAAAGGGGTGTTGAAGGGACTGATAAGAGTATCTATGCCTGCAGCAGTAATGCAATGAGGAGTTTTCCTATGATACCTCTATAGTCAAAATAACTGTCAAATCGTGTATTTAAGGTTCAAATTGGTTCGAAATATCAACAGTTTGACAGGTATTTTGATCATAGAGGTATCATAAGAAAACTCCTCATTCTGTTGTTTTTTTGACAGCTGACGACGACGACGCATGACGTCATTCCGTCGACACGGTCTATTCTCTATACATTCGTAGTGCGGTGCTACATTTTTCAATTGGTCAATTAATCTATTTTTAATTTTAGGAACCTCCTATTAAGGTCGTATTTTGCATCCATTATAAAAACAACCTGTCACTTTGTGGACCACTTTCGTTTATAATAGTTTCTGTGTAAAGTTATGATATGTAAGTATGTTTTATTATAAATTATTTATTATAAATCCAAGACTGTTCTTTGTCGAAATCAATGGGGAACAAAGGCCATATTCAGCAGAGGACATCTCCTGACAGAATATGATGATGATACTCATTTTATAGTGGTTATAGAGTTGGTATACATATTTCAGATGTCTGCAGCTCGGATAAGTCATATTATGGCCATCCTTAAATCAGCCAATTCAAAATTCAAAATTCAAAAAGCATTTATTCAATTTAGGCCCTGATAGGGCACTTGTGAACGTTAACAAATGGCTCTACACCGGTTCCAAATACAACTTGAACTGAGAAGACTCCGGCAAGAAACTCAGCAAGTCTTTTTTTTTTAAATATGTAAATAGAAGTATTACAATTACAAAATATATATAACAATAGCCTGCGAAGCGAACAATTCATTCAAATGCATTCTTGTCATCTACAAAATCAGAAACTTTATAGTACCCTTTCGTGCATAACTTTTGTTTAACTATCTTTTTGAATCTATGTATAGGTAGCTCTTGGATTTCTTTGGGTACTTTATTATAGAAACGTATACATTGCCCCTTGAAAGAGTTAAGGACTTTGCTGAGCCGAGTTAAAGGTACAGCAAGTTTGTGCTTATTTCTAGTGTTCAAACTATGAGTGTCACTATTCTTAGGAAAGTTATTTAAGTTTTTCCTCACATGAATAAGATTTTCATATATGTACTGTGACGACACTGTCATTATATTAATAGATTTAAACTTGTCTCTCAAAGAATCTCTATTTTATATATTGCGCGGACAGCCTTCTTCTGCAGTATAAAAATTCTATTGATTTCGGCACCACTACCCCAGAGGAGGATACCGTAAGACATCAAACTGTGAAAGTAACTGAAATAAACTAATTTTGCCGTAGATTCGTCAGTGAGAGCGCGAATTTTTCTCACTGCATAAGCTGCAGAACTAAGTCTATCCACCAATTTACAAATGTGAGGGCTCCATTGTATCTTATTATCTAAAGTGATACCTAAATACAATGATGAAGATATCTTGGAAAAACGTCGTCAAGCTCAACAGTTGAGACTTTTGGCGAGTAATTCTTTTAACTATCCTCGTTGAAATAAACATTGATTAAATTGTGCCCAGCACTATAAAAGTCAATGCATTTTTATTTAATGGAAATGCTAAAATTCTTAAAAATTCTATATAGAAGTCTTTGATATCTGGCTTATTTTTATTATTCCTTATTAAAAAAAAACTCGTCAAATTAGTATGTACCTACATACGAGTATGTTATTAAACATAATTTGTGAAAAAAAGTTAATTATTTAATTATTTCTAAAATATGGGCGCTATATCTAGTTTCTTTTTGTGAAGTTTATGTCCTAAATATTAAGATAAAGTTAAACTACTGAATAGCCTTCATATTAAACCTTTAAAATTGGTATATTCGGTACATTAAGTTTTATTAAAATATGAAATAAAATTTGCCATTATCTAGTTTGCATATAATAAGATTGCTTGGCTTGGGATTAGGGCTCAGATCATTAAAATAAATTAAATCCATCCGCAGAGCGCAGTTGATGTTTACAATACACCTTCCAGTCCATTTTAATTCTTTTGACCAATTCAAGTATTCAATTGTTTCGACATGCAATAGTCCGGGAGGTACTGATGCATTTTAGGTAGTATTAATACGCCGATCGATGGCCATCTTTTTCAATAGATCTTGAATGACTAATAAGTGAACCACGCATCAGCGATGCACCCGCGGTGGTTTTAGGATTGGAAGGTTACGAAAGGGGTAAACTTTTTTTTACAAATTCATGCAAGCAGCTGACGCGTGTTCCCCCCTCCACCATGCAGCAGATTTTTTTTTTCAGCTCAGTATGATGTCAAATACTTATGAAACAAGTTTGAGCCGGCGTACTATGTCTATTTTTTACTGGGAGTGGCTGATGACGGATGTGGTAGACTTGAGCACTTACTTGAGCAGAAGGTCGGTGCACTTATTAGTCATATAAGATCAACTATACATTTCAACGTCAGCCGGCTTACTATGACTTTAGTGTTTGCAACGCTACCTCCCGGACTAACCGTCACAACGGAATACGTCATGCGTTGTCGTCGGTTGCTGTCAAAAACGTTTCAGAATACCAAAGCCGAAGGGACAAAGCGCAGTGTACCTACTAGGTAAGTACATCACTGACGACCTTCGTGTTTCAGATCGTCAATCCAGCTATATTTTTTTAAGGTACCTACCACCTATTTCTATCCGCGTGAATTACTAAAACAGCTACGGATATATTCACAGTTCAACATAAGTTTTTTAATAAGAAATAAAAGTTAACGATTAACCCTATTACTCATACCAATAAACTGATTAAGTGGTCACTGAAATAACGTCAAATTGTTTGAAAATAACAGCAAGGTGACGTTATTTATATACCATTTAATCAGTAGGATTAGTTAAATAGCGTTTATGAGTAAGGCCGTTAGTGCGTGACAGTACATCTGTTAACGCCCATCGGTAAGTGCGCGCGAACTACGTGTACGTTCGGAAACGTTTTAGCGAAACGTTCAGTAATAGGCCAACGGAGTTCATCAGTTGAGTATGTGTTCAAATTTCATAAATAATAAAGCTGATGCTACATTAATTATTTTTTAGGATTGATGGATACAGGGAGAAATTTTCCACCCACACGTTGTCGACATCCCGCTTATACGGACAGAACGCTTTCTTTTTTTTTGCTTCACACGGCTTGTGTATTTTGCCATTTTCCAGTTATATTATAAGTTCTAGTCACAATAATTCACTTTCACATAGTCCTCAGTCAGTCACCGTCCAAAAAAGTCATGTTTTAGTACAGTGGTGGTTGTACTAAAACTTTTCACGGACTTCTTGAGACAACTTGAAAAGTCACGATACACATGATTCATTTCATTTCACTTCATGGAGAACATGGATTGATCTTTATTGGATAAAATATCACCGATAATATGCAATAAAACTCAAAATACACGAATTTATGAAAATAAAAATGAAAAAGTAACGTCACTCTGAAAGTTGCCGCCAAATATGCGAGCAGTCTGTGTTTCCTGACACCTACGTAATATATCTTCTAGACCAGAGTGAATAATAGTTTTCTGGGTAAGCATGCCTACCACCTCGGCGTCGCCATAGCTCCTGCTAGGGTCAATCGATGGCCGTCGTAAGCCCATTCTACATTAGTATAAAAAATGCCTGCTAAACAATGAAATGAAAATTCTTACTTTAAAGTTCTGCATAAACGTGGTGAATCCTTATGGTTGAACCAAAGAATAATGGGTAAGCCAAACGAAGTCGATCTGAGTTGAAGCTACCTTTGAGGATCCTATAATGAAATTATAAGTAGTGCTATATAGGTAGGTAGGTACTTCTCCTACTGAGTTTCTTGCCGATTCTTCTCAGTTGAAGGCCGACTTACGAACTGAGGGCAAGTGTGCACTTTCACCCTGTAAATAATTTTTCTTTCTTTCTTTGATGGTAAATTCAGACCTTTATAGGAGCTCTTCTAGGGCCTAAATTGAATAAATGGCTTTGAATTTCTTCTTATTTGTAGGTATGGCACCAATCCTCTTCAGTCTGAAATGTCATGTAATTGCTTACCGCGCAGGGCTACCGTGGTTTATGGAATGTTTATGGATTAAGCCATAGTGTTCTGTGATTAAACCTCATTTGGCTGCTAAAAATCCAAATAACAGGATTGTGTTGCACAATGAAATAAAAAAAAATGTTTTTCTTACAATCTAAACATATCCAGTTAATGTAAGCCAAGCTTTATTATTAGTCGTCATATCGTTTGAAGAGATGGCGCGAACTGATCGGGCGGTGACAGCTTTATTTCCCGCCATTTTGGAGTCCATTTAGTAAATGCAGATAAATATTTATTGCCCCAATAACTCGGTGTAACGAGTTGACGAGTGCTGTTTATTTTCGTAACAGAGAGGTTCTTTGTAATAAAACGTTTATACGTTATTTATCATAGTGTTTTTCCATTTAATATTTCTTAAATATTTAAGTAGGTACCGTTTGCATGTATTAAGTACATATATCGTACAGGAGACCAGCGAGATTCCATGTAATTTTAGGTATTAAAAGCATCGTAATACTTGTACTTGTACGTAGTATTTATATACTCTGAGGTAATACCTATCACAAGACCTTATATTTCTATGTATTACAGACAACATATTAACTGTCCCCGCGGTTTCACTCGCGTTCCGATCATAAAAAGTAGCCTATAATCAAAGAATTTGAGGCACGATGCCCTATGAAAATCTTTGCCTACAATAATCGGGGATAAAATAGCTTCCTATTAGTGAAAGATTTTTTCGAATTCGACTGGTACTTAGCTCCAGAGATTAATATATTATATATATGTACCCCCTTATTCATAATAAAGTTATCAAACGTTGATTAGCTAAAATTCCGAAGTCTTTATCTGACAGGTGACATTTGGTGATCGAAAGAGTGAGACGGGGCACACTTATGGGGCACACTTTAACAATGATTTAGTTCGGTTTTTTAAAATAAAAGTTGACTGGACAAGATGATATTGTTCCTAATTCTACCTAAGCAGTACCTACACACATGTAAAGCGATTATGAATAAGGAGGTTATTATAAAATAAAAATAAAACAAACAAAAAAGCTCATCATCTTTATTATGTTAGTATAGATTACTTACCTTTGGTATTTTTTATAACTTTTAAATTGCTTGTAACTGGGACTCATTTCTGCACAACTCAAATGAAACACATTTCATGGGTTCCATTATAGAAAATTCTATGTTCTTGGCATGCTAGTCAACATTAAAGTCAGGTTTTTCAGAAAAAAACTGAAATCCTATTAGACTAAAGCCGAGCAGGATGCATGTGAATCAAAATCCCAAAAGTGAAATAAGTATCATAAAACATGAAATTACAGAATTAGGTAGGTACTTACCTAACGTAGGTACCCAATTATAATATTTTTATGCCCTGCCTGCACAGTCCCAGAACAAAAGTTCTGGAGTTGACGAAAAGGATTTTTACAGGAATTTCCAAATATAATTAATGTAAGTACTAAACAATAAAAAACAAAAGCTAGGTATTTAATTAAAAATATACTTTATGCATAACACTGGTAAATAATTATGCTAATAGACGTAGTATTTATATACCTACCTACGTGTTATGCTTGCTAGTAATTTTCTATTAATTTATAACTTGGAATTTTGTTCCTAATCGAAGCGTTTTTTTACTGTGCATAGTCATGTGTTTGACCACAAATCTCACCATGGTAATTGTTGATGTGACTAAAAGTGGTAAGCACACAAAACCTAGAAGGAACTGGCTCTCAAGTGCAGCTGTCTGACCACACCGATAGTGCGTTTCGATTGGTAATGTGTTAAGAAAGTTTCCTAGACCACCAGACAGAAAACAATCACGTCTATAATTATTCGTTATGTTTGGCACATTAATTTTCAATATTTTTCAGTAAGAACTAGAATTATTTGCAGCAATTTTAATTTTGAGAACTACTACCGCCATCTAACATTTCGAATATATATTAAAAGAAATAAAAAAACGCAACACCAAGCAAGCGCCCTCTGCACTTCTTTATCGGAACTAATTTGGTCGACCTAAAACTGTTGGTCAGGTAATGATACAGATGTCGCTATCTATGTGTCCCTGAACCATTGCGAACTTCCATTAGAGGTATCATTGACCTGCAAAGATAATTAATTAGGTACGCTAAAATAAACTCTAAGTTTGAAGTCTAAGAAAAATAATTGATTGCTGCATTTCATCTGAGAAATTGGCAACCAATGTTGCAACACCAAGATGAAAACGTTTTATTTTATTACATTGCATAATATTTAAAAAAATCAATAATGCAACCAAAAATTATAAATATAGTATATGCAAGTAAAAAATCCATCACTATTGTAATAGACTTATATCGTACGTGTTTCTTAAAAATATATTCTTTGGTACTAAATACGAGTCAATTTGTGTTACTAGAACACAATACTAGAATAAACCAAGAGAAACGAAACGTTGAAGTTCAGTGCTGCCAATACAAAGAATAGAAAATCAGAAATAACTTGTCTCAAATCCACCATTTTCCCTTTGTAACTAACCGGTGTCCAAAACACGTGCGTACGATCGAGTTACATGGAAAACTCTTGTGATCGCGTTTAATATCAACAAATTAACATCACGAAAAAGTGTGCCGCGTTATTAACGACAAGTGTCGCGTATTAAAATAACACAATGAACACGGAAAAGCTAAAGAAACTGCAGTCGCAGGTACGCATAGGAGGTAAGGGCACACCGAGGCGCAAGAAGAAGGTTGTTCATGTTACCGCCGCGACAGATGACAAAAAATTACAGTCATCCCTCAAAAAGTTGTCAGTGAACACCATCCCTGGCATCGAGGAGGTTAATATGATAAAAGATGACGGCACTGTGATACATTTCAATAACCCGAAAGCGCAGGCCTCCCTCGCCGCGAACACTTTCGCTATCACTGGTCATGGAGAGAACAAGCAGATCGCTGAGATGCTCCCCGGCATCCTCAGTCAACTCGGACCCGAAGGTTTGAACCAATTGAAGAGGCTGGCATCCAGCGTCGCCGCGCCGAAACCTCTGGACGAGGACGATGAAGTACCTAACCTCGTCGGCAACTTTGACGAAGCGTCAAAGCAGGAAGCCAAGGAAGTTATCACCGATGAAAAAGAAAAAGAACCTGAAAAAAAAGAGGAGAAAAAACCTGAGCCAGAAACCAAAGCCGCAGACAAAAAGAGCGATTAAAATTAGAGCAGACGAATCTAGTTTTTAATTTTGCTCACCCGATGAAGTGATAAAACACTTGGGTTTCCAAAGCCATTGAGGCATGTCTCAAAAGTAGTCTGTTTTTTATTTTATGAATAACCTATTTGTGTTCCTAAATAAATATTTTTGGAATTTAATCATGTTCCGCATTTAATTTTTTATTTGTAAATGTAGTACTTTACGTTGGTACAGGGACACATTTCGTTTGTTTTATTTAACTCATGACTTTGGAAATCCTTCAATCAGCCATTCAGATTTTTTATTGCTTAATTCTCCTACTCATGCACTAATACATCTTTAGTTTGTAACATAACTGCATAATGGGGTATGAAAGTCGATTCTCTTAAAATAGGCCTTAGTTAAGTGTTGTAACCTATTGTTGAGATATTGGCAATAAAGGTACATTTTATATGTATTGAAATACTATAAACATAATATATATTATTTTGACAGTGCACCTGGATCATAGGAGTATATAATTATACATATAGTATAAGGCATGGATGCCTTGTAATATTTTATAAATAATGGTATTTTCTAAAGTTGTTGAATTCATGTCTGGTAAAAAGATTGCTTTCTCATTTTAAAAAAACGTTAATAAAAGTTGATAATAGGTTTAAAAATGGAACATTAGTCACAGGTAGCTCTTTAGGTTATGTACTGGAGCTAACATTGTATAATAAAAACATAAAAATCGCAAAAATGTAAATGATTGGAGTTTTCGGTGTGTAAAAAAAACATGACATTAAAACTTTAATCAAGACTATTTGGCTTTTATTTTCTGCTCATCATTCCTACAACTACAATGTAGGTAAAAACTTGAGTTCAAATGTATAATTCTGAATTTACAAATCCTAAATTACCATAATAAATTAATGAAAATAGCATTTCACAGCATACCTCATGACATAAACCTGCATTTCACAGCGTACCTCATGACATAAACCTGCATTTCTTTTATATAAAATTACACATTTCGGTCCAAGTAAACAGACCTTATTTTTGAGATGCTGACTATGAAAACTGATGCTAGCTCTCGTTGGTATTTTACTAAATATGGCCTTCAAAATGTGTAAATTATTTACACAGTTCCTACATAACTTCCTCTTCCTTCTTTGATGGTAGGTAGGTACCTACCGCACCGCATTCAATGATTCCATCGATGTGTTACCTTCTACTAGTAGGTTCAGTCATTCAATTCCAGGTAGATAGGTACCAAAATATTACCTGCCTATTAATATTTCGGTAGAAGATTATCTCAATACACCTACGGATAGTAAGTACCTACTTTTAAGTTTACAAATACATATGAAGTAAGGACATGTTGGGTAATTAAATATAAAAAAAAACGTAACGTGATAAGAAAATACGCTGATTGATAGGTCTCCAAAACAAAAAAGAAAAACGTGTTTATAGCTGGAAATCGAACCCAATGACCTAGGTAGCAGAAATAAAGCATGTTGGTTAGGTCTTTGGTTTTAAAATACATAGGTGTACAAATCAAGGGCGCACCAAGCAAGGCAGGCAAAGGCCACACGCGATATTATCGGCGTTTTTTTTGTTTTAGTGGAGGCCACTGAGTGTCGTTACTATCTACACGTAGGTACCTCTATTTGCCCATGGTTCGTGACTGGTTGATGGATACTTATGACCTGTGACTGTGACAGCCCCTTCAATCGGGATTATTCAAAGCTGTACCAGTGCAGTGGTAAAATAGATATCGTTGGTACCACCAAACTCATACTAGTAGGTAGGGGATAAGTACTAGTAGGTAGGGGATAACTACTAGTAGGTAGAGGATAACTACTAGTAAGTAGGTACCTATTATGGTAAGGTGATACGATAATATCGGTTTTTATCGTACGGCATGCATCCACAGGGATAGAAAGATTCTTTCTGTACCTCTACCATGAGTTTTCTACACTAACGTAATATACAGTCGCTAGCGGCTACGGTGAAACATTTTGTATGAAATACTTCCAAAAGTGTCCACTAGAAGCGGTGCTCGTCATGCAAAATATCCACCGTAGTCGCTAGCGAGTGCGGATTACGTTAGGCTAACGTATTCTCCACTCGCTACGTTTGTTAGTGGTGTGTCGTGTCAAGTCTCATCTTTAGTGGGACTATGCAGTACCTATACTCTATTTCACATAGGATGAGTCGTCAAGGTCAAGGGTTTTTTACTAATATCTAGTGAAATTCCATTTGATTACTCTGAAATAATATTCACAATATTTCGTGAAACCTAGCTCTATCATAGTATTCCTTTATTATATCGAAATGAACATTAGCCATTGAGAAATTTAATAAAATACCATGTGTCACCGAACTCATGTTATTTGAAATAGACTATAATATACATATAAGTCAATGCACGTACTGTACTCGCTAGCGACTACGGTGAAACATCTTGTAAGAAATACTTCCAAAGTGAATTGTAAATTCTTAGTGAGAGAAATAAAAGTCTTAAACCATAAATGTTCAACGCCCTCGTCACACAAAATGTTCACCGCCCTCGTCACACAAAATGTTCACGGAGCTCGTCGTACAAAATATTCACCGTAGTCGCTAGCGAGTATCGCTTACAGTATTATCCAACTAATAGCGCGTCGTAAATCTTCGTTCGCACAGAAAAGAAGGTATGGCCCGAACATTAACGAAAGAATGCTTAAAGGGGTTAGAACCTTTGTGGCATAGCTAGCCGCCGCCATTTTAGTTTTTTTTCAATGTCGCGGCGCACGATGTAACTGGTATATATGGGTAGAGGACACTTATACAAACAAAAAATGTTAATCAATATGGTGGCCTAAAGTGTCACGTTTCCGAGATATTTGGAGGTAAAGATCGCCATATGAGAATTACGACAATCATTAAAAATTAACATATTACGTGTTTATATGCATTCGATTGTATTCAAATAATAGTTCCCAGGTTGATTTATCATTTTTTTAGTAGAGAGTTAAACTAGGAGCATGAAAAACAATATTTTTAATTACTTACCTACTAAACAGCATCGTAATAATCGCTATGAACTACGAATTATGATATACGAAACTATGAATTCGTCTACTTTGACACAATGTTGTCAAAGTAGCTCGGATCGTGACTTGTTTTCCATCTTGTCATTATTATACAAACAAAAATGACAATACTTGTCCTAAAATCTCATGTTACCAAGTTAATTGGAACTAAAGATCGCTAAGTAATGCTCCCAGCACCAAAATTGCAATAGCGACGTAATAGTACATTATGATACATGTGTGCAAAGTTGGTTATTAATACTCGAGGCGTATTAAGCGCGTGAGCCGTAGGCGAACGCAATAAGTGAGCCGAGAGTGTAATAATCAATGCATACGCGTGTCATACGACGTTTTTCAACACACTTGCGAGGAAAAAACAGACATGTATTTTTTTAAGTAGATTTTATGATAATAATCAAATCAACACAATGAGAACGTTTACAAATATGGCACGCAAGGTTTTTTTGACAGCGGTGAGCTGTCAAAGTATTTTACCAGTTTAAATTAAGAATGCTTGGTCTTCACATATCACTTGCAGTGAGGTACAAACTTATCATAATCGGGATTATACCTTCATAAAACTGTGCGGTAATGTAAAGTAAAAAGCACAAATGGGTAATAAATAAGCTGCATTAAGATACTAAAAGCGGTGCAATAAATGTTATTTTACGAGCGAGTGTGTTGAAAATAAATAAAAAAAGCCGGTCCCGCGGCCGGTTCGACCCGATCTAATAAAACTTCCACCTAAATGAAAGTCCCGTCTTCATCAAAGAATGCTCATGTGCACACAATGCCCAATAAGGGCGATAGATCAGACCCGATGAATTACAGGCCTATTGCCATCACCTCCCATTCTCTCCAATGTCATGGAGCAAGTGATCAACACGCAGCTCTTGAGATACCTAGAGGATCATGATTTGTTGAGTGACCGACAATATGGCTTCCACCATAGTCGCTTGGCTGGTGACCTTCTAGTGTATCTCTATGTGATGTGTCTATGTATACACTAGAATGTCACCAGCCGAGTGGTCACTCGCCATCGAGAGTCAAGATGGCGAAGGCGTTCGATCGGGTCTGGCAGTGGGGTCTTCTAACGAAGTTACCAGCATATGGGTTTTCCGAGGGACTATGCAAATGGGTCGCCAATTTTTTGTCCAGCAGATGCATACGAGCTGAGAGACATAAATGCTGGCGTCCCGCAAGGGTCTGTACTGTCCCAAACACTGTTCCTGCTGCATATCAATGAAATGCTGTCTATTGACGGCATTCATTGTATAGAGGACGCTCATTGCAAATATTCTGAAATCGAGAGCACACTAACTATTGTCTCCGATTACGGTTGACTAAACCTAGTCCATTTCCAAGTCTGCGCGTTCACCGCTAAGAAAACCTCATTTGCTGTGACTTCACAATTCCAGAACACGAACATTAGTGAAAGCATCGGGATCCTTGGCATCGACATTTCTAAAGACGTCAATAGGCCGTCTAGAAGACAAGGTTAAGATAGCATCCAAAAAACTGGAAGTGCTCAACAGAGCGACGCAGTACTTAACATCGGGGCAAAGGCTGCAACTTTACAAGTCGCAAGTCCGGCCTTATATGGAGTACTGCTCTTTCCTGGATACCAGTTTGGGCCTTTAGACAGCTCCCCAGCTCACAACCGGCTTAGGGCCCCTCAATCTGAGGAGAGATTTTGCATCCTTATGTGTGTTCTACCGCTTGTACAACGGACAGTGTTCTGTAGAATTGTTTAACCTGATGCCCACGGCTACCTTCTACCATCGCAAGTCTCGCCATTGATGGGGAGTCCATCCTCACACATTGGAACCAAAATAGTTTCGAACTATGCGGTCTGAATGGAGCTTTCTTCTGCCGACGCTTAGACTATGGAATGAGCTCCCGCCGTGGTTTTCCCAACGGAGCGTGGGGTTCCTTAAAAAAGGTGTGAAGATATTTCTGTAGGGTCGGCAACGCGCGAGTTATACCCCTGGTGTTGCAAGCGTCCATAGGCTACGGTAAGCGCTTACCGCTAAGGCGCACCGTATATATGTTTGTTTGCTACCTAAGTAGTTTAAAAAAAATCCTTTTATTTAAAGGTTTGAGGTCACGGCTTGTTTCTATTATGTGTATTTTTTTTTTAATCTTGATGAAATAATTATTTAACCACAGTTTATTGCTTAAAAACAATAACATAAATTGTACTTAATCAACTTTAAACTATTGTCATTCTTCTCATATTATTTATAAATCGGTATTCCAAAATCTCGGTAACATTATATTTAAAGACAAGTATTGTCATTTTTGTTTAATAACGGAGACACGGAAAACAAGTTAACCACTACGAGCTACTTGACAACATTGTGTTTCATTGCGAATATAGCGATGCGGTTTAGTAGGTAACCAATTAATGAATATTGTTTTTTCGTGCTATTTGTTTTGCTATATTCTAATAAAAAGTTAAATCAACCTGGGAACTGTTATTTGAATACAATCTAATGCATATAAACACGTAATAAGTACATTTTTAATGATTGTCGTTATTCTCATATGGCGATCTTTACCTCCAAATATCTCGGAAACGTGACACTTTAGGTCACCATATTGCTTAACATTTTTTGTTTGTATAAGTGTCCTCTACCCAAATATACTACTTACACAGTGCGCCGCCACATTGAAAAAAAATCAAAATGGCGGCGGGTGGCTATGCCAGCTCCCATACAAAAAAGTTCGTACCCCTTTACAATCAACCTTAGAACACACTATAAGGTTCATAATACAGTGCAGCTGTTAGTTCCGTCTCACTCGCAAGTCACGTCCCTCCGCACGGCGCGCGCTAACATGGCGGCAGCTGCCGAACAATAGCATTTCCCGCGCATTGAAAATGTATCTTCTGCGCAGGTACATCGGCAAGCCATAATCAGTTGGGTACTACTCGTAGATTGACTCAATTTACGGTACTACTGTACCTAGGTACTTACCTACTTACGTACGCTAACGTAGGAAACTAATGGTAGTGATTATGTTGGTCAGGCGGTGACGCGTAGGTTTATAGGTTCCTATTGTATTGAGTGGATACTGTATTGAGGTGTTAAATCAAAGAGTATACTAAGGTACTTATACCAAGGGCGGATCCAGCCTTTGGGTCAGGAGGGGGGGGGGGTCACACACTTATATCCAGCTTTTTTTTTTTATACTACTTAGGTAGCAAACAAGCATACGGCCCGCCTGATGGTAAGCGGCTACCGCAGCCTATGGACGCTTGCAACACCAAGGGTGTCACCAAGCTCATTCCACAATCTGAGCGTCTGCGGAAGGAAGCTCCTTTGAGACCGCACAGTTCGAAACAATTCTGGTTTCAATATGTGAGGATGGACTCCCTGTCGATGGCGAGAGTTGCGATGGTAGAAGGTGGCCGTGGGCATCATCTTAAACAATTCTACAGAACACTGTCCGTTGTACAAGCGGTAGAACACACATAAGGAGGCAAAGTCTCTCCTCAGACTGAGGGACTCTAAACCGTTTGTGAGTTCGGGATCGTCAACAATTCTAGCAGCACGTCGATGAACCGAGTCTAAAGGCGCAAGCTGGTATCCAGGTGCTCCCGCCCACAGATGACAGCAGTACTCCATATGAGGCCGGACTTGCGACTTATAAAGTTGCAGCCTTTGCCTCGATGTGAAGTACTGCTTCGCTTTGTTGAGCACTCCGAGCTTTTTGGAAGCCAGCTTAACCTTGCTAATTATTGTAAAGCTTGGATGGGTTTCAAACATGGAACAATTAACCCATAGAAGCGCAATGACGTACATTTTGCTTGAAATCTGTTCCGCCAATTCCCCACCACCGGCAGTGCGCTGTGATTGGCTCATTCAAGGACACACTAAGATTTAGAGATGAGGGTGAAAATTGTATCGATATCGATACTTGTTGCACTAATATAAATGTAGGAGTATTCTAATATCAGTCGTTTGTCATGGTTTTTTACAAATATTTCTACGTTATCGTAACTAGCAAGTTTGTTTATAATAATTGTTTGCATAGTATATTTTGGTATTAATTCAGCAGTATGATGTAATCATTCTCAATAATGGCTCTATTTTGATAAAAATTGGAATGCGCGGATTTTTGGGAGTGATAAATCAATACTGGTGTTCACGACGAAAACAATATCTACCTTTTTACCTAATATGTTCTTTATTGTTATAGTTTTTAATATTCATCGTAAGTTAGGTATACAAAATATAGTAGTCAGATTCTGTAAACAATAGGTATAAACTGCACAAAACAAGTTAATTTTAAATAGAACTTTATAGAACATTCTGGAAGGTTCTGGAAAACTGTGGAAAGTTCTATAAAAGTAATTGGTATTGATAGAACTTTCAGGAACCTTCTCGAAATCTGTTCTAGAACATTGTGGAAGGTTCGAGAATAATCCCGAATATTTCAGAAAGACATAGTATACCTATCGAAAGATCTCGAACCTAGTTCAGGAAGGTTCTAGATTAAGTTCGTTTGTTTTTCATGAATATTTCCGAACATACTGGATCATTATAGGTATATTATATTAGAGCAGGATAGCAATATTAACACGTAGTATAAAAGTAAAGCGCCTTGGCGCTACGATTCATCGGTTGAGAGCTTGCTCGCTGCATTGTCCGCGTAAAGGTGTAAAGATTCATTGAATTGTCACTTCTGTCAGTTCAAAAAAAAAAAAAGAGAAGAGCTACGATTCATTCCTTCACGAGAACTTACATAGTGAACATCTCTTAGAATATTGTGAGTAAATAGTGAATAAAGTAAACCTCCTGCTTGCTTTAAAGAGTATAAGCGTGTTTTACTGTTAAGTCTTCGGTAAGAACAGTCCTATGAAATTAAAGTACTCCAGAAAGAGCTACCGTCTGGAACAACTGGCATCTGTCTAAATATTTTTCATGTTCGTACAATAAAATTTTAAGTAAATTAGTAGATATATATATATTATTTAATATTACATTATATTAATTTAGTTATACTTACTTAGGTAAAAAAATTGTTTACTACCTATATGGTCTACTCTATCAGGGGCTATTTAAGAAGATAATAATAGTAGTAATGAAACGTCACAATACAAATGTATAATTTATTTTTAACTTCAACGTCATTGACTGTGTAACCAATTTTTTGAAATTACCTATAAGTACCTATGTCAGTGTCACCAGTATGACATAAAAGAGTATGAAGATACCTAGTACGTGATAATAATAAAGTTAGGAACTTACAGTACCACAGACATATTTATTTTATATTCTAATAATAAATACATCCGCGTTAAAAATATTGCAAATCCTTTTATCTTCGCTGTTATATATTCCAGTATTAATACAATATTGTAAACTGAAACATTTTTCTCTCCGAACAAAATAAGTTTGCTAATATCGATAATGATTTTCTTATCCAAGCCCAACACTAGCGGGCAGGCGCGATCATCGAAAGAAAAGGATGAACATAGAAATATAACGGGTGAAAGTGAGATGGAGATAAATGACGTCAACGCGTGTGTCCAGTATATCTTGAGCTGTGATGAAAAATAAGTAAATTCATGTAATAAATTGTTACTAACCGATGAAAAGTGATTCCGTTTGTTTTATAACTAGAATTTCGACTGTTATTCCCACACCACTTAATTGAACAGCAAGACATTGTGAAATATTGACAAAAAGTATATGTTTGATACGTACGCGCGGATCGAGGTTTTGGTCGATACTGTACAAGGGCGCTCATGAGCAGATATAATTCAGTAACAAATCACTGACTAGTTGCGGAATCGGATTGCACGGTATTACTACTCTAGGGATTGTTCCTCGATGGTTTCAAAATACACAAAAACATAAAATAACATTAATATGCCACCCCTGTTTATTAAGAACATGGCAAGGCCCCCCAGCCAGGTGTGTTAAAATATTAAAAAGACCTCTGGGTGACTTAGACGGCCTAGGCCCTGAGGGGGGTCATAACCCCATGACCCCCCCTTGCCCCCCCTGGATCCGCCCTTGACTTATACTTAGACCGGCCGCATACTATAAGAAATTTTCTGTCAGAAATTTTCGGACGCCCGCCGGAAGGCACGTTTCTCATACATTTTGTTCTAGACCCCGCATACTATCCGAATTCTGACGTGTCTTACGTCCGCTTCGGATGAGCACCGGATGCAAACCATCGGACGTCCGAATTTTTTCTGATCTGAATGTCGGATGGCGCGCTCTCCATACATTTTGTACTAGACCCCGCACATCTATCCGAAATTCGCATCAGTTGTCGAGTGGACGCCGTGTGGTATGCACGCGTTCAATCTGTACCGCGAGATAAGATGATGATTTTTAAATGATTTCTTCACAAGGAAGTGCACGTCCTCTTTTTAACACGCTTTTATTAGCTTCACCTGTATGTATGTATCTATGTATGTATGTATGAATGTATGTAAAGGAATCTTCGAACGTAATTTTCATCGACTTCCAGACGTCAGATTAAACTGAAATTTTGCACACTTATCAAGTACCGATGACAATACAATAATTTGGTACCATCGAGCTGATCTGATGATGGATCCGGAAGGTAGGCACTGGAACTCCATAACGGAGCAACGTTTCCTAGCCGTGTTTGGGCTTTTTGGAATTGTCATGAAATGAACTTTGACCATGTATGGTTTTCAGGGTCTGATGATGGAGTAGGAGAGTAAGCACTGGAACTCCATAACGGAGCAACGTTTCCTAGCCGTGTTTGGGCTTGTAGGAATTGTCATGAAATGAACTTTGACCATGTATGGTTTTCAGGGTCTGATGATGGAGTAGGAGAGTAAGCACTGGAACTCCATAGTGGAGCATCGTATACTAGCCGTGTTTGGGCTTGTTGGAATTGTCGTAAGATGAACTTTGACTTTAATGGTTTTCAGGGTCTGATGATGGAGTAGGAGGGTTAGCACTGAAACTCCATAGTGGAGCATCGTATCCTAGCCGTGTTTGGGATTGTTGGAAATGTCGTGAGATGAATTTTGACCATGTGTAGTTTTCAGGGTCTGATGATGAAGTCGGAGGGTTGGCACTGGAACCCCATAGCGGAGCATCGTATTCTAGCCGTGTTTGGGCGTATTGTAATCGTATTATGTGCATTTTGGCCAAATATGGTTTTCTGAGTTTGTTGGTGGAGTCAAAGAGTAGGCACTGAAGCTAAATACTCATTATAAATGTGAAATAAATTGATATTGGGTGAAAATATGGTATAAGTAACATAATAAAATGGTATGAATAATTTATGTTGACTAAAAAATAAAAAATAAATTACAGTTTAAAAAAACTAAAAAACACGCTTTAAAAAGCCCTGCACTAAAAAGTGTTAAATAATTATAAAATTGAACCTGAATATATTCTCTGTCTATCCCGTAAGGGCCTAAATGTAAGCAATTTTTGTAATTAAGTTCAATATTTGAATGAAAAGCGTGGGGGGCTTTTCCTTGTAAACTCAATAGAATTTCTAAGCATTATCATTATCATGAAGAAATATCGTAAATTACGTAACGAAAAGCGCCACACACTTTTCATTCAAATATTGAACTTAATTACAAAAATTGCTTACATTTAGGCCCTTACGGGATAGACAGAGAATATATTCAGGTTCAATTTTATAATTATTTAACACTTTTTAGTGTAGGATCCTAACTGGGATCGCTCTGACTAGGAAGCAGAAGCTGTTCTAACTGCGATTACACCTTCCTATTTCCTAGTTAGGATCCTAAAAATAGGACGGTGTAATAAGTACTTAAGCTCAAACTCGCCGGATCGAAATTTCTGATAGGTGTGCGGAGTGGTTCCGGCGGGCGTCCGAAATTTTCTAACAGAAAATTTCTTATAGTATGCGGCCGCCCTTAATCATGGTGTTAAATAACCTTCCTCAATAAACGCAAAATTATATATTTTATTCCAATCGGCCTGGTAGTAGTGGTAGTTCCTGAGATAAGCACGTTCTAAGTGTTCTAACTACTTAGGTTACATACAAACATGTATTGACGAATGGAATTACTAAGTAACTACTTAACGTTTTTTTTTTAATCGGTTTTTTATAACTAGGTATAATTTTGTGGCCAATGATGTTAAACTTTCGCACAAGTTGTTATCAAATTATCAGTTCATGCTAATGTTTTTTTCAAATGTGGGAATGGTACATAATGGTGTGTTGTGTAGAGTCTGGCAAACGAAAGTTGAACCTGGCTGTAATTGAAACTCTTTACATGGCAACATTATATTTCGTCATCCGGCATTAAAAGTGTCAACTAGTTTACCATAACCAGTTTTGATACTAACCCTTTATTTTTTTTTTAGTTTTGGCGTCACACGTCTTGTGTATTTTGCCATTTTCCAGTAATATTATAAGTTCTAGTCACAACAAATCACTTTCACATAGTCCTCAGTCAGTCACCGTCCATAAAAGTCATGTTTTAGTACAATGGTGGAAAATTGTACCAAAATTTTACACGGATTTCTTGAGACAACTTGAAAAGACACGATACACATAATTCATTTCATTTCACTTCTCTGTGCACATGGATTGATCTTTATTGGATAAAATACCACCGATTATATGCAATAAAACTCAAAATACACGAATTTATGAAAATAAAAAAGAAAAAGCAACGTCACTCTACAAGTTCCCGCCAAAAAGTCCAACCCTTTATTCATAATGGCTTTATAGCTAAATCTGTGTTGTAATGTCCACTTTCTCATTCTTTCGATCACCTTAATGTTCGACAATATGCTAAATGAACTTCTACGGTCACTAATCACTGAAACATATCCATATTGTTCTACGAAGGTAAAAAATATAAAACAAAAAAAAACACATTTTTTTTTATTTGAATACATATATTACGCTTAGTTTGGGATCAGATAACCGTTTGTGAGAAATATCCCAGGATACTTATTTATTTATTTATTTAAAAGCATTCTATATAAAAATAAAATATAACGAATTTATGTACAATTTTAAATCATTAACATGCGAATATTATTTAGGAAAATCAAACATAACTTAATATTTATATAATTTTTTTGTAAAGCATCAAAACAATTTATTCCTACTATACTTAGTGATACCAAATCTAGTTTTTTTAAATTTGCCGCGCTTTTTCAGGTTCTACTTTCGTATGCCAGACTATAGTCATGCATGGGTGTTGTGGCTGGGAGGGGGAGGGGTACATTCCTATAAAGCTCTTAATACACTATCCTATTTGTAGGATCCTAATTAGGAAATAGGAAGGTGTAATCGCAGTTAGAATAGTTAGTGTCCTATACTGGGTGGAGATTTCGAGATGGCTTATTTTCGAAACCTATGTTGGATTAGTCATGCTGAACAATTTTTCGACGCTCACTAAGCGCTATTTTGTTTTAGGCGCTAAGTAAGTAGTATTGTACCTATGTGGCTGGCCGTACTACATACCGTAGACAGAGTTTATTTTTAAATGAGTTTTTGGAGAACACCTGCGGCGTAACGCATTCTAAAATTGGGCGAATCCTGTAAAAAAAAAAAGTATAGCAAAGCCCAGAATAAGGATTTATTGTTCTGAGAGCAAAGCAATATCAAAACCGATGACGACGCAGTCTGAGTTCCCCCCCCCCCCCCCCCCTTCAAAAACTCAAATATAAAATAATAATTAATCGAAAATTAAGTAATGTAATGCATTATGTATGTAATAATAGTAGGTATAGTATCTAAATCCAATATAACTTTAAGCTATATTTGGATGTTATTGATTTCTGTAGAAATAAGTAAGTAAAAGTAACAAATAAAAATAATATTTAATAATAATATTCTTCATGTTTTAGTTTTTGAACGATTTGAATGTAGAATAGCTGGCGGTCATACAGGGATGGCAACTTAGGGATATTCCCCTAAATGTAGAGAGTTAAGGGCTTCAAACAAAACCTGCAAAATAATAATTTTGTGAACGAGAGCGACGGTCATTTTTAAAAAATCTTCACCATCACGTATTATAGACATTTTGCAGGACGCAAATGATATACCTATTAATAATAATCACTCATCTCATTTTATTCACATATGCTATTGGTTCGTTCAATCTCTTCGCCCGTCTGAATATTTTTTTTTTGTTTAGTTTCATCAAAAATGGCATTACTTCTTATGCTAGCTTCGTACTAACACTATTCTTTGTTTTAGATACACTTACAGTGCGGTTCAAAAAATCTCAAACTTAATGCAGACAGGCGTTAGATTTTATGCGTTACAAATAATTTGGGCATTACTTCAAGGAAGCATTAAAGAAAGAAAGAAAAAACATTTATTTTGAAATACACACAACATTACAGAACAATACATATGCAACAAATTAAGAAACAGTATTGTAGTATAGTTAGCCATATAAAAACTTATCTAACGTACGGGGATTTAAAGAAATAATGAGGGAAAATTTTGTTAACGGCTGAAAACACTGCTATCATATGTCAATGTCTTTATCAAAATAAATATTTTTGCAAAAATAGAACATACAAATACCTTTAATCAATTTAGTTGGACACGTAAAATAAGTATAATTGCATTTATTATTAACTATACTAACCATGATAGCAAGGCCGTGGACTGACGATTTACCAAAATGCAGAAACACCTGTGTAGCATCATATTTTTCACGACTTGGTGGCAACGCAAACCCGAACGATGACTATCTCTGTTTTTATTGCCAAACTGAAGATAATTTGTGAGTAAATATACTTATATTTGTTATTTATAACATACTTCAACACCTTTTTATGGATTAATATCAGTAAAATAAAGATAACTGTCTAAAAATCATTTCGAAAGTTTGTAGATAAAGTTTTTCAGTATTGTGGAATAAAGTGGAATTACTGCATTTCTTCAACCTACAAATCTTGAAAGACTACTTTTTTATCCTATAGATGTCCTTTGCACTAAATACCGTTACAAGTAAATTTCCAAACTATTAAGAAACATATTTATTTTGTTTCTCAAATCCAAATGGCGTAAAGATATTATATTTATTTATTAGCAATGGAGGCAGTTCCATCTCGGTAGCCTTCATAGGCTAGTAGTATCAGATACTTGAAGCAGTAAATACAACCCCAATTTTACACAACAACAGACACAGATATACCTAGATAATGCAAGAGCGCCTTCGCATGCCAGATTTAGTGCCCGATTTATAGCTACTATCGCACTCACATTGCGCATTGGTGCACTTGAATTGATTTGGTTTTTCACACAGATATACAGGTCGTTGTTTTGGTCAGCGACGAGCGACTCAGGGTCGATAATACAAATGATACTGATGCTAAAAAAATATAAAAAAAATAATGACATTTTTTTAAATTATAAAAATAAATAAAATTTTGAAAATCATGTAATAAGCTAAAGTGTAGACATAATACTCAACGGGAGTATGAGGGAGTAAAGGGGTGGGGCGATGGCGGCTTGTGCCTAGCTCTAGTCTGTGCACGTGCCTAGTAACTATACTTTGCGTTAATTTTATTTCAAATTGAATAAGGTATTTCTCAACATATTTACAGTATTTAATGGAATTAAGTCCATTTTTGGGGAATATATATTTTGTACTACCGCTCCTGGGTCGCTTGTCGCCGACCAAAACAACACCCTGTAGATATAGTTAGATAACGCAAGAGCACTGTTGGGTGCATCACTAGCTACTAGTTTAGAATAGTCTATGATGCACTTTGTAATCTATGGAAGGGACTGGACAGGCAATGGTTTTCATGTTATGTTGGAGTGAGAAATAAAAGACAAATTATAAACATCATGTGTGTTTATTTATAAAGCAGACACATGTAACAAGCACCTACTTCGCGGGCCAGATTTAGTGCCCGACTTAAGCATAAAATTCTTAACATCGCCACTATTGCACCCACATTGCATCGGTGTACTTGAATTGATTTGGTATTTTCCATCACGAAATAGTGTTTGCTTTGTGTTGTGTTGAAAAAATGCCACGCTTGTGCAGTTGGTTTTTCATCACTAAATAGTGCTTGTGACGAAATAGTAGGTAGTCAAAAAATGGCACGCTTGGTTTTAATACAGATTAATACTTGCGTTATCTAACTATATCTACATATATCTGTGGTTTTTCCCATTACTAAATAGTTAGTAGGTAGTCAAAAAATGCCACACTGCATTATCTAGGTATATCTATATCTGTGGCCACAGCTAGTAATACATCATAGTATAGTAGTACATCATTTCAGTTGCCTATATGGTGTGTTTGAACCTCACAATGGCCTGGATGCAGCGAGGTTCATTATGCAGCGCATGGCTGCCGAGATCCTGTTCCCCACTCCCACTTCTAACACTGATGAGGAGATACGAGAGAGGCTTAGGTAATGTTACAGATGATATAGGTACAGTAGTACCCAACTGATATGGCGCGTCGTGAATCATCGTTCGCACAGAAAGGAAAGTATGGCCCCGAAGATTAAAGAAATAATGCTGTAAACTTACAATCAACCTTAGATCACTACTATAAGGTTCATAATACATTGCAGCTGTTAGTTCCGTCTCACTCGCAAGTCACGCCCCTTCGCACGGCGCGCGCTAACATGGCGGCAGCTGCCATAGCGTTTCCCGCACTTTGAAAATGTATCTTCTGCGCAGGTACATCGGTAAGCCATATCAGTTGGGTACTACTGTACCTACTTACTTTTATTATAGTTGTTCCATGGCCCAGCGCTCAAGAACCAGTAATGTTCTAGTTATGGTAATTTTAGTATGTTTTTAAACCCAATTGGAGGTTAGATTTTGCTCAAAGCTACTTGTTCAATTTTAGCTATAACCATCAGCCAAATCCCAAGGCTGCATGTCCACCAGAGATGTGTAGCGAGGGATGTGAAATAGGATTGCTTTATTCTCACGTTATAGCACAAAACACATCCTTAGGTACACGCTCTCGTGGAAAGCTAGCTAGCTTTAGTAGTAATTCTGTAATACTGGCCAAAAACCATAATAGTATTAATGCATATTGTGAAGCAGTATCCATGATAATATTAGTAAATAAATACTCTCATAATATAATCTCATAAATAATCTCTAAGTAAGATTTACAAACTAACAGCCATGATTCAGCTGCTAATCTCCCCCAATGATTTCAAAACTACAATTTGCAAAAAACTTATTTGTACAAGTAAATAGTACCGCCATTTGTTTAAATCGATCGAACTACGAAGTGCCGCGTTGCATATTCATAGATGAAACCTTGTATGTGCGTACTGTGCACACATACAATAAATTATAAACAATAAACAAACGAACTGTTCCACAGACCGCATACGACTGAGTCGTGTTGGCCCTAAAGTGACTATTTAGGGCCAGCGCATTAGTGTCATTTCGTCGCTTGGTTGGCCTGGTCCTAACGCCAGTAATATATAAGTCAATGTCAATGAAATTAATATTAAACACCACTACAACTAAAACAATGGTGTCTTTTCCAGGAATGCATTTGTATCTGTAGAGAAGGCGTACATAGAGAACTACGATGGTATGATAGCCGAGCGGACAAGCTTGCAGTACCAGTTGCAGACTTTGAATGAAACACAGGTGATTAACAAATTAAATAAAATATATCGGCCTTTGCTGATCGATTAAGGACGGTTAGTCAGTGATTTTGCACTGATTTTGAACATTAAGGACCAATCACTGTATCGTGTCTTCTTCATTTGACCAATCACAGCGCATATGTCCCTAACTTGCCGAGCATGATAGAGGCTGTCCATTTTCCAATCACAACACTATTTTGTTTCACTCCTTTAAAATTTCCAAAATTTTTATTCTAATGAATTTACTAGGTACATTATTATTTTACTGGATTATTTTGTTGAACGTGCTGTATTGTTTTATCGAACAAAAAAATATCATTTTTGTTATATAATTTTTTTTATCAAGTTAAGTTTTTTTTTTTTTTTTTGTTTTTTTTTTTTTTTAATTAGATGGGCTTGCGTTTGGCCACTGACCCGCCCATAAGGGGCGATGACGAAGCCTAAGATGAAACACGCTTACCCAGAAGAAACCTATTCACTCTGGCCTTGAAAGTACCTAGATTGTAAGCGTCAGGAAACACAGACGCCGGAAGCAAGTTCCACTCCCTTGCTGTACGCATTAAAAATGAGGATGCAAAACGCTGTGTCCGTATATTCGGTATGTCAACAACGTACGGGTGAAAATTTTCCCGGCGTCTTGTGGTTCGGTGTAAAAATGGGGATGGTGGAATAAGGTTGAACAATTCCTACGCACACTCTCCAAAATATATCCTGTAGAAAACCGATAAGCAAGCAACCTTTCTTCGATGGTCAAGGCTCGTGAGTTTCGCCTTAATTAAAGACTCATCTCCAATTAGTCTCCTGGCTCGGCGATCTATTGAGTCGAGGGCCTCAAGCTGGTACTTAGCTGATCCATCCCAAAGATGGCAGCAGTACTCCATGCACGACCGGACTTGTACTTTATATAGTTGGAGCAACTGCCCAGGCGTGAAGTACCGCTTGACCTTAGAGAGGATACCCAGCTTTCTGGCAGCTGTTTCTGCCTTCGACTCAATAGAACAGCCAAAGTTTATTTTGGCTGTTAATGTTATGCCTAGGAGATCAAGGCGATCGCATATTGGCAAGGATATATTAAGTAGTAGTAAGTAAGTAAGTAGGTTATTCACACTTTAATACTGTTATTTTTTGTTATTTTTTTAAGTTACATTTAATATTATGAATCTAAGTGGGTACTTAGATTCATAATATTAATATTTTGCTCTTATACCTTATTTAAGTTTATGTCGTCACTCTAGTAAAGGCTCTGCCAGAATACCAGCGTTGTACTGCTTTATGAGCAGTGCAGCTTTATGCTGAGGTAGGGACCTTTTGACCCCATACAACAAATTGATGTAATGTATTTTCTTCATGTGTGTGTGTACGCAGATCATGTACATAGAATATGTTACTATCACTATATAAATATGTGTACCTTAACCTTGTGGGTCAATAAATATTTTTTCTTTCTAACTTAGCCAATCAGCATCGCATTGTTATTACATGTTATTATAATTAAAGTTTAAATAAAATAGCTTTTATTTTCGGAAGTCAGAGATTTGCAATATAAAAATATTTTGACAATATATCTCCGAGTGCCTTTAGGCAAAGGCCTCCTCCAACTGACGCCAGTAGCCCTCTGTTGCCACTCTTGTCCAGAACAGTCCCAAAGTTTGGCGGATTTCGTCCTCCCACCTTCTTGGCTGCCGTCCTCTCTTACGTTTGCCATTTCTGGGGTACCAAAGCGTCACTCGCTTGCTCCATGTGTTTAGACTATATCTCACCATGTGACCTGTCCACCGCCACTTTAGCTGGTCAATTCAAAAGTAAAATCTTTTTTTTTTCATTCTTTCATTTTCTAGTCACCAAGGATCCAGTATAACGTCATTCCAAGTATCTAAAAATCTAATTTTTTTATAAAAATCTCGCCATGATTTTTTGGCCTTATCACCCTTACGCGGACAAAATTGTTCGATGATTTAAATACAACATCAATTCCAGATAAATCAAAACAGAGACAACATAATCTGCCGTCTAAAGGAGATTGACCAACATCTCTCGGGGGGAGCAACTATAGTCATTGCTCTCGTCCACAACAACAAGTTATTTGTGGCCAACGTGGGAGAGACAAGGGCCCTACTGTGCCGTACGGATGATAACTCAGTGTTAAGAGTAGTGCAGTTAACCGTCGACCACAGCCTTAATAATGAGGATGAACTGTTGAGGCTATCGCAGCTCGGGTTGGATGTTAATAAGTTGAGGAATGGTATGTATTTATTTGCTTCGTCATCATCATCATCACCAGCCTATAATGTCCCACTGCTGCGCACAGGCCTCCTGCACGCAAATGAGGGTGAAAGGGAATGGGCAATACTCCACCACGCGTGCCCACTGCGGATCGGTGGAGGTAGGCTAGTGGTCAACCTACTGTTGGATTTCTTCAAGCCGCTTAGTACCCCACAACTAGCTTAACGACTAACACAATTAAGTGATAACCGGGACCAACGGCTTCACGTGTCTTCCGAAATGCGGGATATTATAAATGACCGGCCAGTAGGCGCAGTTGGTTGAGATTCTACCTATAGCGCCGCAGGTCGTGGGTTCGATTCCCAAACAGGACATTTGTGTGCATGAACATGTCTGTATGTCCTGAGTCTGGGTGTAATTATGTATGTTAAGTATGTATTTACAAACAAAAAGTAGTATATGTATTATCAGTTATCTGGTTTCTATAGTATAAGCTTAGTTTGGGATCAGATGACCGTGTGTGAGGAATGTCCCAGGATATTTATTTAGTATGGATAACATAGGTCCTTATAATCCAGTTATTCCACAGCACAATACCTAGGTAATCAGACAGGCACGAGATGCCTTGGCAACTACCTAGTCAAAGGGCTATACAAAGCGTTCCCAACTATTGGTGCAGCTTCTTCGGAACCAGTTGTAGCTTCTCCGGAGATACATGGACCTATCACTCTTGATGAGTCTTGCAGGTGAGGTATTCTGAATTTACTTTGAGACTGTAATGGAAAAGGGATATATCTATCTGAAAGACCCGAAAAAATTAGGTATAGACTCTATAAAAAAATCTGCTCAAAATAAAATACTTAAAAATTCATACCTTTTTAATGTATTAAAATCATAACCAACGTGTCACCTACTCACCCAACTCAATGAGGGTCATTATGTTTTCACGTCGCTTGCTTATCCGGCTCGAAGGACCAGAAAATGTTGTGTAGATAGACTGTGGCTGTATTGAACACACTCTATATACAGGTCGTTGTTTTGGTCAGCGACGAGCGACTCAGGGTCGATAATACAAATGATACTGATGCTAAAAAAAATATAAAAAAGATACTTTATTTTTTTTTTTAATAATAAAAATATTTTTTTTTTTTTGAAAATCATGTAATAAGCTAAAGTGTAGACATAATACTCAACGGGAGTACGAGGGAGTAAAGGGGTGGGGCGATGGCGGCTTGCGCCTAGCTCTAGTCTGTGCACGTGCCTAGTAACCATACTTTGCAGTAATTTTATTTTAATTTGAATAAAGTATTTCTCAACATATTTACAGTATTTAATGGAATTAAGTCCATTTTTGGGGAATATATATTTTGTACTACCGCTCCTGGGTCGCTTGTCGCCGACCAAAACAACACCCTGTATTATTACTAGCTGTGCCCGTACCCGGGATAAAAAGCCTATGTCCTTCTCCATATCATAGGCTATCTGCATGCCAAATTTCATGATGATCCGTTGAGTAGTTGAGGCGTAACAAACAAACAAACTCACTTTCGCATTTATAATATTAGTTGGGATAAACTCTTTCGCGGTTTGTGCGCCTAGTACCAAAGAAATCGTTGCTTTTTACAAATATACCGATTACGTTACACGTTATATTGTATTGTTGAACATTTGAAAATAATAGCCAATAATGCTGATTGTATAGAAAATTCACATTATTCTCTTTCTAACAAAAATGATTGAAAAAGGATAGAAAATATTTAAGAAGTCACATTAGTGTTTGCCACTATCATTTACGAGAAAATTGTGACCAATTTCACGTTTTAGCAATTGAATTAACTTGATTTAACTACAGTTCACCGCTGTGAGAATGTGTTTGTGACCAAATATTTGGCAAATCTCGGAAACGGCTTATCCGATTGCGATGTGACTTTAACGGGATGGTTCAGTATTTTCTTAGGCACAGGTGTAAGACGCATTCTCTCGGCGGCCGTGTAGATATCTTATATCCTTTTCTTATGTTTCTGTTAGAAAGAGATACAAAAAATAACGTTGTAGTTAATATATTACAGATTCCTCATCTTAGTAAGCGCCGGAGTATTCAAACGCATACAAGAAGCGAAAGGTAGCAGCGAACAGACGAACAAACAATTAGCGCAAATCATTGTAGAGAACTTTAGGAAACAGACGGACTTTACAAAAGTCAGTCAATCTGTGCTTGAAGAAATCGAAGAAGAATTTGTATCATATTGCGTTAAAAATAACTTAACTCCAAAACCTAATACTCACATGTCACTTTTAATAAGAAATTTCAATTTCTTAGCCCCTATTGTTAGTGAAGATACTATAAGCCAAAGCAATGTCGTCCCTAAAAACCCGTACGTAAGGTTCAATCCAATTGTTGAATCGAAATCGAATAATTATGAAATTGATTCGGAAATATATTCTTCAGGTACGAATGATATTGAATCGAATGAATCGATTGTCGATACTAATAAATCGATTGAATCGACATCGGATATCTATCCGAGTGGTAAGCAATATGATAAGGATAGGAAAATTAAGGGGTATGTTGATTTTTCTTGTTATTTTGATAATGTAGCTAAAGCGCGTAGGAATGGTACCTTACCTGATTTTATCGAATGATTTTGGACCTTATGTAATTGAGTTTATGTTGAAATTAGTTTTCGTGAAACAGAATAGGGACAAAAGTGCCAATATTATTAACTAGCTGACACCCGCGAAATAAAAGTAGCCTAAGTTACTCCTTATTACATCAGCTATCTGCCAGTGAAAGTCCCATCAAAATCGGTCCAGCCGTTTCGGAGATTAGACGGATCAAACGGACGGACAAAAATTAAAAATGGGTTTTTTTGGTAGTATTTACTTTCATATAGTAAAAAGCTGTTACTTTGACATTACAGACAGACAATTCAATTTTATTTATTTGTATACATGTAAAAATATGTCAATCACGCGCGAATTGTCACTTTTTAACAGACTTCAAAAAAAGGAGGAGGTTCTCAATTCGGTTGTATTTTTTATGTTTGTTACCTCATAACTCCGTCATTTATCAACCGATTTGGAAAATTCTTTTTTTTATTTGAAAGGGTACACTTCCCGTTTGGTCCCATTGTCATCAGGTCAGGATTTGATTACTTCTTAGTGTACTTTGAAGTCGGTTTAAGTTTTTTGTAAAACAGTCCAATTATTGTACATAGACTTAGAAAATATTGTAAATTGTATTTGTTATTTGTGAAATAAAAAGAATATGTTATCAAAATTGAATATTTTATTTCCTAATCATACAGAGGTTTATGCATACATTAATATTGTACACCAAACTAACACACAGTATCGCTCGCATACACGTTTTTAAGAAAATTAATAATGCAAGTTTTCAAGTATATATTATTGACTTATTAATTAATTTAAACTGGTTTATAATCAAGCTTGCTCTCAAGTTTCTTGTTATCTGCTACCTTACGTACGGCCTTCATTAAGTCCTCCTGAAATTTAAAACAAAAATATAAAGTTATACTAAAAATATACTATGTGTAGAATCTAGGAAAGAATTGCCTTAGATATTGTTACATACATAAGTATAAGGCGTTTAGTCAGTTAAGGGGTAACTAGCTCAACAGTAACTAGCCCACGAGCAACTAGCTCAACGATAACTAGCCCAAGGGCAACTAGCTCACGAGCAACTAGCTCAACGATAACTAGCTCAACGATAACTAGCCCAAGGGAAACTTGAGTGGCGGCAACTAGCTCACGAGCAACTAGCTCACGAGCAACTAGCTCAACGATAACTAGCTCAACGATAACTAGCCCAAGGGCAACTCGAGTGGCGGCAACTAGCCTAAGGGCAACTCGAGTGGCGGCAACTAGCCCAAGGGTAACTTGAGTGGCGGCAACTAGCTCAACGGCAACTAGCCCACGAGCAACTAGCTCAACGATAACTAGCTCAACGATAACTAGCCCAAGGGCAACTCGAGTGACGGCAACTAGCTCAACGGCAACTAGCCCACGAGCAACTAGCTCAACGATAACTAGCCCACAAGCAACTAACTCAACGATAATTAGCCCAAGGGCAACTCGAGTGACGGCAACTAGCCCACGAGCAACTAGCTCAACGATAACTAGCCCAAGGGAAATTAGCTCAAAGGCAACTAGCTCAACGGCTAGCCGACGGGCAACAAGCTCAACGACAACTAGCCCAAGGGCAATTAGCTCAACGGCAACTAATCCAAGGGCAACTCGAGGGAAGTTCAAGCCTTGTCTTAGGGAATTTACTGGGAAGTTTTGGATTTGGAAGACCGGTTTCCGTTTTTGCCGATGATATCAGTTGTTCGTTCGAATCATGTCACATTGGTTGGGTGTTTTATAGTACCTGCCTGAGGAGCTACCACCGTCAAGTTGAAAATCTGTCGCCAAGCACTTGAGAACCAGTTATATTCAGGGTTTTTCTGTCAGAAAATTTCTGACGCCCGCCGGAAGGCACTTTCCTCATACATTTTGTTTTAGACCCTGCATACTATCCGAAAATTCTGACGTGTCTGACGTCCAAAAATGTATGAGCAAGCGGGCATCCGAAAATTTCTTATAGTATGCGGCCGGTCTAAGACTCCACCTATCGCGCCGCAGGTCGTGAGTTCGATTCCCACACAGGACATGCACTTGTGTGCATGAACATGTCTGTATGTCCCGAGTCTGTGTGTTATTATGTATATTATGTATGTATTTACAAACAAAAGTAGTATATATATTATATCAGTTATCTGGTTTCCATAGTACAAGCTCCGCTTAGTTTGAGATCAGATGACCATGTGTGAGGAATGTCCCAGGATATTTAAAATTATTTAATAATGTTAACCCACTGACCTGTATAATATACTCCCTCTCGGCTCTGATAGCGAAGAGCCCGGCTTCAGTACACACATTCCTGAGATCAGCTCCGTTGAAGGTATCAGATAGTTTGACCACCGCTTCATAGTCCATCTCACCATGCTTCGCTATTGGCTGAGCGTGGATCTTCAAGATTTCTAGCCTGGAAACCAGATTAAGTTGTCACCTGGTGGTAAGCGGTTAACAAAAGGGTACAGTATTACCCAACTGATAAGGGACGTCGTGAATCTTCGTTCGCACAGAAAAGAAAGTATGGCCCCGAAGATTAACGAAAGAATGCTTAAAACTTACAATCAACCTTAGACCACTACTATAAGGTTCATAATACACTGTAGCTGTTAGTTCCGTCTCACTCGCAAGTCACGCCCCTCCGCACGGCGCGCGCTAACATGGCGGCAGCTGCCGACCAATAGCGTTTCCCGCGCTTTGAAAATGTATCTTCTGCGCAGGTACATCGGTAAGCCATATCAGTTGGGTACTACTGTACCCACCTGGCTGGCTACTACCCTCTAGTTGAAAATATGTCATCAAGAACATATTGGTGTGTTCCGACAGCTGCACTCGAGAGCCAGCTCCTCTAGGCTTTGTGTGCTTACCACCTTCGGCCACATCATCACTTACCATGGTGAGATTGCGGTCAAACACAGGCCTATACAAAGTAAAAGTTTTTTTTTTATACCTCTACGGTGGCAAACAAGCATATGGCCCGCCTGATGGTAAGCAGTTACCGTAGCCTATGGACTCTTGCAACACCAGGGGTACCACTCACCACCCTTTTTGAAGTACCCCATGCTGTACTCCATTGGGAAAACCACGGCGGGGAGCTCATTCCACAATCTGAGCGTCCGCGGAAGAAACCTCCTTTGAGCCCGCACAGTTCGAAACAATTCTGGTTTTAATGTGTGAGGATGGACTCCTTGCAATGGCGGAAGTTGCGATGGTGGAAGGTAGCCGTGGGCAACAAGTCGAACAATTCCTTAGAACACTCCATAGTACAAGCGGTAGAAAATATCTCATAGGTTATGTCTGTTTACCCACAAATGAAAACGATTTACAACAGAATCGGCACCAGTGTCATAATTTCAACTTAAGATTCTGAAGACATACAGCTTCAAAAATCTTACCTAGCCTGTTCATTAGGCAGTGGAATCTCAATCTTCCTATCGAGCCTGCCGGGGCGAAGTAAGGCAGGGTCGAGGGTGTCAGGTCGGTTGGTGGCCATGATCATCTTGACCTGTCCCAGCGAGTCGAACCCGTCCATCTGGTTGAGCAGTTCCATCAGGGTACGCTGGATCTCTCTGTCAGCACTTGTACCTTCCGAGAAACGTCTGCCACCTAGGATATAAAATAATTTGTCAATAGTTATTCTTGGAGCAAAAAATTCCTACAATTATTATAACTAGAGGGGTCACCCATGAGTCGAAATTCGACTATAATTTTTTATCACAAATGAACTAATAATATAACTTGACATTGGCAAAAATAAGTCCTAAAAAGAAGGGGCACAAGTCGTGAGCACAAACTGACAGCTGCGCAGTAGTAAATTTTTCGGTCTGTTTGGCGGAATGAAGAAGGGGGGAGCGCCGACCTGCACACGATTGGTTCGTCAGTCGATGCTCGTCGTCTATTGGATTCTCACGTGTCATTCTGGCTACTGTGAATTGGTCAAAAGTGTATATGCGCGAGCTTGCCCCCACTACTGCCTATCTGTGCTCACCACTCGTGCCTTATACTGTACAAACTTATCTGACCCGGTGGTCAAAAGACGAACTAACGATGTCATTTCAAAATGCTAATCAACATTGTTCAAAGAGAATATAAATACTACGTCCATTGTTTGTTAGCCTCACCAAATGCGATAAACGCATGGTAGTGTATGTAACTTTTCGCATTGTAGTGTAACGTTTGTTTTATATTAAAATAATGTATTTAAAATGCATTATTATATCAAAATATTAGCTTTGTGCACTTCTTCCCCATATAAACTTTAACTAGGTATACCAAATATCCCTTTTAAAATATACCTTTTAAGAGAGGTAGAGCGTAGCGTATATACGTTTCAAAGAGCAGCTCGACTGGGGAAGTACCTCCACCTTACAGAATACCGCAGCCAAATAACTTTATGTTGTGTTCCTGCGCGTGAGTAAGGTCGCCAGAGCTCATTGGGGAGGGGGCAAGGGTGAGCGATGCTTCGTGAGTTGCAAACGTCCATATGACTCCGGTAACCGCTTACCATCAGGCGGGCCGAATGTTTATTTACCTAATTAGTCGTATAAGTCAGCAACAACAGCCAGAGATATAAAGCAAGACTTAACAAACATAAATGAATTGGCAAAGAACCTCTTGAACACAAGCGACAATGTAAAGCGCCTGAAAAGATGGCAAATACTGAACCTAGACCAAAGAAATTTAATGTCTTTTACTCTTTTCGGTGTAATTTAATGGAATGACATCTACACCCCTGATACTTCGACCACATCTGATTATGGCTAAGGAGCCGATAGCAGATAAAGAAAAAAAAAATATTGTAAAAAAAAATAACGTGTGTACACACAGGGTGTATAGTGTGTACACACAGGATGTATAGTGTGTACACACGGTGGATATCTAATAATAATAAAGTTTATTGATTTTCTCATTGAACAAACACTTAAGTACAAAGTTAATTATCTTATAGCTACAGTAAAATAGCACAGTGCGAAAATAATAATAAAAGTCTTGATTGGGCTCTGGAACCCACGGTAAGATTCAACTTGTGTTGTGAGTTCCAGCTCTCACTCTATTTGAAAACAAAGTTTATGACCATAGGATGTTTTATAAAAGGTACAAGTGTACGGAAATGTGCAAATCTTAAATAAACAAAAGAAATAAAAATGAAATCTGAAGTGTAACAATGTGTGAGTGTGTTAGTATTGTATGTGTTGGTGGATGTGTATGTTAATATTCATGTGTTAAAGAAACTGGGTATGTTATTAAGGACTATGTAATGAGTAAGAGTTCCGTGTCTTCGTAGATTAGAGTTTGTAGCCAGTCAGAGACATTTTTCCTGCAGTCATGTCTACATAGGGGATATATATCTACACACAGGGTGAATATTGTGTACACACAGTGTGCATAGTGTGTACACACAGTGTGCATAGTGTGTACACACAGTGTGCATAGTGTGTACACACAGCTAGGAAGTACTGCACATACCTATGGCATCAATTTCGTCCATGAATATGATGCAGGGCTGGTGGTCGCGCGCGTAGTTGAACATCTCTCGGATGAGCCGCGCCGACTCGCCGATGTACTTATCCACTATCGCTGAAGATACTACCTGGTGAGGTCACACGACACACTGTTACCACTATGTTACCACAATTGTTCGATGTGGTATTGAGGTGGTAGTAAATAGAAATATTCTTTATTATTTACACCGCATAGGAGAAGCCATCACAATACAAATAAAAGAACCACTTCATCACTTAAGCATTTGGAGTCAAGCTAATTTCTTTGTATTTATTATTATACTTTTACTACCTGTGGTGCTACCCTACCCTGTGCTGCTACCTTACCCTACCTCGGCAGATGGCGCTGCAGTCGGTATCTAGGTTATATTATCGACTGCAGCGCCATCTGCCGGGCTGATTTGTGAATCTAAACCATCCAGGACGCCACCCAAACGCATACAAAAAAATTCATTCAAATCGGTCCAGCCGTTTAGGAGGAGTTCAGTGACATACACACGTGCAGAAGATTTTTATTTATAATAAAGATCTGTATCTTCTAATATGATTGTTTTGGTCTGTTTTGTGACAAAAAAAAAGCATAGACTATTGTGGTATAGTAAGGTATTTTACTTTTAACTGATGTAGGTATTTACCATAGATTTTCTATGAAAGAAACATGATGAAAAAACCAGTAAAGTTAAGTACATTTTAAGTCTACTAATATACTCTGGACTAATCTGCTTCCTGCTCTAATATGCCTTATGATGAACAACATTCCACCAGGTTTAGTGCCCCTGCAATTAAGCACAGATGATAAAGCTTACCTTGAGGAAGTTAGCATCCAGCTGTGAGGCAACTGCTCTGGCCAGCAGTGTCTTGCCTGTTCCCGGGGGCCCGTACAGCAGACAACCCTTCGGTGGAGTGATGCCCACTCGGACAAACAGTTCTGGGTTCATCAGCGGGAGTTCAATTACCTGGTAATTTGAATTATTTATAAAAAACTGGATTAAAAGGAGACTGAATATTGGGAAGAGTTGTTTAATACTTTTGTGGTTAAGGTAGGTTAAGCCATTGAGGAAAAATCCCTTTACTGTAGTAATACTGAACAATTAAATTCTGTAATTAATCAGTGATTTGTCACTGATTTTGAACAGTAAGGACCAATCACTGCATTGTGTGTTTTTTAACTTGGCCAATGAGAACGCATTGTCGGCGGTTGGATTGGTGGAATATATTTCAACAAAAATGAACGTCATTGCGCTTTGGGTTAATTGTTCGATGGTTTAGGCAATCAAAGTCAAGTCAAGCCAATTCAATTTAGTGATACCCCTGGTGTTGCAAGCGCTATAGGCTATGGTAACTGCATACCGTGAGGCGGACCGTATGCTTGTCTTCCTTTATTCTTCCAAATAATTAACAATAAAAAAACATACTATACTTAATAAACGTAAAGAATAGAATTTTGTAAAAAATTATAAAATAGTTATAGTTTTTTCCTCACTTACCTCTCTCAACTGTCTGATCTGTTCCTGCAGACCACCGATAGCAGCGTAGGTGACATCTCCAGGGTCTTCGTGACTCATGTTGTAGACTAGAGGATCCACCTGAAAATATTAGAATAGTATAGTAATAATGTATGTTAAATAGTTAATAACTTTTATAAACAATTGAGATTAGCTGTCATATCAATCAGACTGCACGAGAAGAGCTTTAAAATGACATATCATCAGTCTATTAATGTCCTAATGCTGAGCACAGGCCTCCTTTCACAAATGAGGGTGAAAGGGAATGGGCAATACTCCACCATGCGTGCCCACTGCAGATTAGTGGAGGTAGGCTAGTGGTCAACCTACTGTTGGAGTTTTCAAGCTGCCTATGTAATGCTGATGTAACACTCGATTTGAAAAATACCACTGGGCGTCATCCAGGTACAGGCTATACTGGTGGTAGCTTAACTTTGCTGATTAATTAAAAACGGCTAATCTTGTTATTTGTAGTGGGAGCTGAGTGGGATGAGTCACATATATTTTACAAAGTTGTCCTTTGTTTTTGTTACATTATTAATTATTCTGTCATTGATATAAAATCTCTAATCAAAAGTTCCTGAAAAATTGCAAATGGATTGGAAATATAATATAGCATAAGTATTATACAGTATTGGCATGCAAAATGCAGTTTTGCAGCTTGCAGGCTTGCTAGTTCTATCCATATTCTAGACTTCTGTCTCTCTCGAAAGTTAATATAAAACTGTGACACTTACCTCTCTCGGCAGGTGTCTCATGATAGTCAATGTGGTCATATCCAATGCAACTCGGGTGCCTCCCTTCAGCTTATTCTTGTCCAGCTGACGACGGCACCCAACCACGTAGCGGGGACCATTTGTTGCTTTTACAATAACTGGAATAAATCATTAGAAAAGACATTGATTATGATGTAGAGATCAGAGAGCATCGGTAGAAATTTACTTCTGAGGTCAGTTGGATATTCTCAAGTCTTCAAGGTGGTAAGTACACAAGTGTAGAAGGGGACTAAATTTAAAATTCTGCTACACACTGAGACGTGCTAGAAACGCAGATTTTTTATATAGGACCAAGCCAGTTTCAAATTCCAAGTTCCTTGAACAAGAGAGGTAGAGCATAGCGTTGATTCACTTAAAGCTCGACTGAGAAAGTACCTCCATCATACAGAATACCGCAGCCAAATAGCTTTGTTGTGTTGTGTTCCTGTGAGTAAGGTCGCCAGAGGGAGGGGGAAGGTTGGTAATGCATGAGCGATGCTTCTTGTGTTGCAAGCATCCATATGGCTACGGTAACCACTTACCATCAGGTGGGCCATATGCTTGTTTAACGACTTAGTCGTATAAATAAAAAAAACAATGCTTCAGGTATTGACCAGCCCATTGTGTTACAGACCAGCTTGCATGTATTATCATTCTTACATGAATGATCAAACAGTAGCGTGACGATACTAAACAGAAAAAGGAGCTATTTTGGTACAAAGACTAAGCAGCACTTACATTTCTCCTCGGTCAACTGTTTCGGGCAGGGCACATGATAAGAGGAGAAGACAAATGGAGTAAAATTGTAACAAGATGGTACCCTAGAGAAGGTAAAAGGAAAAGAGGTAGACCACAGAAAAGGTGGGATGACGACATCAGAAAAGTGGCAGGGGTTATGTGGAACAGAGTGGCTCAAGAAAGACATGAATGGAAAAGGTTGGAGGAGGCCTTTGCCGACTGGCAAACAGATCTACAAAAAATTAACAAGAACCAAATACTAATATAAATAGAATAGAATAAGCTCTTAAAAAAGTATAATAATTTAATCATTGTACCTAAGTTGATCTGAATAAAAGGCTATTATTATTATTATTATATTATTATTATTACATGAATGATCAAACAGTAGCATGACGATACTAAACAGAAAAAGGAGCTATTTTGGTACAAAGACTAAGCAGCACTTACATTTCTCCTCGGTCAACTGTTTGAGCACCTCGCCAACAATCTGGCCGACGCTCTGCAGAGCTTTCAGATCATTCTCACTCTTGTCGTACTGTTTAGTTAAATCTTTGAGTTGTTCACGCACTGGAATAAGAAAACAACACGGTTTTGATAGATTCACTTAGACCACAGATGTAAATCCAAAAGGGAGAGCAATGCTCTTCTTTTGAAACTGTTTCGCGCGGACAGGGAGCTCGCATGCGGCTGCATGTCTACCAGAGATGTGTAACGAGGGATGTGTTTAGCTGACAAATAAGATCGCTTCATTTTCACATTATAGCTCATATTCCAGCCTAAGTAAAGCACTCTTGTGACATTATGGTAGGTAGAAAAAATTGTCACACTTGGTTTTCACACAGACAGAGGGACTTGTGATTATAAATGGTAATTTAGAAATTATGTCTGTGACTTACACATACTTTATTGTTTAACCCTTCGCGCGCCATATACAGACCGTTTATGTTTAAGGGGAACCGCGGCCATTGTGCGCGAAATGCCACTGTGACGTATAAGACATAAGGTTTAATATTAACTGTCATTTAGTTAATGTTCCATATAAATTTTAACTCTAGCAGGTCTTTCTTGTCTGGTTGTGCGCGCGACCAGTTAACATTATAGCTCTAATGCCAGCCTAAGTAAAGCACTCTTGTGACATTATGGAAGGTAGGAAAAAAAATTCACACTTGGTTTTGGACTTGGATGGAGTTACTTGTGTTATCTATTTAGAAATTATGTCTGTGAATTACACTTACTTTATTGTTTAAGGTTGTGGTAAAACCCTAATTTATTAGATAAAAAAATTGCCATATACAGTCATCTCAACATGATCTAAGCAGAGCTTATCGAATTGAGTCTGTTTATTAAGTTTTTTAGATATATTTTGAATAGGATTGTTGCTCCAGAAGAATATGGCAATGGGAATATTTCAAATGCGATTTATTAGCTTAGCAATCAGATGATTTGAAAGCTACTAAGTAAAGATACCCGGATTAAAGAAGATACAGTTGAAACATTAATTGAATGGAAAACCTAACCTAAATTTAGTTTTATATATCTATTTTCGTAGTTAAAGTAATCAGAAATATAAATTATAGTTAAATTAGCGACGAACTTCTTTAAATTAATACAAAAAGTACTAGAAAATTATATTTTATCACAAACGTTACTGTGATGATTCGGCACAAATCGTTCGAAGACAAACAAAACTCACTATCTTTCAGCCTCGACTCCACTTCTTTGTGCTCCATCAGCTTTTTTCTGTAGTCCTGAAACGCTTTTTCCCTTAGATTATCCATTTTTCTAAATTAAATATTAACTTTTACAATAAAATCAAGCTATTCTAGGGCGCTTCAAGTCCAACAAAAATTAATTTCACAGATTGTTTGACGTTTGACAACTGTTGACTGTTTGGTTTGACATCATCATTGTCGTTCAGAAACAACAAAAATGGAAAAAGTTGCCTCGAGGAAAATTTCTATAATCTATAGTTTGTATATTGCTGTGTATATAAATATTTATAAATTTATCATAAAAAGCAACATAAGGTAAGTACTTATATTTTTTGGATTATGATAAAAAAAATAAGATAGTATGCCAAACGCAGGGTCTATTGAAATTCAGTTTCAATCAGTCTATTTAAAACTTGCAATGTGAAATTGATGTATGCAAAATAAGTCTAACTTCTAAGTAGGTATAAAAAATATATTTTGTTAAACCTAAAGTTTAGGTACGGAACCACAAAATTGAGTTCATTATTATTATTATTGAACGGAACTCTCCGTGCACGTGTCCGACTCGCACTTGGCTGGTTTTTGTAATACCGTCTTGGTTCATTAATTTGCAGTAACTCAAAGTCTCAAATCTCTGAATTTCAGTTGTTGTCAAACAATTCAGTAGGTTTCCCTTTGCTACAAATGCTACAATCGGTACAAAATTCCATGATTTCTTCTACATTTATGTGTCTAGCCTGAACTCACTGTCTTTTCTGAGATATAGAAGGCCGAGGCGAACATATTACATACTTACTATTAATTTTATTTACAAAAAAAAAGCAATACCGGAAATCAAAAAGTTACACTAACACTGACCATACGAACCACATAGGTACCTACGTCAGGTCTTCGAAATTAACAGTTTAGACGTGCGACACGCGTTTGGTCTCCCTCTCCTCATATGCGTCCCCGGGAGCTAGGAAACTACCAAAAAGGAATAGAGCTAATTCCTTCGCAAAACGAAATTATGAACGTAAAACGATTTCAGCGACGTATCACGTTCGCAGGGCCGGCTCTAGCCCATGAAGCGCCCAGGTGCAATCAGTAGCCTGGCGCCCTCTAGTACGCGCGCGATCAAAATCGAATACTTACAATTATATTTTTACCAGTGATCGGATATTCGGGTGCATTAAAAATCTCCGCCACATATAGGCTCACTGCCAATGCCACACCTTGAAACTCGATGGTGAGTCAAATTCAAATTCAAAAAGCATTTATTCAATTTAGGCCCTGATAAGGCACTTATGAACGTTAACAAATGGCTCTACACTGGAGTTGCGTGTTGATCACTCGCTCCATCACTTTAGAGAGTAGGGAGCTGATGGCGATTGGCCTGTGACTCGCCGGGTTTGATCTGTTGCCCTTTTTAGGCACTCACTGGGTGCACGTGAACAGTCTTACACAGAGATGGGACTTCCATTTTGGTATAGGAGAGTCCAAAAGACGCGTTAGTACAGGACACAATTCAGTAGGTAATAATTCGATTTAATTAAAGAGCATTATTTGATGGAAGAGCATTTTGGCGGCTTCGTCGTCGCGAGCGGCGCTCGGCGCCCTCTATGACCCTGTGCATGTGTGCGCCGCACACCCTGCACATTCGTACAGGGTAAAGCCGGCCCTGCACATTCGTACGGGTTAATCATGCATAAACCTTATGGTGACGGTACTGCAAGACTCTCGCCTATCTATAGGCCTTAAACTTACACCTTCCTCCTCCAGTCCATTAAATTTCTGTTTGACGAAAGAGACCTGAGTCTGGATGGGTGACCGCCTGGTGGTATTTCAAATCGAGCGTTTCCGTGCTTCGGAAGGCACGTAAAGCCGTTGGTCCCGGTTATCACTTAATTGTGATAATCGTTAAGCTAGTTGGATGCCTACTAGGCGGCTTGAAAAATTCCAACAGTAGGTTGACCACTAGCCTACCTCCACCGATCCGCAGTGGGCACGCGTGGTGGAGTATTGCCCATTCCCTTTCACCTTCATTTGTGAAAGGAGGCCTGTGCTCAGCAGTGGGACATTATAGGCTGATGATGATGATGATGATGATGAATGTAAAAGAGAAATAAGCCTTTAGATACTGTAAAATAAAGTTGTATCATCACATCATACACTAGCTGTCCTCCGCGGTTTCACTCGCGTTCCCGAGGGATCGTTTTAATTTTTGTGATTAAAAGTACCTATAATATATCCTATATGTGCCAACTGCCATACATAAAAATCCGTTCTGTAGTTTTTGCGTCAACAAGTAACAAACATCTTCATATCCATATAAACTTTGATATTTATAATACCTACTTAGTAGTAAGATAAGATGAACAAGGTAAGTAAGTACTACAAGGAGTACCCAACTGATATGGCGCGTCGTGAATCATCGTTCGCACAGAAAAGAGAGTATGGCCACGAAGATTAACGAAAGAATGTTTAAAACTTACAATCAACCTTAGATCACTACTATAAGGTTCACAATACACTGCAGCTGTTAGTTCCGTCTCATTCGCAAGTCACGCCCCTCCGCATGGCGCGCGCTAACATGGCGGCAGGTGCCGACCAATAGCGTTTCCCGCGCTTTGAAAATGTATCTTCTGCGCAGGTACATCGGTAAGCCATATTAAATTAGTTGGGTAATACTTGTACCTAGGTATAATATCCCTGCACCATACTTTATACACATCTAATTAAATAAATTACCTACAACCAAAGCTTGCAAGAGATTTTGATATTTTGAGCAAACATTTTCCTGTCTTTAATAAAGCTTAATATTCTTCTTTATCCTCCGTTGCATTTTTAATAGCTACTTACTTCCAACTGCATATTTGAGCATGCTGCATCATTAATTACAAAGTCTTATGTACCGCACTCTAGATAATTAGTACTGTACGATACGTGAATAATCTAATAGCTTATCTTCCTAATGAAGGAGAATAATAAATTTACAATAAATACAATCTACCATGGTATAGACAATTTCCTCAAGGCTGCCGCTGTTGTCGATCATCGACATAGTCCTCAGGAGGCTGGCAGCGTTTCCTCTTTGGAAGGTCAAGCTAATGCGTTAGCAGAAAAAGCCCGCCCGCCTATTTATGAACCATAGACTCAAATTGTAACGTTCGTTCATAAGTGCCTGAAACGATTTTAGAGTTTGAATTTGATAATGTGCGAGCAAATCGGCGTGCTTCACACCGAGACGCTACGCGACGCGGCAAGCTTAGATAGTAATAGAATATAGAACTTTATTTACCACACAAAAAGGTGCACATTTCACTGAGAGAATTCGTGACAAGTGACTCACGCCCAACTCACGCCACTGCGAGGCGTAGTAAATAAAGTTCTATTTTCTATTACTATCGAAGCTTACAGTGTCGGGTCGCGTCTTGGTGTGAACTAACCCTTATGGTCCCATGGTCTTGACCGCAAGAGGGATATTTCAATAAAAATATTCAAAATTCGAATTCTAGCGCACTTTCAAGTTTTTTTTTATTACAATAATGGGAGTTCAAAAAAGGTTCTTTATAAGTAAAAGGTAGGTTATCTATGAAGATTATTTTATTCTTCTCTATGTAGTACCTACGTGAGACAGACAGAATCATTGGTTCGGAAGGTTGATTCCAAACAAGAAATTCAGCAATTACTTAGTCATTAGGCTGTTTTCAAGTTCTAGATATTTCACAATACATAATAGGACACAAATTGGTGAATTGAGTTGGGAAGTTCCTACCTTCATGTATTCAAGACTTTCTTTGTCGCAATAAAATGTTAAAATTAGGAATTTATCACCTCATCGGATAATTTCTTGTTTTATGGGAGAAATACTTCTCAGTGAATTTTATTTATTACTAGCTGTCCCGCGCGTATCCTATGTGTTAATCCAGAACATATTCTATCTGTTTGCCAAATTTAATCCAAATCTGTTCAGTAGTTTTTGCGTGAAAGAGTAACAAACATACATCCATACTCACAAACTATCTATATATATATATAAATAGTAGGATTCCGACCATATTCCGACTGACTTTGCGAAAGTCTTTAAACTAAAACATGTTTTAAACACCTAACTATAATGGCCTATTTAAATAAATTACATAGGTACAAATAAAATCTGTGTGTCGTAGAAAAAAGGTCGGACTCAGCATTTTAAACTTTTATTATTATTCTAAAAGGGCACAGCTCGTCGAAATACGAATTTTATTCTTAGTTCGGCAGCAAATTCTTTTTAACCTAGTAGGTAATCGATGTAGTAGGTTAATTTAAAAAAAACTAGAATTGTCGATGATCCCGAGCGGTTTAGAGCCCCTCAGTCTGAGGAGAGACTTTGCCTTCTTATGTGTGTTCTACTGCTTGTACAACGGACAGTGTTCTGAACTTCTACCATCGCAACTCTCGCCATGGACGGCGAGGCCATTATCACACATTGAAACCAGAATTGCTTCGAACTGTGCAGTCTCAAAGGAGCTTCCTTCCGCGAACGCTCAGATTGTGGAATGAGCTCCCCGCCGTGGTTTTCCCCAGTTTTCCCAATGGAGTACAGCATGGGGTTCTTCAAAAAGGGTGTGAAGAGATTTCTGCAGGGTCGGCAATGCGCGAGTGACGCCCCTGGTGTTGCAAGCGTCCATAGGCTACGGTAACCGCTTACCATCAGGCGGGCCGTATGCTTGTTTGCTACCTAAGTGTAAAAAAAATATATTATTATATTTAACCTTTTTACGGCAAAGTGTGGCCGGCAAGCATAGTCGTCAGAAACCCATTCTGCGGCTGCACTGTATAGTTATTTATTACATATGTACAAAGGTAAGGAAATTAGTTTCTTTATACCCATCTTACAATATAAAAAAAGCAACAAAAAGAACCATAGACATGTCCGCCATTTTGGCAAGGTACCGCGGGAAAATATAATATTGCATTAAAGATAGGACGTGTGTTATTTCACCGATACGTGACATTGTAAAGATTGGCTGCCGTACCGGGGATCACGTATATTTTGTAATAATACCGGGAGTGCGGGGTAAATGCCTTAAACCTTTTACATAACAATAATTTTTGGATATAGGTGCCTAACTGAATTTTATGCAATAAATGTATGAGTAGAATAAGTTCTTTGTTAAAAAAATATTTTTTTATACAAGCTTTTTTTGAGTGACTGTACTTTTTGATGACTGTACTTGCATTGTCATCCAATATACTAATGTATACCAAATATCAAGTCAATCCGACCACTGGAAGTGGGTGAAATTCGACCTGCAAGATTCCACCCGAACAAACATACATACATACATTGCAAGTTAAAAGCTTATAAAAACGAACTGTATTAAAAATAAAAACCGGCCAAGAGTCTGACCCCCTTATTCATAATCGCTTTTTAACCCTTCGAGCGTCTATTACTGGTTTTACGACTTTTTTTTTACGAACTTGGTGATAAAAAAAATTATAACTCGCGTTTCCTATAATTATATAGGAAACAAAGAACGCCCTAATAATAGTAATGAGATATGCTATTATTTAAAACCTACTGGACTTACCGCTAATTTCGTCTATATTTTAATAATTATCTCTAAATATTTCACAAAACACAATAAAGATAAACCACAAATCGATATAATTAAAACGATCCATCTAAGTGTAGATTGGACAATAAACTCTAGGTAAAACTCCATTTGCCATGACAATGTTAAACTTTATCAAAACGGTTAGACCGGGAGATACTAGCACAGTGTTCCTGGTCATTTGTACCAGTATGGCGACTCTTCAAAGGTATTATTATTATATTATTTGTTTCAGGCTAATTTTTGCATAGATAATCAACGTCGAGAGAATTCACCATGCCATACTTTACCAACAAAATTTAAAATTCAAAATTCAAAATCATTTATTCAAATAGACCTTCGCAGGCACTTATGAAAAGTCTGACTCTAATACTCTTATACCGGTTCGGAAGTTGCATTTGCTGAGAAGAGCCGGCAATAAACTCAGCAATTACTCTTTTCAAAACAAGCTTAGATTCATTACATAATATTTACATTCTAATCGCACTGACAACAATTGCGTGCCCCGACACGGCGGCAAAACTACAAAGTAGACTGAATCTATATTTAATAAGTAAATAAATAAATGGCAAACTTAAGCAGACCAACCCCCACCAGCAGCACCTGTTCACAAGTATGACGCGTGTGGCAGCCATCGCCCTCCTCGCCATATTGGAGGGAAGTGAGCGACCCGTCACACGACGCCGCCGCAAGCAAAGGCCTTAAAGTGAGCATGACTTACGACGATTCCAAAAGGCCGCCATACAACCACAAAGGTGCGATTAACGCCCACGCTATTGGGCCGCCAGTACCAGCGCTATGACCATCCTTTTCCTTTTCGTCATTACGTAATTTGACCCCTGAAGGGTCGCCAAGTCGTCATACTGGTACAAATGACCAGGAAATTTGTGCCAGTATCTCCCAGTCTAGGTATTAAAATGTTCACTTTGTATTTTACGAACTCTACTATCTATGGGATGTAATAACTATTAACCTGTTTTAGTGGAAACAAAGTTACCTAGCTTCCGCCGTGCGGTTTTCCTTGCGTTTTAGGCATTTTTATATCATTCCTTTTTCCAAAATTGTCAAGCTGATTCGGGTTTTTTGGCCGGAACTTGGTTTCATCCAATAAAATCAAAAAGAGTTGGTACACCAGTGAAGTTTAGCGAAATTTTAAAGAAAAAAAGAAAATTATTTTATTTTCACCACAACGTAAAAATAAAAATAAGCACCTACATAAAAAAAATACAGCAGCAAAAATGAATTATCTGTGGAGTACTAATAAGGCCAACTACTCGGTATAAAGTTGTATTTGATTTGTTTATCGTGAATTTTCAGGTTGTCTCGATAAGTTTAGTGTTAGTAGAACGGTTACCATTTAGCCTCAACAACTCACAACCAATTCTGATGGAATTTGATGCACAGGTAGCATGAGATTGAGAATTTTTTTTTTTCGCACGTGCGTAAAGCTGGTGACAGATAATACATTAAAACTGTAAGCCCAATGCCAGTTATCTTAAATGTAAGTCGGCACATGCAGCGAGAGGCCTATCTGAAAGTTGCCTCTTATCTGTCAAGCCATGGAATGAAGAAAACGCATACCGGTTTTCTTTTTGGATGTGTGAAGTTTTTAGAGCGGTGATTTGCAATTTTCATACTTAGGTAATATATTTGGCAAACTTTTATCTTTGGGAAAATTTTGGTGAATTCTCATCTTATCCTTAGAGGCACTATAGAGGTGGGTCTACGGCGACGGCGACCCTAGCAAGAGTCGAGAATGAATTCGCGTAGCGTAGACGGACATGGGAGCCTTGAACGAGCGTTCGGTTCGCGCTCGACTGCGCTCCGCCAATTGTCGGTATTTTGAAGAGATTCGGACGTAGTTGTTGTAGGCTCGTTGTAAAGGTGTAAGTCCGTTGCCGACTGCATGCAGCAGCAGACGACGTGTCGTCGCGACACCTCTATGAATTACTATGAAATATTTTCCGTAGCTAGCGACACGTCGCGCCTCCATAGTGATGCATAGAAACGAAAGAGAAAGAAGTAGTGTCGTCACGACACGTCTGCTGCAGCCGCATGCAGTCGGCTACGAATTTGCACCTTTCTTCCACACTTGACGCGCGAGGGACGATGCGAAGAGCGTCTCGGCTCGGCTCCTTTGTAACCTTTATAAAATGAGAAAATTTGATGTTTGGGTCAAACGCGCATAAACTAGCATTTGGCACGTTGATAGATCGTAACCTGGCTGGAATAATATTAGGATACTTTGTATCCTGGAAACACGTCAGATCTTTGGGAACACAGTTAAAACCGCTGGGCCGCGTAAGTAAGTAATCATCATACATTACGGGCCAGTTTGGACTACATACAGGCTCTGCTTTTTTTGGCATCAGACAGCAGTGTGTGAAGAAAGTACCAGGATATTTATAATGCTAAAGCGAGTTTCTTTGTTACCTCTTGACACCTCAATAGCACAGCCAATGTGATGGAATTTTGCACGCAGATAGTCATAGACTTGGAGAGGAACTTTAGCTTTTTATTCCGGGAACGCAGTTGTAAAAGCGAAGAAAAAGTAAAATAAGGAAAGAACTAAAAAACATATTCTTTCATAGCTTCAAGTCAGAACGATATCAGTCCCCTGACGGGACACCGCCAGTCGCGCTAATCTCTTTTCCTTCCTTCTTTTATCTTTAAAACAACAAACAAATAAATAAATGCTTCTTGTCCTGACAAAGTTAGATCTACTGAAACTTGTCGAAACTACGATATCTGTGCGTTTGAAATATCTAAGTTTTGACTTACGCGCTAAGGGACATAAAGTTTCAGTTATGGACATATATTTTCGGCGTCGATCTTATTCTAGTTCTTAGTGATCTGACTAGGTCTGAAAAGTGTCATATTTATCACTATTTGACTCACTCACTTATCAAAAACCTAGACCACCTAAAAATTTGGCATAAAAAAAAGAAAGCCAACGAGAGGAGATAAAATATGTAAACAACCGACCTCTACTGAGTTACTTTACGATAGCGAGCGATCCTTATCTCTCGCATGCAATAATGACAAAAGTTGGTCGACGATAGCTGTCGTTGTGTGATTTGTGGTACAGGAAAGCGGTCTGTAAGGCAGCTGTCAACATAATTTCTTTAAATAAAAATTTAAAGTTGTTTATCTCGTTTCGATGGCTTACCTTTAGATCATTAGACGTAATATATAAAGGATTATTATTTAAACGAGCGAAACTAAATTCAAATTAAAGGCATTAAAAAACTGAATGTGGCTTACCGATTTAAAGGGGGCGACTGACTGTGAGCGACTGCATGCAACTCTTGAAGACGGCGACATGAAAATACAAAATTTGTATTTGAGTTACGGCTACAACATTTGGCATATTTCATTCCAAGAAAGCTGCGCTATAAGCCTTCAAATATTATGTTGGGTAGTAGAGTAGAAAGCACCAGCAGAAACCCATTGTTACTAAGTTGCCACGAAGCATCAATAAAACTTTATTATTCATCAATATTTTAACCTCCGTGTTCTCATTAAGTACGCCGCATTGCACACCGATATATTCTAGTTTAAACAGTTAATTAGTTGAGTTCAAAGTAGACAGTTACGTAAATGTATTTAGTATCGGAACTTTCTGTCTACGCGCTCGAGGTGAGGTGAGATAGATAAGCGCATCCCAGACGCTAGCGGTCGGTATTCCTATTGAGGTTTACAGATTGGGTACTCGATATTTTTTATAATAATATAATACAGTGCATGGCACATAGATTCACCATATTAGCATCTTGAGATTCACATGCAATCGATAGCGAGCGAAACAAAACGTGTTCAATTTAATTTAAAGTTAAGTTTATTGAGTGTTATATATTTGAAATAATTTCTTTAAGTAATTCCAACATATTTATGATAAGTCGAAATAATAATATCCTTGTACATTCTCACGGCTATCTAATCCCAAATTAAGCAAATCTAGTAATAATAATATTTACTTTTTTTTGTTAATACATACATTATACATAAGTAATTGTACCCAGACTCGGGACATGCAGACATGTTTATGCACACAAATGGATGTCCTGGTTGTGAATCAAACCAACGACGTGTGGCCTGAAAGGTAATGTCTTACCAACAACGCCAGCCGATCCGTTTGAGGAATGGGGGTTAACATGGTGTTTACACATTTTTCTCCAGATTTGAAATCAACATCAAATCGCCTATTAGCAACGGGAACTCCACCAATTCGATAATTGCAAAGTCTGCAGTCTGTTTGCATAGTTGCAGATTCTGACGATAACGACGATTTCACTCGGCGTTGACTCGACACCTTCGCTTCTCAACACTTTGCGGCAACTCGTGGCACTTCGCGGCAACTCGCGGCACTTCACGGCACTTCGCAGCACTTTGCGACGCTTCGTAGGAACAATCTCTGATAAAACATACCTCAATGTAAAGGAGCTTATCTGTTTTAAGTTTTGGGAGATCTTTTGGCTTAATATTGTCAATGGTGAATTATGAATGGAAGGAAAATGGTATGAAAGCTTTTGTGAATGCGATTTATTCTGTTGGTTATATGCTCTTGTAAGTTATATATATATAAATTAAGCAACACTTTTTCAAATTATTTGAAGTTGATATTTCTTTTCATCTTTTCACTAGGTACCTACACCCTTCGGCACGTAATTTGGCCATGTTTTGCATTTAAAATTACAGTTTTTTGCTATATATGCTGTCTTTCAGTTATTATTTTTACAAGCTTTTATTTAACTTGCAATGTATTTATGTATGTTTGTTCGGGTGGAATCTTGCAATTCGAATTTCACCCACTTCCAGTGGTCGGATTGACTTGATATATGGTAGGTATACTAAACTACTAAAAATATAGTTTTTAAGCTACTTTTAGTCGCAGGATCGCGGATGAATTCGACTATGAACCCATTTCAGAGATAGTAGACAGTACATTCAAAATAACAATCTTTCCTAAAAGCACATAACACTAAAAAAACTATTTCACCACACACGGCATTTAAAAATTTACAAGTTTCACGTCATAACACTTTAGTCTACATTTAAAACGCTATAAAAGTTGGATCGTAAAATTTGCGAAGTGTCCCAGCAAGACCCAGTGAGCCCCAGGCTGTCCATAACGTGTGGTATCGACGAAGTTACTCCGATGACAAGTTGAAACTTTATGGTTTATTGCTGCACGTAAAACTTGCAGTGGTTACACTTACTACACGGTGATAGGGTTGGCACTTAGGAGATAAATAAATACAATGAAAAGTAAATTGAAATATTAAATTCAAGAATTTATTTAAAAATCTGTTAAAACTTTTATATTGACGATGCATTCTGAATCCTAATCATACGAGAATACTATATGCACGGTGTCATTTTTGAATGATTAACAATATTACTGCAATATTAATTTATATGAAAAATTTGGTCTTCATAAAAACAACGAAAGAATCTGACTCTTATTCCAGTTCAAAAGGTTTTTGTTGAAAAGAGACGGTAATGCGCGATAAATTTCTAAACCAAGTTGAAACCTAATATCTGTAGCCTTAGGGTCAGGATCCTTGTATATTTTAGAAATTGAGTTTGCGAGATATTTTTTCAATATAAAATTTGAATTAAAAACACACACGTGACATCCCTACATCCATGTAGATGTAATAACATCAACAATGAAGAGACTACCGTTGTAAATATTTTAAGAGATATAAACATGTTTATATACATAGGTTTACCTATAGACAAAATGTATGACTAAACATGATACCTTCTAAATAATTAAAAATATTTATTAATTCTCTAATTCTTCCCGTCTCCGACATTAAAGTCGTACCTATAAGACATTTTTAAAATTACAAAAAAACAACGTCAAAATCTTTAAAATATCATTAGGTATATTGACCGATATTCAAAATGTTTTTGGCCGTTATGACTAAAGAGATATTAATTCGAAGACAAGAATTTGGGCACAGGCTTGTTGATTCACATCATGAAGAAAATAATTAGTTTTGATGAAAACTTTATTTGTTTAGACATGGTACGTGTTTTGCAAACCAAACTCAACATTACAAGCTTTTAAAGTATTGATTTGTGTAGCGTAGCTAATTACATCAAATTCGCAAGTAAAACTAGAAACAAATATTTTTTTACCCCGAAATACCATTAGGTCTTCATAGAAATAGTTTCATATATTTGTACAGAAAAGTTAGTAACACTTTTTCAATGTTAGGTATTGTGATATTGCTCACCGAGCTGTACTATTAGTAGAACTTTATAATCTATAGTACTTAATCGAATAATTGTGGATTTCCTCGATCAAAATATGATAAGACTGGTCTGACTAAGGAAATGCCAAGCAATTAAGTCATATTTGACTCTGCCCCTTGTGCGCACAGTGGCATAAGGTGGCGCAAAGTAGCGTAAGGTGCCTCACCTTGTTTCTTGCCCCACTGTTTGTCTCTTCTTAGCCCATGTATGACTTTATAGATTTACTTGTCAAATTCCTTACAAATTCATTCGGGTGAGTTCGAAATTGTGTGGTTGGGTTACAACGGTGATGATGGCAAAGGTTCCTCACGAGCTTTCATCTAGGTTACCTACGTGTGCTACTTTGAGGCACTTTACGCTAATTTGTGCCACCTTATGCCACTTTGTGTACCCTTGTGTAGCTTTGTGGCACTAGGTGCCATGTTATATAAAACATTGTATCACCGTATTTGCACCTTATGCCACCTCATAGCACTTTTTTTCCTCCTTGTTCCACTCTGTACTATATTATGCCACTTTATGCTTCTTTTGTAACCTTTTTCTTTCCTTATCATCATTAATTGCTATATAATTATATGTTATAATTAAATGTAAGTCAAAGTAAAAAGTACTGCACCATTAAAACTATGAACTTGCCATCAATTATACAAAAAACAATTCGTATTTATAAACATTTATTTTAGCAAAACAAAATACTCACAAAATTTCAACTATCAGTTATCTCATCACTAGAACAGCATCCTATTAAACAGGGACAAATTATAGGAAATAATGCTATTATAGGACATAGAAGTAAAGGACAGAAAACAGCACATGATGGGAAAATGCAACACATTAGGGCATTTATTATATGGGTTTAACTCATATGCTTACTTGCTTATTATCCTTGATACCTTTATTGCAAGTCCTTAATTCATTTCATACAAATAAGCACTTACTTTCGTGCGTTTTCGTGCTTAATTGTTCTGCTATTTTTACGCTCCGTTATTCTGCTATTTTTACGCTCCGTTATTCTGCTATTTTTACGCTTCGTTATTTAAACTTATTCTATTTGGCAATTTTGAGTAATTCTCGTTCCGGACGACCAAACTTAGTTTTATTTTCAATGTTTCGTATTTTTACTTACTATTTTTAAGCTAAACTAAGCTATAGCTGTAGTTTATTAGCTATTCCTTGTACAATTATTTTTCAATGATCTTGTAAGCTTTTTTATTATGTGGAGCTTATTTTATGCTATTTTTCATCGATAATTTGAACTAAGCTACGCTTCTAAGAATATTAGTTAGGTATTTTTTTATCAATATTTTTAAGCTTAATTTTTGGAGTAAGCTTAACTTCTTCCTTATTTACGGCTTAGTTTCTTCTCTTCGATTATTCGAATTAGTTATTTTTTTTTATTTTTCGTGTCTTCATATGGTGGTTCTTTTTCATCAGGAACGATGCAGTTCATACAGCAATCACAACATGGTATGCAAGAAACAAAGGGACTCACTAGCAAAGGTAAAATGTATATACTTAAGAGACACATTTAATTTCAATATATTTATTTTTGTCTTGACTTCCATTAGCTATTTTATCCGTTGGGTGTTATATAGCATTATTCGTTTTAATGCTTTGTTGTTGTTTTTTTGGTAAGCTTGCTTACCAATACTAAGCTTTGTCCGATTATAATACTGCGTTCTAAGTTTGGTTTCTTAATTCCAGTTATTTCTTAGTTCTGCAAATTCTCCAAATTTATATTTTATAGTACCAGGGTAGCAGAATTCTCATGTACTATGTTTAAAAAGATATGGTATTTGTCAGCTCAGGAGATAGTATCGTTGCTTATCGTGGTCAGGAAATTAAAAGTATTAATTGTAAAATTTTAATGTTTATATACCTAAAATTTTTGCTTTGTATTTTTTACATTTATTAATTTTGACAGTAGTACATTTGACAACCATAGAGTATTGTATTGTTTTAAAGAGTATACAATCTTCTATATAAAAAGAGTTATTATGTGGATTGAAATCTATAATAATCTAAATATATAAAAATCAATGCCACTTTTCGTTGTAATTTTATAACTCAAGAACGGGCTCACCTATCCAAACCAAATGTTAAGGCTTTGTTTGGACTATTTAGTAAATGGTTTATGTGAAGTTTGCACAAAATCGGTCGAGCGGTTCTTCGTTTATCACATTTTTTGTAACAAATGAATTCAATAAATGGCGGATCATTTTTGGATGGTTTAGATAGAGTAGGGTAGGGTAGGGTAGGGTGTCGTTCGACCATAGACGCGGTCCTACGCGTCCGTTCCCTGTCGGAACAGGTGGTGTCCCAGGGTGGAGTAGCGTTGGCGATAAGTCTTGACATCGTCAACGCCTTTAACTCTCTCCCCTGGGACGCCATTAGAGGGGCACTTGTTTATCATCACGTGCCCTCCTACCTGCAAGGCGTTATCGGGGATTACTTGCGCGACAGGTACATTTTGTACATGGACCAAGACGGTAGGAGAATCCGGAGGGAAATCACGCGTGGAGTTCCACAGGGGTCAGTGTTAGGCCCGCTGTTGTGGAACCTCGCCTACGACGCGGTTCTGCGTGTCGATCTCCCCGCTGGCGTAAACGTCGTTTGCTACGCAGATGACACGTTGGTGGTCGCCAGTGGGGATACCTTCGAGGGGACCAAAGAGCTCGCTGAGCATGGGGTGGAGGTCGTCGTTGCCAAAATCCATGAGTTGGGTCTGGAAATAGCGCCTCACAAGACCGAGGCGCTATGGTTCCACAAACTGCCAAGAAGCAGGGAACCACCCGACGTCCGAGTGGGTGAGTCGGATGTCGGGGTGGGGCGGTACATGAAGTACCTGGGCCTGACCCTAGACAGTAGGCTGGGGCTTCGAAGAACATTTTGATCGCCTAGTCCCCCGAATCGAAAGGGTAGCGGGTGCCATGCACAGACTGCTGCCTAATCTCGGGGACCGAGGGAGGAAGTTCGCCGTCTCTATGCGGGGGTCATACGATCCGTAGCCCTTTACGGGGCGCCCGTATAATGCACAGACTGCTGCCTAATCTCGGGGACCGAGGGAGGAAGTTCGCCGTCTCTATGCGGGGGTCATACGATCCGTAGCCCTTTACGGGGCGCCCGTATAATGCACAGACTGCTGCCTAATCTCGGGGACCGAGGGAGGAAGTTCGCCGTCTCTATGCGGGGGTCATACGATCCGTAGCCCTTTACGGGGCGCCCGTATAGGCGAAGAGGCTGGCCATCAGACGCTGTAGAACGAAAATCTACAGCGTCCAGCGTAGGATGGCACTACGGATCGTACGGGGATATCGTACCGTATCACCGTAGCACCTCGCGAACGAAGTCGCGCCGGGCGTGTAGTAATATAATATAATAAAGCGGAAGAGTTTTGTTGAGTAGTTGAGGCGTGAAGGCGTAACAAACAAACAAACAAACTCACTTTCGCATTTATAATATTCGTAAGGAAAGTATGTTGTGAAAAGAATTAAACAATTTTCTTTGTTACTAAGGTTGTGTGTGTGTTTCAAACTCTTCCTTGCTCTCGTTGTCCTCGTTTTCAACTTCCAGATTGACGATGAGGCACTGACAGCATTTCATACCTGAAGAATAAAGTTTTATCTCGTGTAACCAGTTCAATAAAAAAAGCTAAGCGTTTTTAGGGTTTTGTTTGACCGCAATCTCACGAGAGGTAGAGCGTAGCGTTTATTCGCTCAAAGACCAGCTCGACTGGGGAAGTACCTCCACCTTACAGAATACCGCAGCCAAATAACTTTGTTGTGTTCCTGCGCGTGAGTAAAGTCGCCAGAGCTCATTGGGGAGGGGGGAAGGGTCGAATGCGTGAGCGGGGGCAGGTATTGCAAGTGTAACAGCTTACCACCAGGTTGGCTGTATAAAGAAAAACCGGCCAAGTGCGACTCGGACTCGCGCACCGAGGGCTCCGTACAAAGCTGTTAATACCTCTACGCGCTCATGAGGGGTTTAAAATTATTAAAAATATTTTTATTATATGATGTAACAAAAATGTATGCTTTTCGCAATTTTTCCTTTATCTGTGCTATAGGACGTTGCTTCGTACCAAATTTCAAGATTCTCAGTTCACGGGAAGTACCCTGTAGGTTTTGATTCCCTTGCGAGTGTCGAAAATTTGCAGCATAAACGGCTGTATCTTTTGATTGCGTTGGCTTAGAAGTTTGATATTTTCACAGCTCCAAGGGACAGTAGACCTGAATATTTGATATGAATTTCCGTTGATACCTACGCGTTCTTGAGAAAAAGGGTATTGACAGACAGACGGACAACAAAGTGATTTTATAAGGGTTCCGTTTTTTCCTTTTGAGGTACGGAACCCTAAAAATGTTTCTATGGGTTGTCACAACTCACCTTCTATACATAATGGTAAACAAGATAGGCAAGGACTCAAAAGTGATGGGAAACAACATAATTGCGGCACGCACAGACAGAAACACATGTAATTGTTATAATATACAACAAATTTTCATTGATTTTAGAATAGTTCGTGGATCATTCTTATTAAATGGCAACATTTTTAGTTTTTCGAATACCTTTTTATTTTCATTGATGTGTTTGTATTGAATTATAAATTCATCAACAATTTTGATAACTGTCAATTTGAAGTAAAATAGGTGAAGTTTTTGACAGAGTATAATAATGGTATAATGTAGATACTATACATCATCAGCCTATAATGTCCCGCTGCTGAGCACAGGCCTCCTTTCACAAATGAGGGTGAACGGGAATGGGCAATACTCCACCACGCGTGCCTACTGCGGATCGCTGGAGGTAGGCTAGTCAACCTACTGTTGGAGGTTTCAAGCCGCCTAGAAGGCCTCCAACTAGCAATTAACTGATAGCAGGGACCAACGACTTTACGTGCCTTCCGAAGCACAAAAAATGCTCGAGTTGAAACACCACTAGGCGGTCATTCATCCGGATACCGTCCACACCGGTGATTGCTTAACTTTGCCGATCGATTACGAATAGCTTATCAAGCTCTTAATCTTAAAGCTTAAAAGCTTAATTACGAGCTCTTCTGTGTACCATAGATTATAGCTAAAGTCCAATTTAGACCACTTCTAGTTAACCCGGCGTTCGGCGCTAGTCAAGTGCGATCATAAGCGGTCGCTACCGGGTGAAAATGCCACAATTTTATAGCTACCTATTTAATAATTAATAATATTGCACTTTGTTATTTTATTTTGATTCTTAATACGCGACAAATAAAAAGTAATATTTATAATAAATCACGTGTTTATATATACTTAAGACACACATTAAAGATATCCAAATTTTCAACTATTTAATAAGTAGATACTTAAAAACGTAAATATTGTATTTTTTTATTTGGAACATTGCAAAATGAGATCATATAATCAAGAAACATGAAATGTCGTTACAAATTAAAAAAAATTTTTTTATTTTGGACTAATAATTTTTTTAACTGGTAAATGGTCTTGAAAAAAAAACTTCGTCCGCTGCGGCTGAGTCCGTGGCGCAAATCACAAACTACCAAGAGAACTAAAGTTGCGCAAATTGACAGCCGCGTGGGGTTGGATTCAGACCCCCAGAAAATAATAAATAATAAAATTTATTTATTTCTCCCACAATAAGTTACAAATATAATACAATAGCTACAAGACAGTAAAACAGTAAAATATTTAAATTGCGGGAGACTGGTGCCTAAACTAGGCAGAGCCTGTATTTCAGGACACCAGGTCTCCCACCCCACGGTAGATGTAAACATTTTTTTTTAAATCTCAAGTAACTTTAGAAAAACAAGAAAGGATAACATGACAATTTGTACATATTTTTTAATATTGATCATAAAAAAAAATTTTGGTACCACTGTGCAAGGAGTAAGTGTGTATTAGGTGTGTTTTAAAATTATTTCTATGGAAAATAAAATTATACTACTTGTCGAAAATAATACTACGTTTAGCGTTTTTCGTCCAGTTTGTTATGAATGTAAATAAAAATGCATTTGACAAACCAAATTTAGGCAAGTAGATGTTTATTTCAGCCAATTCGTCAATCGGAACTTCGTCTTTGGCATTGACACGACAAAGCATGTCGTCAGATGGAATAAATTCAATACACATTAGGTACATTTACGATGTATTACGATGTATGAAAGTATCAGATTTACTACAACTACAACAACGATTACAACTTTATTTCGTAATTAAAGTAATATTTTTTAATTTACTTCAACCAATAACAGTAGCAATCGACCTAAAGGTAAAATTATGGTATTTTCGCGTAGTATAATGGCATTACGCGATACTACATAATACACATCACAAAATTATGGTACAAATAGTATAATTATACTACGAAATCCAACCCTGGTGAGGAGCGCGTCTCTTGTGTCTATTCAGGAAGTTACGTAAAGCGGCAAGCAGCTACCTTACAAAAACAAAAAAAAATACTACCTCTATGGTATTTTCTACCCAATAGCGACAAACGCCGGGTTGAATAGCGATTTACATGTCAGGCCGCTAATGTGCAAACTCTAAAGTAACATGCAAGTTATCTTGCTGTAGACATGTTAACAGTTAACATTTTGAACTATTTTCCAGTACACCAACTATATGCACAGGAAGTCGGGCGGTGGCGCACGCGTCATAAACTTATCAAACTTCAGCCAGCAGATATAGTGCCACGTGAACTTGTTTAACGTATGAAGATCGCACGTTCGAATCTGTTACACAACGAGAATTCTAATGCTATTCATTTTTAAAAGACTTAGAAGGAGGGTAATGTGTTATTTCATTTTTAGGTCTGTTTGCTACAGAAGAAAAAATCTCTAATTACATTAGATCACCTGTGCAATGGGCTTGCGTATGGCCACTGACTCGCCCATAAGGCACGAAGACGAAGCCTAAGATGGAAGACGCTTACCCAGAAGGAACCTATTCACTCTGGCCTTGAAAGTCCCTAGATTGTATGAGTCAGGAAACACAGAAGCCGGAATCAAGTTCCACTCCCTTGCTGCCCGCATTATAAATGAGGATGCAAAACGCTGTGTCCTTATTTTCAGTATGTCAGTAACGTACGGGTGAAACTTTTCCCGGCGTTGAAAAGTATCGATAATAAACGAGAAATTGGCATTCATTTAACGTATTTAGTCGTTCAAATTATGAACGCGCAGTTCCTTTCAAGGCAGCGTTGCACAGATCCGTGATCACGGCACGTACTCTTGTGCAGTCGCTCTATTAATATTCTATCTCTATGTTTCAGGGTAAGTATCTGTCTATACAAATTATGCTGGACATAAGTTTCAACACAATTTACATTAAGATTTTCATCATTGTAAATATCTACTGCCAAATATCATCAAAACATTGTTCAGACCTCCTCCACAAAACAAATGGTGAACCTAAAAATAAATAAAGAAGATACAATTAAATGTTTGTAAAAATAAAAGAGCAAAATGATAAAACTGCTGAAGGCGGCGACATTTATAAATGAATAGAACTTTGGTTTACGAAGTTTAAGTTAAAAATAGTGATGTGCTACATAGGTTCTTATCGATAAAATATATTCCTATTTCCGTCGTATATTTCCTACATAAAAAAGAAGGAAAAGAAAAACATTTATTTCAACATGAAAACAAAATTACAGAGATAAATAAACGAATAACAAAAATAACAGTCACAGCAGACTATCCTACTGTTTTGTCATACATTAAATACCGATGCTTTATCAGACGTAGTATTCATTTACTGCAAACGTTTACCGATTCAGTGCTTCCTTCCAAATGGAAGTCTGAAATCGAAAAATAGTGATATTTAATTCGATAACTAGCTCCAAACAGTTATCGGAATCAATTTGTTACCTTTGCGTTCCTATACCACAGAATGAGATAAAACTTTGGTATTAGATCGAGATCCCAGTCCGACAGACCTTCTCCATGAACTTGTAGGGTTATTGTTTTTTATTTATGTTTTTATGCTCGTGTATTTTACTTTGTAAAACAAAAATTTATACTTTGGAAAAAAGACCACAATTGCCAGATTGTCCAAAAAATTAAAAAAAAAATGTATCCTTGCTGAGTTCCTTGCCTGTTCTCCTCAGTTGAAGGCCGACTTACGAACTGGTGGTAATTTCAGTAGCTTTGACTTTCATAAGTGCCCTACAGGGCACCTTATTTTCTGACGGACAAAATTCATAGAATTGAGTAGCGTTTGTAAGTACTTCAAACGTACCTACCTGCTAACTTGTCCCAGCCGCCAATTAACAGTTACCAGGCATGAAGGGTTAACATACCTTTCATGTACATTTCTTAAATTCTGAGGGCTAATTTTGATATATGATACTTAGAGCACTATATACTATACTTTTTGCAAGCAGCCAGACCAATCGTACCCAAACATCCCCTAAACACAATAAAAATGTCGCTAGAGTATGGAGCTCGAGGGCATTATTATAATGCAAATAAGACGATAATTGGCATTTTCATGTAGAAAATAATGGATGGACGTTAGAAGATAATAAAAAAAAAATAGGTTTATATTGTGTATGATTATCATCTGATACACGTCACGTACTCTTTGGATAGTTCCTCGGTCACACGATAGAGCCATTAACAATAAATAATTATTAAATTAATATGTCAATAAATCAAGGGGGTAGAGCGTAGCGTTTGTTGGCTCGAATGGGGAAGTATCACCTTACAGAATACTGCAGCCAAATAACTTTATGTTTTGTTCCTGCGCGTAAGTTATGCTCCAGCTCATTGGGGAGGGGGAAGGGTCGGTAACGTGTGAGCGATGGCCCGTATTTTGAAGCGTCCATATGACTATGGTAACCTTACGCTTGTTTACGGAAATTGTTTTTTTTTTTTATTTATTTTATTTCCAAAAAAACCTTACATGTTTTGCTTATTTAATAGTCGCCAAACTACTATTGCAGTTTGTAGGCGTACACTCTTTCACAGTTTTGTTGGTTTTGTACGTACATTATTTACTTTATTATATAATAAAAATAAAAAATACTTTATCGATATCGCCACACCCTACACTATTTCTCAGCGATGCAACCGCATTCGCGTTCTTAGGGGAAATTAAACCGAATCAACACAATCTTCCAGTTGTTTTCACAGGTTGCTCACTCGTTCTTCACTACCCTTTAGGGGAAAAGAGGGAGGGAGAAAAGTATTCTTGATCCCATCGCTTTAGTTAATGACGAGATCAATTAGTTACAATTTCCCATGGGGTTACTTTTATAATAAGTGATTTGTATTTTATTTTCCGTACAGAAAAATTCAAAATGGTGATGGTAGATAGTGAATATTTAAAAAAGTTACCTTGCTGAGTTTCTTGCCGGATTCCTCTTAGTTGAAGGCCGAGTTCCGAACCGGTGGTAACTTCAGTAAATGTGACCTCCATAAGTGCCCTTCTGGGGCCTAAATTGAATAAATGGCTTTGACTTTGACTTTTGACTTTGATCGTGGGTTTAAATCCCAAAATGAGCTTCATATTTCGGTGAAGAAATACATCGTACAGGTATTTTGTAGTAACTACTTAGCTGACTGCCACCCTTAAAATGAAAATCTGATGCCAAATACCTTTCAGTGGGTTTCAGCAGGCATATTTGAGAGCCAGTTCCTTCTAGACATTACATTATTGTGCAGTTTTTTATTGTTTGTTCTGTTTTTTTTTTGTACAGTCATTATACTCTATTTCACATAGGATGAGTCGTCAAGGTCAAGGGTTTTTTACCAATATCTAGTGAAATTCCATTTGATTACTCTGAAATAGTACGCACAATATTTCATGAAACCTCGATCTATCATAGTATTCCTTTATTATATCGAAATGAACATTAACCATTGAGAAATCTAATAAAATACCATGTGTCACCGAACTCATGTTATTTGAAATCTACTATAATGTAATGTTGTGTGTTGTCCCGAATAAATCTATTTTCTTTCTTTCTTTTCTTTCATGTGCCATTTCCCTTCGTATCATATTGCCCTTCGGCCACATTATCTCTGACCACGGTAAGATTGTTTTACATAGTAAATCTCGATAAAATCTATCGCCAAGTACGTAATTGCACCAATTTTCTGAAATCTATCCTATTACCTAGGTTGTCTGAAAGAAATCGCTTCAGCGATAAGGCCGCCTGAATTGTTTGCACTTTTTTGACATAATTGTTGTAATCATGTATTTTATTTTGTATTGTACTGTTCTATCAGCTTTATATAAGATTAAAGATTGTGTTTTTACCTATACAGCCCATCGTGGCGAAGTTGGGTTCAAACACAATACTATATAGGTTACTAATAGGTCGAATCATTGTCGATCACCTGTATTCATTTCATACTGAATAGGGCTAGGCCTATACCTTTTATGCCAGTTAAAAACCGGTGTAACAAAAAATTCACAAACGCAGTTATTACATATATTACTAGTTGCGCCCCGCGGTTTCACCCACATACCCGAAGGATATATTGCTTTCCCAGGATAAAAAGTACCCTATGTGTTAATCCAGAACATATTCTATCAGCGTGTCAAATTTCATTCAAATCCGTTCAGTTGTTGAAGCGTGATTGAGTAACAAATATAGGTATATCCATCCATCCAAATGAGATATATATATAGTGAGAAGTATGATACGCAGTAGACCATTACTCGCTTAATTTTATTACCACAAAACTGGTCTATTTAAAATTATAACTTCACAATATTTAGTCTTAAAATGATCAAATTTGTATATTTAATTGAAACTCGGTCGGTTTCAGCTGATTTCACGAGTTATTAAGTCGTCCCTTGTCCCGCGCCGGATGTCTGAAAACTTTGTGTTTAACTGAATTTAGAACTTTCGCGAGTTTGTTTTAAGAAACTACGGTTTTCTGAAGATTCTGTGTTTACTTTAAATGTTTGCGAGTTGTTATTTGTTGTGTTGACGTTTTACTTTAATTGGCGACGCATCTGCAGCTTTTATATTGATATTTGTTGGGTGTTTTAATCAAACATTTTATAATACGTCCATGGGTTTTTAAATCTAATTATCTGTAATTAGTTGTAAACGAAGTTGTTATTTCTGCTTCTGCTCAGTTCTTTTAAACTAGACATTTGATTTTGATGCGGTTTTTACCATTATTCAGAGTTTTTTTTTCTGGAAGGTTTATCTCTACACAGTGTTGGTATTTCTGTCTGTCGGTTTATGCACTTACTTCTTTTAGGGTCATCGCCCACTATGTCAGCACCACTCAATCGCAGCAACGGCCCGGCACCGCCTCAACTCAATCCAACCACTAGCTGGCAGCGCGCCGCCTGCGAGTTGGCAGATCGCGGGCGGCGCGGCGCCGGTGAAATTGGTGGCGCGGCTTTGGCAAGATACCGCTAGGCGGTACCAAGGCGTCAACTATTTTATCTAGTCATTGTAAAATTTACTTTAACGCATACGATTTAAAGGCCTCACTTGCGTGGCAAGGTAAATGCCGAGGCGTAGCAGGGCTGTTACAGTGAGCGGTGACCCTTAAACTACGATATTGATGGGATCAGTGTCACTAATGATGCTATTTCACAATCAATTAATATATGCAATGTTTAATTTCACTTTTTTTTTTTTTTTATACATCTTAATCGGTAAACAAGCATTCGGCCCGCCTGATGGTAAGCGGTTACCGTAGCCATATGGACGCTTGCAACACAAGAAGCATCGCTCACGCGTTACCGACCTTTCTCCCCTCCTCTCATAAGTCGATTTCACGCCTCCATTACACTACTTTGCTATTTACAGTTATCCTATCACGAACTTGTTGTACTCTTGTTCTTCATCAAGATATAGATTTCTAATATAAATATCCATCTACCCACAGATGCACAGCGTTCTAAAGCTGCCTGAACTTTATTAACTGTAAACATAAATTCCAACGATTTTCAATTAGGTAACGTGTAAGTTAGCGGGACATCTCCCCCGCCGCAAACACTCACTTCACCCCTACTTCACTCTGAGTTTGTAACTCTGCTTATGGTGCATAGTGTTGTTTAAGTTGGGAAGCTTTACTGTTTCTTGGGAGCTAAGTTTTATACTTCAGCAGCAGACAAGCATACGGCCCATCTGATAGTAAGCTTTTACCATGGCCTGTTATACCGGTGGTATCAATCGCGCGTAGTCAACCCTGCAAAAATTTACGCACACTCTTCTTGGGGCCCCATATCAAAAGAATTATTATTATATTAGCCGGGGGACCTAGGTATCAGCTGGAACTTTTAAGCTCGGTCCAGAAGCGTGCCATTGCGTGCCAGTGCAGCGGTTAGAGTCCCTTAGTCTGAGAAGAGGCTTTGCCTCCTTTTGTGTGTTTTGAGTTGTTTGACATGATGTCCACAGTTACTTTTTACCATCGCCTTGCCATCGATAGGACTTCAATCTCACACATTAGAATCAAATCGACTTGCACCATGTGGTTTCAAAAGTGGTTCTTTTCGCAGACGCTCTAGATGTGGAATGACACCCCCTCTGTAGTTTTCCCAAGAGAAACAGTGTGATGAGTATTACCGGGGTCGGCGATGTGTGAGAGATCACGTATCCACAGTAAACTAGAATGTGATTAACAACTTTGGCGCCACGTCTATTGATACTGACTTCTGCATTTACCTAGTCTATTCTTGGTTAGTCATTTAATTTGGCTATTGGTTCTTCACCCATGAACAGTTGAAACTCATAAAAGTAAGAGGCTTCTCTCGATAATTAGATGCGATGGCAGTAGTAGTAAGTAACGCCGTCGAATTTTTTGACGAAGGTCGTTCGTTCAAATCCTATGTATGATTATTCAGCTATCGATCATGCATACAAATGCATATCCTGTGTCGATTCGCACAAACCGACGAATGCAGGAATTTAGGTCAAAGGCATTTTGTTCCAGCTTTTTATCACAGAAAAATATTAAATTCGGACTGAAGCAAATTTTTTTTTTTTTTTACTGTTTATAGGCCTGTGTTTGACCGCAATCTCACCATGGTAAGTGATGATGTGGCCGAAGGTGGTAAGCACACAAAGCCTAGAAGGAACTGGCTCTCAAGTGCAGCTATCGGAACACACCGAAAGGTGCTTGGCGACAGATTTTCAACTTGAGGGTGGTAGCCAGCTAGGCGGGTACTACAAAGTACCCTACCACCGTGCTATGGTTTCCTCACGATGTTTTCCTTCACCGAAAGTAGGATTCGAACCCGGGACCTTCGCCTCGGTATCCGACCACTGAGCTATCATCGCCTTAAACTTACAGTTTATACTTTATGGAGTTTTCTCTTAATATAGTTCATCAGCAATGTTCTATATTTTTTTATACACGACTAAGACGGTAAACAAACATACGGCCCGCCTGATGGTAAGCGGTTTCCGTAGCCATATGAACGGACGCTATATTGTTATGTGAATGAAACTCTTCAATTAAAGATTAAAATTTGTATATTTGGTACTTCGTATATTTCTTCATTTACAATTCTTTGAGTCGATAAGAATTAATAGTTAATCGTATAATCTTATTTAATAATAATTAGGTATATAAAGAACAATACAAACGTAACACATTCCGAATTTCTTTAAAATTAAAATGTTTAACAAATTCTATAATAGATTATAAGTACTATAAGTAGTATAAATAGTGTTTTTATTTATTTAAATATAAATTTAGAACAATTTTTTATTGAACAAGTTTTCTAATTATTACAGTAGGTATAGAATAGCCACCTATATGTAATTATAATTTTTTATAATTTTAAAAACATTCTATATAGTTTTTTTCAATAATTATTTTTTCTAAAGAAATTCATGGCAATTTTACTTTACGTAATTTTCAAGACTGTACAAAAACCTGTATTAAATCGGAATAGTTGATAATATTTTGAAAATAACGTACAATATTATCATATATAATAAAATTATTACTTCAAATAATATTTCTAATTTTTATTCAAAAAACATTTGCAAATAGCACAATGTTATTAGAACAAATTAAAAAAAATACGGTAAAAATATTACCGCTTTTTATGTAGAACCAGCACAATTTGCAAGGGCTCAGGCATAATTGTGGGGTTCTAGATATTTAAAAAATAATTGTTACTCCGCATTAACACTAAAAAAAAATACAATAACATTATTTTGGTGTTTTGTAACTTAATAACGTTTTTAATACTATTTAATTTGATCAATCACACACACCTTGGAAGACTATTATGAAAAACCTTTTTAGAAGAGAAAAAAGTAAAAAAGAATTTATCTATTGCTCTTGATTTCAGTACATAATAGTAACATTAGCGATTATTCTAAAAACTATTATTTATATAGCAATGGTGTTGCATTGTTATTATTTGCCTTAATTAATTTAATTTTAAAATTCTCTAATCCAAGAAATCTAGTTTTACACCAATTTAGAATTAAATTGTCGTTGTTGCTCATTTTATAATAAATTTTACATATATTTTTGCAATAATGTTATGTACAATAATGCAGGTTGAAAAAGATTTATAAACTATGATCAGTCGTAGGTTATAGTTGATAAATACACAAAGTATATTGAGAATAAATAATATTATTAGTCCTAATCATATGTCTATACATTTTGCTAGTATTTAGAAAAATTTAAGCGACAACATAAAATTGTATGAATTGTTTTTTTGTACAATTTTTAAGGAACTTTATTATAATCTAAAAGAAGAATATTTATAATAAGTTACGTGAATATATTACATGGATATTAATATTATTACGGATAAAATTTATTCATAAGATTAGAAAAATGTACAGGAAGTTTTTGGTGTTCTTTTTTGGTATTAATTAATTTTAAAATTACCATTTATTATCTAACTTACATTTTAAGCTAATAAGTACAATATTTACAAAGATATTATAAATGAAAATGCGACCAGCGCCTTTTTGAAAAGAACACTCTCGTATTTTACACATTTGTTAAAAAATATACAATTTATAAAATCTTTATTATCGTAAAACACATGTCAATCAAAGTCATGGCTCAGTTGAATCTCAATTATAATATAAGATATTACTAAAATATTTTTTAACAAATGTGTATTGTTAGAAAAAAATATTAAAGTGTACTTACAAATTATTTTTAAAATGTGCATTTTATTGTGTTGTAGTGCTTGATCGATAGGCACAGAGGCACAGTCATTTTTTAATTAAAAATAGAATTATCCTATAAGTTAAAGGAGCGTTTCATGAAAGCATACTTTAGAAGTGAATAATTTATTTAAAGTAAATTTATTTATAATCAATTACCATTTTATATTAAAAAAGGAAATTGATTTGTAAACATTGACTAAGAATTTTATTCTGTTTGCTATAAATTACCGTAAAATTCAATTAAAATTAATATTTTTTTATTACGCACGTAATAAATATAATTAAAAGTTGTAAACAATCATTCAAGTCGTTATTTAACTTTGTGCAATTTTTTTATTGAAACAATTTATCTTAAGTAGGTACATAAGTTAAGAAAAAAGTTAAAAAAAAAGTAAAATAAAATGGATTTTGCTCTTTTAGTTATTTTTTTTTTGATTTGACTTTTTGATTTATTGAGTTAAAAATAACTTAGTAGAATTTATTTTTTGCCTTCATGATGCGCTCCTTGCTTTTATTTTAAACACCGAATCCTTACAATGTTCTGTTATAAACGTTATTTAATTTATGAGAACGGCTTGTAATTTATTTGTTTGTGAACATTTTACTTTATGGCGTTTTCACAAGAAATCCTTTACTGTTCTTCCGAATAAAACTACCATTAAAAAAAAGTAGTTTAAAACCATTTAAAAAGCATAAAAGCTTTAATCAATTACCGTAACTTATGCTATAATTTAGTTTTGGTTCAAAAAGTCAAAAATAAGAAAATGTATGTCTTGTTTTTTAGAATTACCCAAATTTAGAATTAAAAATGCGTTATAAATAAAAAAAATATAGAAATATGATATATAACTTATTTCTTACTACTATGGAGTAAAAAATATTCAGAATCGTAATTGATTTCTTATGAAAAGAATTGAACATCAGAATTTTAGCTGAATGTGTGATGTTATTTTATTTTTATTTGTTGTGAATCTTAGGACGTATTATTTAGCAAATAAGACAAAATTTCTAATTTACTTTGTACGTGTCTTAAGCGTATGGGTAATTCTGCAATCTTCGAATGATTATTCGAAGAACTATTCACAAAATTCTGAATGAATTAAATATTCAATATATTATTTATATTTCATTTGGAATTCTAAATGGTACAGCTAAATGCTAAAAAACTATTGTTTTACAAATGATCATAACTTTAAAGCTATGTAATTCCTCTATTATATTGTACAGTATTTAAAAGGAATATTTTATCATAAGTATGTATAATCATTTCAAATCCATTAGTGATTTTGCAGTTTTAGTTTTGTATACTATACATATTACTATGATTTCGCTAAGTATATTAATTGTTCTACGAAATTAATATATTTTTATACATTGTACAATTCATTTTCATTAGCAAATAAATTATACTGAGATCACTTCATGGATTAGCTTTTTTAATTTTTCGTAATGTATCATTAAGTATTTGTTACGACTGCGACTGTTGAAACTGTTAACTAAAATATATGTATAATAATTATTTTGAATGTTAAATTTCTATACTTTTGTAAAATTTTAGGATAAAATATACTGAGTCTTCTGATTTTAATTTGTAGTATTTTTTTTACGATTTGTTATAATTTTTATTATAATATTTAGAAAGGAACCATAGTTATATGAAAACAATTCCATGAAGTGACCCTAGAGTATCTAATAAAAAGCTTAAATTAACTATTAACAAGCTGACCTAAGACATTTATGTTGATAAAATACTATTTTTGTATTTTTATACAAATACTATTCATATCGAGTAACTATTTTATTGATCACTGTCATCTTTGGCTTCGAATTATTCGTAAATATTTTTGAAATTTACACTATACAAGTGTGATTTTATATTTTCACCATATTAAGGCGCGGACTGACTACGATTTTGACAGCACTCGTTCTTCACTGGAATAAGGTTGAAAATGGAAAATCATAAATGTGTCGACTCTATGAAATGGACTGTTATTTACGGGTTTTCTTTAGATTATACAGAATATACACATTAAATTGAATAAGTGTCCGGTTAACATTCTAATATAACTCTGTATCTTATATATTCTTAAAAATAAAATTGTTGTCATCGCTGAAAATACGGAGAATTCCGACGCGAAAGATTTTTTTAGACGTAACTTACGAATTTTTTATTGGGAATATCAAAGCACTTTTTAATATTCTACTCGGTTAACATTTTTCTCAAAACCCTCTTCTGTCCACAGTATTTTTTGTGTTAGGTATTTTCATTGCGTTACGTTATACTCGACTCTCAAAGAAACCCATTTTTGTGCATTTGAGCTTAGACCCCCCCTTAATGGAGGTTTATACATTGAATAGAATACGAATCAATAATAAAAATTACATATTATTGTTAGTTTGATGTTTATAGATGTGTACCAAAGATTAAAGATAGTTTTTTTTGAGAATGTTTATTTTATTTGACTAGTATCTGATCAAAAAAATAAATATTTCCTCCTTATGTATGGTACGAATAAAATACCACCTAGTTGAAATTATTTTTAAGAATTATTCAGAATCGACCTCCATTATTTTTTAATGCAATTGCGATGGAATATCCTATGATTACAAAAAAATACCAATTATTCTTCGATCACACGATATGCCATCAGAACCACTTCTACCATTACAAAACTAGCCAAAGATTAGTTCAGAAACTACAAATATTACAGTATTCACACAGATTGAGTATCAAATAGTCCAGAATGAATTTATGGATGGCGTTTTTAACGTACATTGTACAGACCCGGTGCTGCTCTCCTTTGGGCCAACATGATGCGGTTGGCCACGCAACGATAACAGCACAGGTAAGCCAAACATCACTTAAACAGTATCCTCCTAAACGCTCTTCTAAAATCCTTATTAAATATAGTATATATTACAGGGTTTAATACAGAGTTCATGTAACCTAACCAGAAGGCGATGGCGAACGCACTTCCTGGTATAACACAGCGTCTACACGCCGCCTTAAGAATATAGAGGAAGAAGAAAGGCAGCCAACAAGCTATGAAGCTGCCCATTATAAGACCGAGAATGAGAGTCGCTCGCTTCTCTTTCTTTCTCGCTAATCTCTTCTTTTCTCTTTCAGGGTCTCTAGGTTTGTGCGGTTTGGGCAGAGCCGGCTCTAACTCTGATTTACTAGGTTGGGATTTCTCCTGTCTTCTGTCCATCTTTTTGAAGATGCGGAGTTTTAGGGGTTTGACGCCACCGCAGCGGCTGACGACTCCAGAGTCAGATGAAGAAGGTTCTAACTCGGAGACCATGTCAGCGTCGATGGCGACGCTAGGTATTCTGCCCCTGGTCTGCTGAAGCTGCAACTCTCCGTTTACCGAGAGAGTAGAACTTCTTAATGGACATGATGCTAGAGGATTCTTTGTTACTTGCGCTGAGGTTACCACCTGGGAAGAAAATTTATTTATTAATTTCGAAGACAAGTCTTGATTGATCGCTGTCTAATTCGTCTAATCCAACCAAGTGGTCAGTATTTCTTACCTCACTAGCACTATCATGTAGTTCAGATTCTTGATATAATCTCACCTTCAGCGTATCCTTGCGCTCATCAGGTGGCGGGGGTATAGTGTCCCCCGCTTCACTCGTGGAGATATCTGACGCGAGGTCACACGTCACTGTCGGTATCTGCACTTGTGGTGTTTCTATTGTTGATATTTGGCTCTCACTGTAATGTAAAATAATGTATACTTTAGTTTGGAGATGATAAGTTTGGATTTTGGTAAATCTTTGGTCTAATTAGCATACGAGCTATAATTTAGTGTTATTGATTTCAATAGTCTCGCAAGATTTTTTTGGACCATACATTTTTTGAGGCCAAAGTAAATGTTGGTAAAAATATAGCTGACGAAGATTTGGATTTTAGCTTTGTCTGAAAAACGTAAAGGAAACTGTATTACTGTAGCAATGTTTTGAGACAATTTTGTGAGCTATATTTTTTCCTAACTTCGAATTAGGTAACAGCAAAAACAACACTTTATTGACATCCCAACATCTCTCCTAAAACCTACACATAACAAAAACATATTCGGCTAAGCCAAGCCGAAACAGCCGTAAGAGTATCGTAAACCTTCCGAAAAAAGGTAGAGTTTTTACACCAGGCAGATTGGTGTCCTGGGACATCTTCAGGCCATTAATGTCTTGGCTGTGTATATATTGCGATGGTTGGATCTTAATAGCGGGATCGAGGTTTCCTTGCTGATTAGATGGCGGTGGAACGAGCGGTGGTAATGAGTTTATATCAGATGCATCTCATATTTACCGCAAGGGGGTATTGGTTTGGGAATTATGTTCACGTCTTATGCTTTATTTTTGTAGTTTATTAGAATTGTCGCGGAAATTATATTGAATATGTGTGAACATTTATATAGGATGCATTTATTGTCTGCGAATGGGTGTCAACTGACATAAGGCAATAAAAAAACTTATGAACCAATAAAAAATAATGAATCGGCGAAAATTACAAGTATAATATTGTTTTCTCAACTCAAAAGATAAAGGAGCCGATTTCATGCTCCACGCATTCAGCCCAGTCCACACTTTTTTCAGGTCGTCAATCCATCGGCTACTCAGTCTCATTCTACGACTCGTCAACCGTTCGGTTTTACGGCAGACGCGAAAAAATAAGTTATACTAACCCATTATTATTAGTACTAGGGTGATGTCCTGAAGGCATGGGATGCGTGACAGGCATCGGCCGAGTGCCCTTCGGTGGGTTGGTGAAGCTCGTCTGTTGTTCGTTCTGAAACAACATTCAATGAGTGATCACAACTCTGCTGTGGTAAATGATGGTAATGGTGGTTAGCATAGAAAGCCTAGACGGGAACTGGGTTATTGAATACCTCCAAATTTTAGGTGAATAAGAATTTGTTTGTTTTATCCTCATCAGCGCATAATGTCCCACTGCTGAGCACAGGCCTCTTCTCACATATGAGGGTGAAAGGGAATGGACAGATGCTACACCACGCGTGCCCACTGCAGATCAGTGGAGTTACTAGCCAACCTACTGTTGGTGTTTTCACGCCGCCTAGGAGGCCTTAAACTAGCTTAACGATCGTCTCAAATTATTGACTTTTACAAATTTATCTCAACTAGCTTTCTTCCCAGGCGGTTTCGCCCACGATTTCCTATTCCCTTTAGGGGTAGAATTTTGAAAAACCCTTTCATCATCATATCAGCCTATGGATGTCCACTGCTGAATATAGGCCTCGAACCCACGACCTGCGGTGTGATAGGTGGAATCTTAACCAACTACGCCAAATGGCGTTTATTTTTTCGTATGTTTTTTGTATTTGACCATAATATCACCGTAGTCATAGATGTGGCCGAAGGTGGTAACCACACAAAGCCTAGAAGGAACTGGCTCTCAAGTACAGCTGCCAGAACACACTGAAGTGCTTGGCGACAGATTTAAAAGATGATTAGCCCATAGTTTCAAGGTCTATACTCACCGGCCTAGAACGTGGATTCTTCCTTATCCCCCTCCTCGCTCTGGCCTTCGCTGCGTAGTATATCCTGATGTACACGAACACCATGATACAGGAAGGTATGTAGAAGCTGCCAAGCGCCGAGTATACCACGTAGCCGATGTCGTCTGACACCTGGGGGCAAAGAGAAGATTGGATTAGACATAGGGCATGAGGCATTGAATCACATTACGGTGTTCTCCTATCTGTAGTAAAAGGCAACCAAACTCCTTTGGGGTTTTGGGCAATCGGGGCGGAGCCAAGAAGCGACCCGAAGGACGACGATGGATCGATGTGGTCACGACTCATCGTGTGTTAACAGCGAGGGTGCTGGGGGAGTGGTGTGCAGGTACACTCGGTACGAGAACCCATCCTCCTCTATAGTTGACGACTATCGTGGTTTCTTAGCCGGTATAAGTTCGGCATAACCAGGCCGCTCCCGGTGAGGTCGGATAAAGTATAAGGATTTCTCCAAGGAAAAATTTTAGTTTATTAGTCATGTCCTTTATTTGTTCTCGGAGCTTAGAATTGCAGGTATTATAGGTATAGGCAGTGAGTAGAGTAGAGTCATTAAATAAGTTCTATCATTTTCTGTCACACAGTCAAGCAAGTTTTGTTTGTTTTATGCAGTTTGGTGAACTTTTATTACTAGTAATAGAATTTATAAAAAAAGTTGTAATAAATTGAAAAAATATTTGGCCATTCTACTAAACAATTTCACGGACTTTTTGAGACAATTTTAAAAGTTACGATATTAATTTCATTACTCTTTACAGGTGCAGTTGGAATAATCTTTATCGAATAAAACACCACCGATAATATCCCAATAAACTTAAATTAGGATTTTATGACAATAACACGAAAATGCAATGTCACTGTAAATTCCCGCCGAAAGCCCCTGCCTATATTCGACCGTCCATTGTAGTTATTTACAATACTTTTGGTATATACAAAAAAACATATTTAATAAATAATAGATACGTAAAACGATACACAATACAGGCTTTTATAAATATTTAAAAGTATTGTCTTGTAAGAAAATAATGTATTAGGGTAATATGATAATCATGTAACCCCCGGGGCGGGGGAGATGGCGCAGGCTCCTACATTATACACCTGTCCAACGCAATCGACATACAGGTTGATTGGAAATTTCCTCTTTCAAAAATAATCGAAGACGTTCGGTCCAAGGGGAAGGGATAATAATCATAATATGTACATAGACGTACAAAGAAATCTGGACCATGCATCTGGAAGAATATTTCCTACGTATGTGTGAGTAAAACTGGCACAAGCAGTGATACTGATCCTTATTGTCACTGTCGACGTTTCAATGCGGAATAACAACCAATAGGCAAACTATGGTGTATATGTGAACGTGAGTCTTGTGGCTTCATTACGTATAAGGTACTATTGAATATTCTGTGGTATACGGCGACGCTTCATCCAGATTTTTTTGTAAGTCCATGACATGGCGTCTAAGAATAGTAGTTTATTTTGGCAACAAGAGAGCAAAGTTAGTTTTTGTACAACACATGCTGAGTTTGAATCCCGAGCCAGCGAAGGATTCTAAGTTAGAATTTTCAGCATAGTGAGGGATTCAAGGGCACTAGAAACAAATGAAAGCATGACCTTGATGTCACAAAGAGTGACAAAAGTTTTAAGTATTTATTGTCATCGAAATTACTCGTATGTTTTTGACAGTTAAGGTTCTAGAGATGACATAAGGTCCCATGAATGAGGATGATACCTTGCAGTACCAAAGTTGGAAGAAACTGAGAAACATACATACAAGAATCCTGAAAGTAAAGATACAGTTTGACCGCAATTTCCCGTCACTTGCACCACAAACCAATTTTTATTTTGAAACCTTCTTTCAAAGAATTTAATCTTTGAGTCCATTGTACGTTTACAATGGGTCCCCTTTGAAATATTGGCCGAGATAAGAGCCATATGAAAAGTAGGCCTCCGCTAAATGACCGATGGCTCTGCGGAGTCCGACCACTTTGGGTACCGTATTTGCACATCAATAATAATTAAAGGTAGATTATTTATGAGTTTGGAATGGAATATTCACGTTGATAAAATTATGATAGATGATTTCTGATTTATACAGTGCAGAGCTTTCTGAGAGAGGTAGAGCGTAGCGTTATTCGCTCATAAAGCAGCTCGAATGGGGAAGTACCTCCACCTTACAGAATACCGCAGCCAAATAACTTTATGTTGTGTTCCTGCGCGTGAGTAAGCGAGCCAGAGCTCATTAGGGAGCGGGAAAGTAAGGGGATGTAAAATGTGATGCTTCAAATTTTTTTAAAGAGGTCAACAATAATTTGGCAAAAAAAAAACAGTTGCAAAGAAACATGGCGAGATCCATTCATTGTTTTGTACAAAAATATAAAACATTTTAGAGGGATTTGAATGACTTCTAATGTTGAGATTACATTAACAGCAACATGTTATACATGAAATATTTTATAAACCTCGCAAAACATAACAATAACACGGTTTTGGTCGTGAATAGTCGCGATTCGCCGGCATGCCATAGAAACTCGCATTTTGATCCCGGGGACCAAAAAAAATTTTTTTGTATACCACTAAGGTGGCAAACAAGCATACGGCCCGCCTGATGGGAAGCGGTAACCGTAGCCTATGGACGCTTGCAACATCAGGGGTATCACTCGCGCGTTGCCGACCCTGAATAAACCTCTTCACACCCCATTTTAAATGCCTCAAGTCATTTCTTAGGTACCAAGGATCAAATGTAACGTCATTCTAACAGCTCTAAAAATCTTCTATTTTCTTGTACAAATCTCGCCATGATTCTTTGACTTTCCGCCAATGCATTAGCTTCTCCGTCCAAAGAGGAAACGCTGCCAGCCTCCTTGGAACCTTGTCGTTGATAAGCAGCAGTGGCAGACTCGGGGAAATTGTCTGCATACATATAAATTGTATTTAAATAATTGAATAACTTGGGACAGCCTCTATAAAATGTTGTCATCATGGAAAAAACAATGTATGTACTTTGACGGGCCAGTTGGCGTGGCTGGTTAAGATTTCACCTATCACACCACAGGTCATGGGTTTGATTCTCACACAGGACAGGCATTTGTGTGCATGAACATGTCTGCATGTCCTGAGACTGGGTGTAATTATTTAGTATGTAGCAAACAAAAAGTAGTATATGTATTATATCAGTTATCTGGTTTCCATAGTACAAGCTCTGCTTAGTTTGGGATTAGATGACCGTGTGTGAGGAATGTCACAGGGTGTTTTTATTATTAATCTTCTCCGTATTTCATTTTTTATTTGTATATTCAAATTCTTGGAAATTCCGTTAGTGTTGATCCTCGACATAAAATCTTATCCGACAAAATTACGACGTCATTAAACATAAACGGACAATAGTGCCGATTAATTCCCAGATTCAATTATACAGAAAGACCTTCACGTTTTGTTGAACAAATTTTAATAGCACTCGAGAACACCCCTGAAAGAGGGGGCGTTTATTTGAACACCCTGTGAATGGGACATTCAATGTACCGAAACAAAGGTCTTCTAAATGGGGCATAACCGATGTTCTGCTTTTACGGTTTATAGGAATTACCGGTTTTTGGTTAATTGGAAAAAGAGGATGAGTGTGTACCCTCGTGTTGTCTATGGTCAGCTACGACCTTTGCATTTTTAAACTCATAGCAATATGGCTTGGTAATTTAATTGTAGTCAAATTTTTAAGGTACATTTTTGTATGTTTTTTCATACTTTTGAATTTGATTTGCAGGTTTACAATACTTACCTCCGTACCCGAACGGGAGCCTATTAACCTGTCCATCTGTCTGTCAGTGGGCTGTATCTCATGAACCGTAATAGGTAGAAAGCTGAAATTCACAAAGAATGTATATTTCTATTGCTGTTATAACAAGAAATAATAAAAATTAAATAAAAATAGAAATTAAAGGGGGCGCCCATACAAGAAACGTTTTTTTTTTCATAGCAATATTGAGATAGTTAATATTTTACGAAACCCTCCGTGTACGAGTACTACTCGCACTTGGCAGGTTTTTAATTAAAAATAAAATAGAACTGAGAATAGAAATAAAAATGTTGATTTATTTAGAGCCAACCTGAATGACGTAGAGTATGTAACTTCAGGTTAAATGGTGAACCATTTAGCCCACGTAGATGCAAGTGGGCATAAATAAACTATCTTTCCCTCAAACTGACATGTCAACACACAGTGCAAAACGCAGGGTCTAGAAATTAGGCACCATGGACGTATAAAAATATCAGGACGGCGCTTTATACGAAATGAAGTACCCCAAGCATGCCGGGCCGTCTTAATACAAGGCAGGGATCCACTAAGAAACGGTAGTTCCAAATTCAAACCAGAAAGGGGGTAAACACTGAGAAAAGAGAGAACTGGGAGGAATAATAAAAAAAAACATATAAAAATAAAACGTTCTTCAAGAAGTGTGTAAAGAGATTTTGCAGGTCGGCAACGCGCGAATGATACCCTTATACAGTATTACCCAACTGATAAGGCGCGTCTCGAATCTTCGTTCGCACAGAAAAGAAAGTATGGCCCCGAAGATTAACGAAAGAATGCTTAAAACTTACAATCAACCTTAGATCACTACTATAAGGTTCATAATACACTGCAGCTGTTAGGTCCGTCTCACTCGCAAGTCACGCTCCTCCGCACGTCGCGCGCTAAAATGGCGGCAGCTGCCGACCAATAGCGTTTCCCGCGCTTTGAAAATGTATCTTCTGCGCAGGTACATCGGTAAGCCATATCAGTTGGGTACTACTGTATCCCTGTGTGCGTGTTTGCTACATAAGTAGTACCTATGAGAAAAAAAACCCAAGGAAAACATTTTTTTTCTTTCTTTGTAATTTTAGGATTCGTCTTTCATCGCGACATTCACGTCATCACTATTAAACTTCAATTTAATTTCCTTAAACCATCAAAACAAACGTCCCATTGTTTTCTAACGCAGTATATAACAAAGCTTACTCGCGAAAAGAAAGCTCTATTATGCGCATTTAAAATCGTTTACCACAAACGTTATACATAATTCGATTTAGTTACGCTATTTTTCCACAAAATGGCAAATTACTGAATATCCTCTAACGTCTTCATTACGTCTTGGCAGACAAAAAGTCCTTGTGAAAACTGACAACCTACACTTAGGAGCTAGTCCTTAATATGCTGAATCCTATCTTGTGGAAAAGGTTTTTGAGTCGATTTTGGAGCGTTGCGATTCTAGGTGATTACATTTCGTTAAGGTTTGAAGAATATGGGGCAATTCTATTTGATTACAATGGTAGTACTTCTAAGGGTACGATTGTTGTAGACATGGCATTTGAATGTTAGTGAAATCGGTAAGGTTACGTACAGATTTCGACTCTATTATTGGTGTAAATGAGTGAAAATCTGGGGTAATTTTATGAAGGAAAAAGATTAGTTCAATTTCTTTTCAAGTGAATATATTCTTGTAAATTTTTTGTTGGTTTCGTCCCGACTGTTGGATAAGACGCAATTTACGTTTATTTCTATATAAATTATTATCTGTAGTCGGACATTGAATAGGTCAGAGATACGCTTACAAATTTGATAGATAGATAGATAGATAATACTTTATTGTTACACCAAAACATATTATTTCAAACAAAACTTAATTAAAACTAACAGTAAAAGTGACATTATCCGCAGGGTTCTTGTTATCGCTAACGTGCCTTCCGTACTGGAACCAGTCGGTATTGCGCGGGGCAATGGCAAGAGACCGGATGGTATGTCTTTGATCCCTTGGAGTATCGGCAAGTCGCTGGTGTGGGATGCCACATGTGTCGATACACTCGCGCCATCTCACTTACCGGCGACTTATAAAGCTGCAGGGGCAGCTGCGGCCAGAGCGGAAAATTCAAAATTCAAAAAATACGCATCTATTGGACCCAACTATAATTTTGTGCCTTTTGCGGTCGAGACCATGGGACCGTGGGGGTCCGAAGCCCGCCGTTTTGCTCGTACCTTGTCATCAAAATTAATCGAGACCTCCGGAGACCAGCGGGCGGGGAGCTTTTTCCGCCAACGCGTCAGCTTGGCTATCCAAAGAGGAAACGCTGCTTGCCTTCTGGGAACCCTGCCGTTAATCGGAAGCAGCGGCAGGTTTGAAGAAATTTTCTATATATACATTGTATTTTGTACATATTTGTTGTAAATAAAGTCAATATTATCCAAAAAAAAAAGTGCTACAATTTGCTAAAATAATTGTTAAAAATTTCATTTTTAATACATGCTTTTTTGAGTGACTGTACTTTTTGTTGATTGTACTTGCATTGTCATCCAATATACTAATGTATACCAAATATCAAGTCATTCCGACCACTGGAAGTGGGTGAAATTCGACTTGCGAGATTCCACCCGAAAAAACATAGTCACATACATTGCAAGTTAAATAAAAGTAAAAAAAAATAGCAAAGATTCATCATAGTTTTATTACAAAGTTTTAGATTATACCAATTTACCATTGAAATCGATTCTATTAGTGATATAACTAGTGATAGTGATATAACTTCAACAATACAGTATATATAAATGGTAATGCATTTATCAATACGCTGAATACTAATGTAGCGCGAAACTAAGCAATTATCGAGCTAGTTCTCAGACGGCAGTCTGTTGTAGTTAGCTAGGTAAACCTATTCTATTAATTGAGCTTGAACACGATGTTGCCTTTAATGTATGCCATAGTAAGTACCTAGTACTTATAGTCTTACATAGGTAGTATGGTTGCGTGAATGAACTATTGTATTTGAATTATTTATCGACTATGCTATGATACGAAAATAAAGACACTACGTTTTCAGTCATAATTTTTGGTATTATGGACCACTTAATTAAGCTCCCTTGGTGCTAATGACCGACTTATAGGTACCGGCATAAATATATATACAATTTGTGTACGGGAAAAGCCGTACATTTTCATTGTTTCGGCTTTCTGCTGACATCATATTTTGTGGTCCTTCGATCCGGCTCGAAGGACCAAAATGTGATGGCGACGTCCGAACCACCACACTTAATGTCATGTCAGTAGGGTGAAGCTGATGATGTCATGACAAGTTGGTAAGGATTGTAAAACTGACTGTTGTCAATGAATGCGTGAATCAAGCAATAAGTAATCTCAGCAGAAAGCCGAAACAATGAAAATTTACAGTTATGCCCGTACACTTTGAGAAATTCGAAAACAATTTTCACAAAAATGTTTGTGTGTAAGAACATATTCCACGTACAGTCAAGTGTAGTACTTGGAATTTTATTTTATATATTCATCAAATAAAATCCAAATGATTTTCTTGACCTAAGAGCGTGTGTGAATTGCGAGAAAAGTAGTATGGGTGGTATCAAGGTGTATCCATGCATCCGATATTTTGATACCAATTCGATGAACTACAACGTATTAAAAAAACTAATCTTTGTTTCCAGTAAAAAGACAGAAAAAGTGTAAAGTAAAAATAATTTCAAACTCACGAACAAAAGTGCTTTTTAAAACAATAGAATTGTTTCTTATCTATCGCGACATTCCTCAGTAAATAAAATCTAACTACAGAATTGTATGATGCCATCTGCTTTCTTCAGACTTAAAAAAATAAGAAAAGAAATTAAAAACAGCGTACAAAAAAAGTTGGTCCGTCGGTAACTTGGCTAATGTGGACGCTGTTACACAAAATAAGAAAGTTTCAGTTTAATCTGAAACTTTATAGTTAGTATAAAGTTGTACGCCCTGAATAAACTGGGCAAAAAGGCGATTTGGCAAGGGTTCCAGCAAATACTACTTTTTGGATGTGGAATGAGGAGTTTTTGAGTTAGACCATTTTCTTGTAGGAAGACTGTTAAATACTCGTTTTTAAATGGCTAAGATTTTTTTTGAATTATTTCGCAATTTTTCATCTGATCTTATTCAAAACTTTTTGACTTGTATACCACAGAATATATAAATACTACGTAGGTACAAGTTATACTATAAATTGTTATCATGGGGTAACAATGAAGGGCATTAACACCACACTGTCTTAACGGAATTGAGTATATAACCAGCCTTTGATTTATTATTCGGTTATTCACGTTTTCAAACATCAGATAGAGATTTAAGAGAGGTAGAGCATAGCGTTTATTCGCTCAAAGAGCATCTCGACTGGGGAAGTACGTCCACCTTACAGAATACCGCAGCCAAATAATTTTATGTTGTGTTCCTGCGCGTGAGTGGCGGTCGCCAGAGCTCATTGGGGAGGGGGAAGGGTCGGTAACGCGTGAGTGATGCCTCGTGTGTTGCAAGCGTCCATGTGGCAACGATAAACGCTCACTACTAGGCAGAGCCGTAGCAGCTACTTAAGAGCAGGCATCCCGCCATACTTTTCATATAAAAACTCTGTACTTATTATGGCGTTGTTAAACATTTTTCGTTAGATGTTTGCAAATATGTATTTTATGCACTATATCTATGTCTGTATATAGGCAAAAATAAAATATTGTTTGAAATGTTGTTTAAAACAAATTCAGTAAAAACCTTTGAAAAACAGCGTTTATGCCCAAATTATACCTGAACTTTGGCCATATCTAATGTACATATAAATTGTAAAAAGTAAATAAAACATCTTGATCCGACATTGCAAATATATTGGAGATTCAAAATAACAAACATTTTCTTCACAAACTTGTAAGATTTTTTCATAAGAAGTATACTCCTGGAACAAGTTTTATGATATGCGAAATCATGAATGACGACCTAGCGAAGCGGCCGCGATTGATCAGCGGAATTTACCGACTGATAACCGACGGGTCTGATGCTGTCTCTTTTTATTCGCAGTCAAACATTACGTTGGATGAAAGTACAAGCTTTTAGGCTATGCTTGCGTAGAAGTTGCGTTGGCCATGAAGGTCCCCCTTAAGTTAGTAAGTAAAGAAAGAAAGAAGAGTAGAAAGCCTGGGGGAAATGGGAACTGGCTTGTAGGTGCATATGTAAGAATATACCAGTACGTTATTGACAACAGATTCCAGTCATATCAGTCAACCTGGCCCCAACAAAGTGTTAGCAATTCATAAAATAGCACATTATATTTTGTATCCAGCGTTGCCAGATTTTATTTTGGGCAAAGCGGGATTTTGTAACCTCTTGAGTAAAAAAAAGCGGGATTCTATCGCCGAAAGCGGGACATACTAAAAAAAATCGGCCAAGTGCGAGTCGGGCTGGCGCACCGAGGGTTCCGTAGAAACTTGTAGGTCTGTAAATAGTTAATTCATCTTGTGAATCGAGTCTAGAAGATTTATTTCCATTTTTTCAATTATGTTGTAATATAATCGCAAAAAAATATTTTTTTGTGATGTAACTACAAAACGCTTTTCGGATTTCTTCCTTTACATGTGCCACATGGAATTGCTTGTTGCCAAATTTTATGATTCTACGTCAACGGGAAATACCCTATAGGTGCTATAGGTTTGGATTACCTTGCGAGCGTCAAAATATGCGGCATATACGGCCGTATCTATTGATTGCGTTGACTTCTGAGGTTGACTTAGAAGTTTGATTTTTGTATGTCACAGTGACATTAAGCGCACTTTAGCGCGGGGCGTCACGGGAAACCTGGGCCATTTCTGTACAGTGGTGTCTTTATTATTTAACACTTCTACGTCCAACGATGATTTTCACCGTCGAGTAATCCTCGAAAAGCGGGACTGAGGCTGTCCCGCGCGGGACATTTAATTTTGGGCTAAAAATCGGGACGTCCCGCCAAAATCGGGACGTCTGGCAACGCTGTTTGTATCTGTTGTCTGTGGTAGAATATTTTTAGATTGTCTGTGGATGGTCTGTAGATTATGACTCACTTTTGCTCGAGACATTGTACTGAGAACACAAAATTACAAGAAGTTGCTCTCTCCACGCCCGAAGTAATTTGGAGAAGATTTCAAAAGTAGGTACCCACAGTGGCGTATTTTATTTTACCAAAATAAACATGTTGTTTACTTTTAATTCATATATATATTGAATGTATACTTACTCTATTAAATCTAATAATATAATAAATCTATCTATCTCTGGGACCGTGGGGGTCCGAAGCTCACTGTTTTGCTCGCACCTTGGCATCAAAATTGATCGAGAGCTCCGGAGACCAGCGGGCGGGGAGCTTTTTCCAACTTTTTCCGCCAACGCGTCAGCTTGGCTATCCAAAGAGGAAACGCTGCCAGCCTTCTGGGAACCTTGCCGTTAATCGGAAGCAGTGGTAGGCTTGAGGAAATTTTCTATTCGGTAGTACAAAATATATATTTCCCAAAAATGGACTTAATTCCATTAAATACTGTAAATATGTTGAGAAATACCTTATTCAATTTGAAATAAAATTACTGCAAAGTATGGTTACTAGGCACGTGCACAGACTAGAGCTAGGCGCAAGCCGCCATCGTCCCACCCCTTTACTCCCTCGTACTCCCGTTGAGTATTATGTCTACAGTTTAGCTTATTACATGATTTTCAAAATTATATTTTTTTTATTTTTATTATTAAACCTGTATCATTTGTATTATCGACCCTGAGTCGCTCGTCGCTGACCAAAACAACACCCTGTATAGATTGTATTTTGTACATATTTGTTGTAAATAAAGATATATTCTACTTTCTTATAAATCTATATAATTATTGCTTAATCTTCTATGTGTAAAATTAAAACGATACGGAAGCATAATATTATAATTATAAGTAAACACAACATTATCTTTGAGTTTAAGCCATGTATTATTCACGAAGTGACGCAGATGCAAGAATACCTAATGGATGACACAATTCAACATAAGCATTAGACATTTGACGGGCCAGTTGGCGCAGTTGGTTAAGGTTCACCTTACGCGCCGCTGGTCGTGGGTTCGATTCCCACACAGGACATGCATTTGTGTGCATGAACATGTCTGAATGTCCTGAGTCTGGGTGTAATTATGTATATTAAGTATGTATTTACAAACAAAAAGTAGTATATGTATTATATCAGTTATCTGGTTTCCATAGTACAAGCTCTGCTTAGTTTGGGATCAGATGACCGTGTGTGAGGAATGTCCCAGGATATTTATTTATTTATTACATAGACACAGAGAGTAACAAATTATAGTAAAAAGCCATCATACTGAATGTTTCACTAAGCATATAGCTGAGTACGTATTTCTTAGGGTCAAATTCGGCCAAACGGACACAAACACCGCATCCAATATTATGCGAGGCATTTATTTCTCACATCCACAATATTTTAATTCACCACACGTTAACAGATTATGTGGCATTAAGGATTTTGATATATGATAACCATGCATGGAATTTATGTATCATATTGTAAGTATATAAATAAACAAAATAATATGAGTATTTTCGTAGTCTTTATCAAATATCAATCTTTAAATAAATATAAAGATTAAGGAACGTATAGAATAAAATAGTTTCCTTTCTTTCTTGAAAATATTTTAGTACCTTCTAAAAGTCTTTCGCAAAACCACAAACTTCCCTTTCTTATTATTTAATTTGGGGATTAAATCCAGTATTTTTAGTTCGACTCGACTCTATCCGATAAGTGCCTCCACCTTCCAGAATACCGCAGCCAAATTAGTGTTGATTACTGCGCGTGAGTACCTAAGGTTACCAGAGCTCATTGGGGAGGGGGGAATGGTTGGTAACACGTGAGTAATGCCCCCTTTGTTTCGTGTGATGCAAAATTAATGAGAAGTTTGATTTCTTAAAGTCATATTTATTTATCATAATACCGCTAAACCTAAACCTAAAATTTTATATTTTATATTTTTTTAAGCTGTAAGGAATAAATGATATTTTCTTTCTTTCTTTCTTTCTTTCTTTCTTTCTCTCTTTCTCTCTTTCTTTCTTTCTTTCTTTCTTTCTTAAACCTATCTGTGATAATAGTATAGAAGTTCACAACATTTGGGCTACGACCCTGCTACGATGACCTAGCAAAAATGTATCCCTTTTCAATAATTGACTCTACCATTTCGCTCCTTCATAATAAAAGTCAACAAGCTACGATACAAAGTCATCATTTATTATTATTTATTATGCCTACAGTTCTTGACTTCAACAGTAAATATTAGGCAAGCATCAGACGGCAGTAATTTCCACTTTATTTGGAACTTAATTTAAGATACCAATTTATTGTTCAGTGATCGGAGGACATATTCAATTTGGTTGAAATCAAAGAGGAGTCTAATAAAATGTGAAATTATATTAGTAGTAGGGTTGCTACATTCATAAAAAGCATATAAAATATGATTGTTTTATGTTGCTATGGTATATTTCAAATAGTTCGGTGAGACATGGTATTTTATTAGATTTCTCAATGGTTAATGTTCATTTCGATATAATAAAGGAATACTATGATAGGGCGAGGTTTCGTGAAATATTGTGAGTACTATTTCAGAGTAATCAAATGGAATTGTACCTACTAGATATTGGTATGTATGTATGTATACGTTTATTAGTTAAACTTTTCAATATAATTACATAGTTACATCTGCCAAACTGCATAGCAGTTTGTTGGCAGGTGAGCTCTCACATTCACTTATACTTACAATTAATTAAATTGGTAATACATACATTTTAAATAGTTTACTGCTACACCTTATTATACTATTACTATTTTACATAGTTAAAAAAAAAAAATTTAAAATGGGTAAAAAACCCGCGACCTTGACGACTCATCCTATTTTCCCTTATTATTATGTGAAATAGAGTAAAAAAAATGTATAGGGTACCAAACAAGCATACGGCCTGCCTAGCCTATAGACCCTTGTTATGATATTATGTTTTGATTTTTAATATTTTTATACGGGGTGGATACGACAATAAATGAAACCACGTAAAGTACTCATAAATATGAACAACTATTACTATTAGATCAACTTCGAAATCGCAAAAAATTAATACAGCTTTTCATACAAAACGTCAATGTATCCTCGGCAAAAATTTATGAAAATTTTTCAACGTTTAAAATTGTATTTATGCGAAGATCGAGATTAAACATTTTATAAGCCCCATATTATACAAAATACTAAAGTGAACTAGTTTTTATATTGCATAAATATTCTTTAGGATCATAAAATATTTAAAAATCCGTTACTTACTCCACTACAAGGATCTATTCTAACGTCATTACAGTTCTCAGTAAAACACAATAAATAAATAACATAACACTCTAAACTCGTACTGGCAACCCTGATCAATATATTGGCTCGGGTAATATAACGGTTTTATATTGAATTCAATATTTGGCGGAATAAGGAATTGCCTACCTACGCCCCCGACTTGTTGATTGGGTATCAACGGGGATGGTAGATATACTGTGGAAAATTTCACAAGTAATACGTAGTTGACCTTTCTCAAGCATTAAAATTAAAGTGAAACTTGAATGGCGTAGATATTATCTCAATATTATTTAGGTATATCAGTTTCAAAAATCTGTTCAGTTTTTGGACTTTTTTGAAGCCTTCAATAAGTCCAGACCAACCCTTCCTTCCATACAGATTTGTAGGAATGTAAATAGTTCATCACGGAAATCAAGTCTCGAAGATTTTTTCCCTTTTTTCCGATTATGTTATTTTTTTGTGGTGTACGTGTAACTAAAAAATTAGGGCCTTGCTCATAAACTAATCTACTGAATAAATGGTCAAGTAAATAATGTCACCTTGCTGTCATTGTCAAACAATTTGACGTTATTTAATTAGGTGACCACTTAATCAGCTTATTAGTTAAATAACGTTTTATGAGTAAGGGTTACTGTTTTCGGATTTCTTCCTTTACTTGTGCTACAAGGCATTGCTTCTTGCTAAATTTCATGAATCTAGGTCAACGGGAAGTACCCTATAGGTTTTGATTCCCTTGCGGTCGTCAAAATATTCTACATACATAAAGGGCCGTATCTTTTGATTGCGCTGACCTATGCCCGGTTTCAATAAACAAAAACGAATCGTTTTGCTTACCAATGGTAGTTTTATTTATTGCCAAACTGGGCATATAGATCATTACGTAAGCAAATTTTACCTGTGATAGCTACTTCCATATGGGAGGGTCTGCTATGCAAAGCTTTGAAGTCTTTGCTTCATTATTAGTAAAGATATAAGAGTCTTAATTTTAATAAATCTTAACCGATACCGGTCCGTAAATTATTGAAACCGGGCCTTAGAAGCTTGATTTTTTCACTGCTCCAAGGGATTGCAGATTTGAGTATTTGATCTTAATTTCATCTTGTTACCTCCACGCGTTCCTGAGAAACAGGTTCCGTTTTTTTTCTTTTGAGGTACGGAACCCTGAAAACCGTTATGAGACGATGTACATTGGTTCAATGGAGTTGTAATGGGATTGTGCCATTGTAATTTTTAGTTACAAATGCAGACTAGGTCCCCTGTCTTCTTGCAACTGCATTTGAGTTTCGAAATCTCAACGCAATCTCGCAACGCGCAAGTGATACCTTCGCCCCCCTAGACAAGATGGTTATCGACAATCGTCATTGTTAGTAAACGATCAACCTTTGTATGGGATTGATAATCCCATAGCTCTGGTGTTGCAAGCGTCCATAGGCTACGGTAGCGGTACGGTACCATCAGGCGGGCCGTATGCTGGTTTGTCAAATTAGCAGTATACAAAAAAAAAGTCAAGCATCTCTGTGTTCCGATAGCTGCACTTGAGAGCTAGTTCTTGTCTAGGCTTTGTGTGCTTACCACTTACAGTCACAGAACTCAACATGCTGAGATTGTGGGAAAATACAAGCCTACTTATCTAAAAATGTATATCAAATTATATTCCGCAATATTATCCATCTATAAATTTTAAAAGCTGACACAAAATTAATCTTAGTTAATCTAAAACTCCCAAAATAAACAAAGTAATGAATGACAAAACTAATGTTTGCAGAACAAAGATGGCGGCGTTAATAGATAAACCCAACATTATCCCTGTAACAAAGGGGACAGATACCGAAATTGTAATAAAATTGAATGTCAATAGGAAAATGTAATTTAATAAATTTCCGTTGGATCGGTCTTCGTTTACATAGATATGATGGCGGCAAGAAGGGATTTGCGATTACTTTTCCTTATAAAAAGCTTATGGTGCGTCCATGCTACGTGAAGCGAGCACACGTAGAGAACGGATTCGCGTAGCGTGGACGGACTTGCGAGCCTTGAACGAGCATTCCGATTTTCCGATTGTCAGTTTTTTCACGAACACAGGGAATCGGTTGTAAGATCAGAGTCACTCAGCGAGCTATGGAACGAGCTATGCTCGGAATTTCTCTACGTGACTGGGTCCGAAATGAGGACATTCGTAGGAGAACGAAAATGACGGACATAGCTCGTAGAGTTAGTAAGCTGAAGTGGCAATGGGCTGGCCACATCGCTCGAAGAGCCGATAACCGCTGGGGAAGAAAGGTTCTCGAGTGGCGACCACGTACTGGAAAGCGCCGAGCGGGACGGCCTCCCACCAGGTGGACCGACGATCTGGTCAGAGTCGCTGGGCGCCGCTGGATTCAAGCGGCCGAAAACCGTTCGAAGTGGACGTCAATGTAGCAGGCCTATGTTCAGCAGTTGACATCCATAGGCTGATATGATGATGATAACAGGGATTCGCATCGCGCTTGTGTTGTAGGCTCCTTGTACGTCCACGTCAAGTGGCGAGCAACGAACCAATTCTGTTCTTTCGTAGCTCGGCTCGTGGTCGGTTCGCGTAGCGTGGACGCACCAGATTAAGCAAGGTTCTATACCAATATTTTGTTCGACGATGAGGAATAACTTTATTTTTAAATTACAATTAATTACAGGCGAATAATTATCATATTTTAGAGTGCTAAAAAGATAAAAATGTATTTCAATTTGCTTTAATCTGCAAGTTTTTATTCGTAATCGAATAGCTGTCACATTACTAAAAAACCGACCGGACTCGCACACGGAGGGTTCCGTGTAATATAAACTAACTCTGCTATGAAAAAAAAAATGAAAATGAAAAACGCCAAAAATATTGAATGAAAGGTACGAGTAAATTGCGGTTAACGATTTATGACGTATTAAAAAAAACTACTTACTAGATCTCGTTTAAAACAATTTTCGGTGGAAGTTTGCATGGTAATGTACATCATATATTTTTTTATTGAATTAAATGAAAGAAACATGAAATTTTCACATGTTTTAAATATAAATAAAATGTACATATGTACAAGTTTAGAAATAAAAATCATTGTTTTTTAAACATCTCCGTCAATGTAAGCTGTTTTGCGGTCTTCAACCGTTTTCGGGCAGCCAGGTCACGCATTCGCTTGACGGTGAGCAGTTGCAAGAAAATTTTTTGTGATTCGGATAATCGGCGATTCGGATAGTCGGAGTTCGGATAATTGGAGTTCTACTGTATTACTATTTTACATAGTTAAAAAAAGAATTTTATTTTAAAATGGGTAAAAAACCCTTGACCTTGACGACTCATCCTATGTTCCCTTATTATTATATTATTATTATTATGTGAAATTGAGTAAAAAAAAATGTATAGGGTACCAAACAAGCATACGGCCAGCCTAACCTATAGACGCTTGTTATGATATTATGTTTTGATTTTTCATATTTTTATACGGGGTGGATACGACAATAAATGAAACCACGTAAAGTACTCATAAATATGAACAACTATTACTATTAGATCAACTTCGAAATCGCAAAAAAATAATACAGCTTTTCATACAAAACATCAATGTATCCTCGGCAAAAATTTATGAAAACTTTTCAACGTTTAAAATTGTCTTTATGCCAAGATCGTATTACCAGCAAGATTAAATATTTTATAAGCCCCATATTATAAAAAATACTAAAGTGAACTAGTTTTTATATTAGGGTCAAAAAATATTTAAAAATCTGTTACTTACTCCACTACAAGGATCAATTCTAACGTCATTACAGTTATCATTAAAACACAATAAATAAATAACATAACACTCTAAACTCGTACTGGCAACCCTGATCAATATATTGGCTCGGGTAATATAACGGTTTTATATTGAATTCAATATTTGGCGGAATAAGGAATTGCCTACCTACGCCCCCAACTTGTTGATTGGGTATCAACGGGGATGATAGATATACTGTGGAAAATTTCACAAGTAATACGTAGTTGACCTTTCTCAAGCATTAAAATTAAACTGACACTTGAATTTGGCGTAGGTATTCTTTAGACCCTGTCCAGCAGGGCTATTTTAAAATGTCGAATTCGATATCGGAAACGGATTCAAAAATTTCCGAAGCCAATGGTGCCGATTCTGTTGTAAATCGCACTAAACTAATTTTAGTCACATCTCATCTCTTTCTTACGAACATGATTGAAAAAGGATAGAACATATTTTAAGTTGTCAAATTAATCTTTGCCGTCTTATTTTGCGTGTATTTAGGCGTAACCGCGATAGATGGCGACTAAATTTATATTGAAAACAAGCATTGGACTAATTTGACAGCACTAAATTTCTTACATCCTTTTCTTATATTCTTTGTTAGAAAGAGACATAGTGACATTAAAATTAGTTTAGTTGTGAACAACAGAATCAGGGCCAATTTAGCAATTGCTATTTTAATTTCCGAAAACTTTTATAGAAATCGAATTGATATTTCCGTAAAGAAACATCAAAAATATTCGAATTCGAAAATTAAAATAGCAATTGCGGAAAATCGCCCCAAACGTTTTTGAATCCGTTTCCGATATCGAAACCGAGCGTTTTAAAATAGCCCTGCAGAAAGGACGAGTCAAAGTGGGAAATGCATGCGATATGCGCGTAGGTATTTATAAATTCGCGCAATGCTTTTGGACTCAATGTATTGGTGATTATACTGGTACCTCGCCAACGCACAGAGGATTGAATGGAATTTACTCTGTGGCCAACACGCGCAATGCATTCGCGTGAGAGAATCGCGGCGATTTCGCCCCTTCTGGACTGGCACTTAGGTATATCAGTCTCAAACATCTGGTCAGTTTTCGGACCGTTTTAAAGCCTTCGTCCTAAAGACTGCTTTGGAGACAGCAGAGCTAGTTCCTGTTATCTAAGTTACGAAGTAAGTGAATATGGCATATGATAACGGTTTAAACGGGCTAATCTCTGGAACTACCAGTCGGATTCCAATAATTTTTCACTAATAGGAAGCTACATTATCCCCGAGTATTACAGACTTTTTGTCGAGGTAATGCGGGTGAAACCGAGGGGGACAGCTAGCTATTCCGCAACAATATCCATCTATAAATTTTAAAAGCTGACACAAAATTAATCTTAGTTAATCTAAAACTCCCAAAATAAACATAAAGTAATGAATGACAAAACTAATGTTTGCAGAACAAAGATGGCGGCGTTAATAGATAAACCCAACATTATCCCTGTAACAAAGGGGACAGACACCGAAATTGTAATAAAATTGAATGTCAATAGGAAAATGTAATTTAATAAATTTCCGTTGGATCGGTCTTCGTTTACATAGATATGATGGCGGCAAGAAGGGATTTGCGATTTCTTTTCCTTATAAAAAGCTTATGGTGCGTTCATGCTACGCGAAGCGAGCACACGTAGAGAACGGATTCGCGTAGCGTGGACGGACTTGCGAGCCTTGAACGAGCATTCCGATTTTCCGATTGTCAGTTTTTTCACGAACACAGGGAATCGGTTGTAAGATCAGAGTCACTCAGCGAGCTATGGAACGAGCTATGCTCGGAATTTCTCTACGTGACTGGGTCCGCAATGAGGACATTTGTAGGAGAACGAAAACGACGGACATAGCTCGTAGAGTTAGTAAGCTGAAGTGGCAATGGGCTGGCCACATCGCTCGAAGAGCCGATAACCGCTGGGGAAGAAAGGTTCTCGAGTGGCGACCACGTACTGGAAAGCGCCGAGCGGGACGGCCTCCCACCAGGTGGACCGACGATCTGGTCAGAGTCGCTGGGCGCCGCTGGATTCAAGCGGCCGAAAACCGTTCGAAGTGGACGTCAATGTAGCAGGCCTATGTTCAGCAGTTGACATCCATAGGCTGATATGATGATGATAACAGGGATTCGCATCGCGCTTGTGTTGTAGGCTCCTTGTACGTCCACGTCAAGTGGCGAGCAACGAACCAATTCTGTTCTTTCGTAGCTCGGCTCGTGATCGGTTCGCGTAGCGTGGACGCACCAGATTAAGCAAGGTTCTATACCAATATTTTGTTCGACGATGAGGAATAACTTTATTTTTAAATTACAATTAATTACAGGCGAATAATTATCATATTTTAGAGTGCTAAAAAGATAAAAATGTATTTCAATTTGCTTTAATCTGCAAGTTTTTATTCGTAATCGAATAGCTGTCACATTACTAAAAAACCGACCGGACTCGCACACGGAGGGTTCCGTGTAATATAAACTAACTCTGCTATGAAAAAAAAAATGAAAATGAAAAACGCCAAAAATATTGAATGAAAGGTACGAGTAAATTGCGGTTAACGATTTATGACGTATTAAAAAACACTACTTACTAGATCTCGTTTAAAACAATTTTCGGTGGAAGTTTGCATGGTAATGTACATCATATATTTTCTCTCTTGAGGGGGCTGCATTCTTGATTCGCCTCTTTTTTCTCAGGACATCTCTTTTCAGGTCATCTAGCCTCTTTGACCACCATGGAGGTTTTGGGTTCCCTAGCCCCTTCCTCATTGTTGGGATGGATACCTTGCAGGATTCATGGATAGCGTCTGTGTAGGCTGTGACTATGTCCTCTAACTCCTCCGGGGTTCCAGCTTCTCTGACGGAGAAGGAAGTGATGTTATTTTCCCCTAGTAAGATCTTGAAAAATGTTTTAAAATCGCGCAAACTATTCAGTTTAGAAAAAAATGATATTAGGAACCTCAATATCATTTTTGAAGACCTATTCATAGATACTCCAAACGTATGGGTAAGATGAAATAAAAAATTGAGTTTCAGTTCTGAGTATGGGGAACCCCCAAAAGGCAAATGCCCGTTTTGGGCCCACCGTGGACATTACTATACAAAGAAATGATTTTGTTTATTAATTTTGTTATTTAAAAATATGAATATTACATTCATTTAAACAGCTGCCACTTTAATAAACAATGTTTTGTATATTAAAAGAATTTTAATAGTCAACGACGTCAACGTTGCAAAATGTTGCCAGCGTTTAAATCACGTTTTTGTTATCGATACTAAATCGATTTTAATAAAAATACAACATTCATCAGAATACACAAATAGGACTTTGCTTACATAACGTAGTTCATAAGCCATTTAAAAAAGGTGGTTTTAAATAACAAAGCTATCAGTTATTTAGCTATTTAAAATAAAGAAGTAAATGAAGTCGATTAAAAAAGAAACAATTAATCGATTACGTGTTTTTATGTATTTTTTGTATATGACAACACTCGCTTGACATTTACTCTCAAATGAACTGTCATTTTGTCGACTGTTTGTTTCTTTCGTTGTGTTTTGATTACGATTTCTTTTACAACATAGATGATTATTATACTTGATATACTACGACTTTGGCTTTGTTAAACGGAATCTGTGCTAACTACGACGAACGACCACTGGCTTGAAATCAAGGATTACAGCTGCATTAATTTTGGATTTCGAACACTTTCATACAATATCTGAAGAACATTGTGTTAATTATTGTGGCTTTAACCTAGCGGGGATTCAAAGACATGCTTTGGAGCCCGAGGAAATTCTTACTATGTTGCAGCAGTGGGTTGCACCTCAACAGGTAAATAAATTATTTTAAAATAAATGTTTAGAATTACCTACATCATTGAACAATAACTGATAATTGTATTATTGTTTTAGTTAACAAGGGATAATCTTGTTTGCCACAACTGCTGGGAGGTAGTTACTGCAAGCTTTGTTGGCCCCAACAAGAACCAGAAAGCATGGGCCATCTAAATAGTTGTGTTAATTGTAGTCGCTCAATTAGACCACTAAGAAGCCATTTGTTACGCTTAGAGACAAATAGAGAGAATCTCATTAGAAATGTAGTTATGGAATGGATTCAACCTCGAGAAGTAAGTTTTGAATCACTTTACAAAAAAATATAACCAACAATGCAACCTTCTGAACCAGTATTAGTTTTAGTCAGACTTTTCATGCAAAGGTCTATTTGAATAAATGATTTTGAATTTGATACAAAATATTTATTGTATATGCCTCTGTTTGACCACAATCTCACTATAGTAAGTGATTATGTCGCAAAGGTGGTAATCACACAAAGCCTAGAAAGGTAGTGGCTCTCAAGTACTGCTGCCGGAACACCTCAGTAGATGCTTGTTGATAGATTTTCAACTTGGGAGTGGTAGCCAACCAGGTCGGTACTACAAAGAACCCTACTCACGCTATGGTTTCCTCACATTTACCTACACCGAAATCTCAAGCTCATTTTAGGATACAAACCTACAACCTACATAGCGGCATCCAATCTCACTACCACTGAGCTATCATCGCTTTATTTGTTTACTGTCTTATGTATGCTATGCTTGTTTTATTAGCCTAATCCTTGTGACTACCCAATAGTCTATAACTAAAGAACTTCTATTGTGTATTGTTTAAATTGCTTAGGGTACTAAACAGATTAATTACATAAGATTAAAAAATAAGATGTTATGTTAAAATGCTGTCAATGTATGAATTGAATCTTATGTAGAAAAAATAAAATAAAAGCTTATTAATTAAGAATACTTTTCAGATATTTTTTTGTTCCCCTATCCCTTCCCCTATACCTTTAAAGAATGGAGTAAAATATAATAAGAACTGTTGTTTCTGGTTAATTTTTACACATCAAGCATAAAACAAACAAATTCTTAATATTTTTTGCAGTAAGACATATTTTCATAATGTAAAATAACCTCAAAATGTTTTATTAATTTCTACTCTATCTAAAACAATGGCATCCTTTTAAATATATTTTTTAGATATCTGATGAACATATGATTTTAAAACACTACATTATTATACTCATTATTGCTGTCCATCCTGGGCCCAAGACCCTATGGATCGTGGGCATTCCCCTTTATTGTTTTTTTTTCTATTTTTGTTTGAAAATCTTAATGCGATTCACAGAATACGTCTACTTACCAAGTTTCAACAGTATAGTTCTTATAGATTCGGAAAAAAGTGGCCGTGACATACGGACGGACAGACAGACAGACAGACTAATAATATATATTATATTATATATTATTAGTGAGATTGTTGTAACTAAAAAGAATGTGAATTCATTGCTGTAATATTTGACATATCCTTACGATTTATCTATCTATACTAATATACAATACAGCTGAAAAGTTTTTGTTTGATTGTTTGTTTAAACGCGCTAATCTCTGGACCTACCACTCGGATTCGAAAACTCTTTCACTAATAGAAAGCTACATTATCCCCGAGTGTTATAGGGTACTTTTTATACCGGGGACAGCTCTGGTTTTTGTAGCAGGGTTAATATAAGCACACAAAAGAAAAATACGTACAAAATACAGTGTCGACTCATCTAGAAGTATGCTATCCTTGCCAAGGGTCTCCCGAAAGGCAATTTTCAGATTAAACAGTCGTTAGTGGTCCCTTGGGCAGCCCGATTATTTATTATTCTTAGATTATCGTTCAAAAAGTATTTTAAACTGTGCACCATGTTTCATATCATTATGTATTTAAGGCGCGGACTGACTACGATTTTGACAGCACTCGTTCTTCACTGGAATAGGGTTGAAAATGGTAAATCATAAATGTATCGACTCTATGAAACGGACTGTTATTTACGGGTTTTCTTTAGATTATAAAGAATATACACATTAAATTGAATAAGTGTCCGGTTAACATTCTAATATAATTCTGTATCTTATATATTCTTAAAAATAAAATTGTTGTCATCGCTGAAAATACGGAGAATTTCGACGCGAAAGATTTTTTTAGACGAAACTTACGAATTTTTTAATGGGAATATCAAAGCACTTTTTAATATTCTATTCAGTTAACATTTTTCTCAAAACCGTCTTCTATCCACAGTATTTTTTTGTGTTAGGTATTTCATTGCGTTACGTCATACTCGACTCTCAAAGAAACCCATTTTTGAGATTTGAGCTTAGACCTGGCCTTAAGCCTTTCGTAGGGGGAAGTTTGGTGGTGCTGATGGTTTGAGAAAGGGTTTTGATGAACTGGTTTCCACTGAGTTTCTGTGGTAGCCAGATTAGTTGGTAATCTAATGTTGGTCGAGCCCCTATTAGTTCGTTGCTCGCGATATCAAGTGTGGACCTCCAATGAGCCTATAACACGAGCGTGATGCAAATCCTTGTGTTCGTCAAAAAACTGACAATCAGCGGAGCGGTTCGCGTAGCGTGGACGCACCATAAGGTATTTTGGTCGAATGCATGTGATTTTAATGAAGGCAGAAGAAAGGTTGCTTGCTTATCGGTTTTCTACAGGATATATTTTGGAGAGTGTGCGCAGGAATTGTTCAACCTTATTCCACTATCCCCATTTTTACACCGAACCACAAGACGCCGGGAAAATTTTCACCCGTACGTTGTTGACATACCGAATATAGGGACACAGCGTTTTGCATCCTCATTTTTAATGCGGACAGCAAGGGAGTGGAACTTGCTTCCGGCGTCTGTGTTTCCTGACGCTTACAATCTAGGTACTTTCAAGGCCAGAGTGAATAGGTTTCTTCTGGGTAAGCGTGTTTCATCCTAGGCTTCGTCATCGCCCCTTATGGGCGGATCAGAGGCCAAACGCAAGCCCACCGAATTTAAAAAAAAAAAAAAAGAAGAAAACTATAGTACAGTGATAGTACAGGAGAATTGTGTAGTACCCACTTGAGTGCTAATATTTGTGGTCATCGAGCATAAAGGAGTGTTCTGACATCAGCGCTAGTAGTTCAGATTCCTGAAATATGCTGTAATATGAAAAGATCTGCCTCAAACAAAAAGCCTTGCTGAGTTTCTTGCCGTCGTGTCTTCTCAGTTTAAGTGTATCCCGAACCGGTGGTAAATTCAACTGTATGTACCAATGTAACGTTCATAAGTGCCTTACCAGGGCAATAAATGACTTTTTGATTTTGCTTATGGTAATAGGTCTGTGGGTTAGTACCTTAAATTAGACCTGCAGTTAGGAAACCGGATCTAGCAAACTAAAGGTAATAATCTCGTGGGACATTCTTTACACACGGCTTTCTGAACCCAAACAAAGCAGAGCTTGTACTATGGGAAACAATAACTGATTGAGACTATTTTTTTTGGGGAACGCAGTTGAATCTGCGGGAGATCGAACATACCGGTACCTACTAGATACCGGTAACTAGCTTTTTAGCTATATATAACCTACCTATATCTATCTAACCTTTATAGCTATATCCACAGAAAAAAAATTACAATCAGACCACAGACACCAAACATAATACCAACTTATTGATATCGAATCAAATCGAATATTCATCAAGCGATCACTCGAATCAAATAAAATCAACTCGGGTCTCAGTAGCTCAGCTAACAAATTTTCAACCCATATAACTTAATAAGACGTTTGGTTCTTATATAATAACATAATGTGTTATACCAAGATTATTTTATTGTGTTTAGGTAATCGTTGAGGCTTTGAGATAATGCCTGGAATGGCCTATTATATTAATATAATTATAGTTTTTGTACCCGTCTTATATTTTGATAAAGTTGTTTTGTGTCTCAAGACTCTTAACCTGTCTTGACATGGTGATGAGACGTTTTTTTATTAATTATTTAGGAATTTAAGTTGGAAATTTTATTTACAACAAATATGTACAAACTAGCTTTATAGCCCGCGACTTCGTCCGCGTAGATTATTTCTTTATCTAGATATGAATCATTGTAACAATATAGAGCTTTGTTCATGGCTATTGTCCGCCACTACGTGTGATATTGACAAAAGTTCAGGTAGATTGAGAGCTCACATGCGAGGATGCCACATAAAACTGAACCAGTCCTGCCGCAAATCAACTCTAGCACATTTCAGAGTTTTTCCCTGTGATTTATTAATAGCCATCGCGAAACAAACCTTAATTAGGAACTGTTATCTTTTAAATTCAAACGGAAGGTGATTTGGGATCAATGGTATACGCAGCAAGAAGACTGTTTCTCCTCTGGCAGAACCAGTAAATATTTTGGCCTCAATAACATTGCGCCGGAGAGCTGTTACTTGTAGTCTAGTTCCACAACACAATTTTGGAGGCCTTATCTCTCTTTCTCTCTATAGTCTTTCCCTCATGTCTGAGGTCTAGGTCAGCATCAGGTTTGCTTCTAGAGCGGATGATCTGCCTCCACCGGTTTCTTTCCAACCCGTCCCTTACGACCGTGTAAAACTTGGTGGACTATGAGTCTTTTACTTGATCGGACCATCTAGTTGGTGAACGACCACGTAGTCGTTTTCCTTCCGTGTTCCCAACTATGATCAGTTTTTCCAAACTTTCATCGCCTTTGCGCACCATGTAGCCGAAATACGAAAGAATACGTTGGTGACATATGGTGGATAATCGGGTATTAATTTGGAGCTGCGATAGGATTGATGCATTGTTGCGTTGAGCGGTCCAAGGTATTTTCAAAATCCGTCTCCAAGCACCACATCTCGAATGCATCAATCCGTTTTCTTTCTCGGGCCAGTATAGTTCACGCTTTCACTCCATCTACATGAAAATGAGGAATACCAATGCTCGTATTAATCGGATCTTTGTTTTAATACCGATTCCTCTCTTTTTCCTGATGTTGTTTAGGCGAGTCTTTGCATCCTTTGCCATTTCAATACACCAATACCATAAGACGAAATAATAAATTTTGAAATTTTTACTCCGAAAATAAAGAACTTCATATACTAAATTTAATCCCCCTTTTCACTCCTTAAGGGTTCAAATTCCAACAACACCGATATTCGTTGCGTTAGTTTATAACCATAAGCTTAAATAATAAATTTAGTGTACTTCCATACACAAATTCATCCCCCTTTTTACCCTTTCGGGATCGGAATTATCAAAAACGTTGAGGCATATATAAATTAATTATCAATCATCAGCCTAAACACAAAATTTGAAGGTCCTAACTTCGAAACTGATGAACTTTCATATAAACTTGCATCCCCTATTTTACCCCCTTAAGGATGGAATATCCAAAAATCCTTCCTTAGTAACCACTAAGGAAGGATTTTTGTACCTACACTGTGTAATCATATATTAAGAGACGTTTACTTTGAAACTGAACGACTTACATACATCCCATACCTTTTCACCCTATCGGGGGTGGTATTGTCAAAAAAGCTGAAACATGTATAAATAAATTTTCAATCGTCAGCTTCAATACAAAATTTGAAGATCCTAACTTCAAAACTGACGGACTTGCATACAAACTTTCATCCCCTATTTTACCCCCCCTAGGAGTGGAATTTCCAAAAATCCTTCTTGACGGAATACCTACACTGTATAATATTAAATTTAGTGAAGTTTACTTTGAAATTGAAGGACTTGCATTCACAACTTCATCCCCCTTTTCCTCCCTTCAGTGGTGGAATAATCACAAACGCTGAGATAACTATATATTAATTTTCAATCGTCAGCCTAAACACAAAATTTGAAGATCCTAACTTCAAAACTGACGGCCTTGCATACAAACTTTCATCCCTTATTTTACCCTGTTAGGGGTGGAGTTTACAAAAATGCTTCCTTAGTGGATGCCTACACCGTATAATTATACATTTAGTGAAGTTTACTTTGAAATTGAAGGACTTACATACCCAACTTCATCCCCCTTTTCCTCCCTTCGGTGGTGGAATTATCACAAACGCTGAGATAACTACACATTAATTTTCAATCGTCAGCCTAAACACAAAATTTGAAGATCCTAACTTCAAAACTGACGGACTTGCATACAAACTGTCATCCCCTATTTTACCCTCTTAGGGGTGGAATTTCCAAAAATCCTTCCTTAGTGGATGCCTGCCTACACGATATAATAATACATTTAGTGAAGTTTACTTTGAAATTGAAGGACTACCATACACAACTTCATCCCCCTTTTCCTCCCTTCGGTGGTGGAATTATTACAAACACTGAGATAACTATATATTAATTTTCAATCGTCAGCCTAAACACAAAATTTGAAGATCCTAACTTCAAAACTGACGAACTTGCATACAAACTTTCATCCCTTATTTTACCCCCTTAGGGGTGGAATTTCCAAAAATCCTTCCTTAGTGGATGCCTACACCGTATAATAATACATTTAGTGAAGTTTACTTTGAAATTGAAGGACTTGCATACCCAACTTAATCCCCCTTTTCCTCCCTTCGGTGGTGGAATTATCACAAACGCTGAGATAACCATATATTAATTTTCAATCGTCAGCCTAAACACAGAATTTGAAGATCCTAACTTCAAAACTGACGGACTTGCATACAAACTTTCATCCCTTAGTTTACCCTGTTAGGGGTGGAATTTCCAAAAATCCTTCCTTAGTGGATGCCTACACCGTATAATAATACATTTAGTGAAGTTTACTTTGAAATTGAAGGACTTGCATACCCAACTTAATCCCCCTTTTCCTCCCTTCGGTGGTGGAATTATCACAAACGCTGAGATAACCATATATTAATTTTCAATCGTCAGCCTAAACACAGAATTTGAAGATCCTAACTTCAAAACTGACGGACTTGCATACAAACTTTCATCCCTTAGTTTACCCTGTTAGGGGTGGAATTTCCAAAAATCCTTCCTTAGTGGATGTCTACACCGTATAATAATACATTTAGTGAAGTTTACTTTGAAATTGAAGGACTTGCATACCCAACTTCATCCCCCTTTTCCTCCCTTCGGTGGTGGAAATATCACAAACGCTGAGATAACTACACATTAATTTTCAATCGTCAGCCTAAACACAAAATTTGAAGATCCTAACTTCAAAACTGACGGACTTGCATACAAACTGTCATCCCCTATTTTACCCTCTTAGGGGTGGAATTTCCAAAAATCCTTCCTTAGTGGATGCCTCCACTGTATAAGCTATCTTTGTGCAAAATTTCAAATCTCTAGGTCCAGCGGTTTGGGCTGTGGGCTGATATATCAACAATCAGTTTATCATTTTATATATTAAGATTAGAAAATTTCCTCATGTCTGCCGCTGCTTCCGATTAACGGCAAGTCAAAGTAAAAGCCATTTATTCAATTTAGGCCCCAGAAGGGCACTTATGAACGTAAAATTTACTGAAGTTACCACCGGTTCGGAACTCGGCCTTCAACTGAGAAGAATCCGGCAAGAAACTCGGCAAGGTTACATTTTTTCAATATTTTTTGGACAATCTGACTATGTTTGGCTTTTTTTTTCCAAATAACTAACAAGGTTCCCAGAAGGCTGGCAGCGTTTCCTCTTTGGATGGCCAAGCTGACGCGTTGGCGGAAAAAGCTTCCCGCCCGCTGGTCTCCGGAGGTCTCGATCATTTTCGATGACAAAGTGCGATCAAAAATTGGATGATCGCCCGATCAAAGATTTAAGCAGGCATCAGTTTTGAATAGAACGACAGTACCTTCCGACTTTTTGACGAAGATATTTAAGTTGCAGTACCACTTATCACTGTATCTCTTGTATAAATCCTAGGTAAGTAGGTCCTAATTCCAGGTAACAAGTGTTTTCACATAAAAAAAATGCAAAAAATTGAAGATTGTTCAATCTACTGCCAACCTTCACAAAATATACAAAGCAACTCTCTGGAAATGCCTTTTCATAAATTATTAATAAATAAATATCCTGGGACATTCCTCACACACGGTCATCTGATCCCAAACTAAGCAGAGCTTGTACTATGGAAACCAGATAACTGATATAATAAATATACTACTTTTTGTTTGTAAATACATACTTAATATACATAATTACACCCAGACTCAGGACATACAGACATGTTCATGCACACAAATGCATGTCCTGTGTGAGAATCGAACCCACGACCTGCGGCGCGTAAGCCAACTGCACCAACTGGCCCGTCTGTTGGCTTTGCCTCATACTTTCATAAAAAAAAAAGAGCGCGAGTACCTAATTATTATACTTCTCTATTTATCTTTGGTTTAATACCTCTTTTCCGTTCGTTTTGCGTCAGACATTTTTTTTTTTTATTATTTTATTGACATGTAGCATTTAAACCAGAGGTTCCCAAACTTTTCGGTGGACCCCCTACTGCTACATTTCTACAATATTCCAAACAAAAATGTGAAGATTGTATCTAACGTAGACCCCCGTCTAGTCTCCTGTGGAACCCTGGGGGTCACAGAAACACCGGGACCACTTTGGGAATCACTGATTTAAACGGTCCAGTCAAATCGGTCCTTGAAATTATACTCCCATCGCACCCAAAAACTAGCTCCAGGAGAATTCAGACACACACACACACACACACACACACACACACACACACACACACACACACACACACACACACACTCACACACATGCAGTTTAATTATCTATATACTTTTTTGAATTCTTTGGTGTAAACCGACTTCATATAAACAATTATTGGTAATGTTAGAGCTTTGACCATGTATAAAAAGTCATACTTTAGGAAGTCGGATCCTCTCCTCTCATTTTAAATATATATTGAACTAACTGTATAACTAGATCCTACCATGAGGGGGAGCCAGGAGACTCATAGCACAGGGTAACCTAGTTTGAGCTCCTGTCTCCCACAGTTAAATGTACCTGCCTAGTTAAAAATTGAAAAATGTTCTTTGTTTTATGTGGGAGTGAATAAATGATTATTATTATTATTATTAATTCTTTTCGTTCACTTCGTTCACATCTCCAAAACTCCACGTTCCAATGAAATTATACTTGTCTTCCCCGTAGCACTTATCTCACATAAAAATACAAGTTATTAGCTACATCAAGTATTCCGTACACGATATTTCGGTGTCATATCTTTTTATGAGTGGGGCGGAAACGTAAAAACAAGAAGAATATCATAATATGTCGAATCATTAATTATTTAGGCTTGCGGTGCGGTGGCGGTATTTTATCGTTTTTAATAAACAGGATTGATAGTTGTTTTTAAATGAAGTGGCTTGTCTTTTTAAGATGGAAGGAGCTTTCTTCCGCGGAAGTTCAGATTGTGGAATGAGCTCCCCGCCGTGGTTTTCCCAATGGAGTACAGCATGGGGTTCTTCAAAAAGGGCGTGAAGAGATTTCTTCAGGGTCGGCAACGCGCGAGTGATGCCCCTGGTGTTGCAAGCGTCCATAGGCTACGGTAACTGCTTACCATCAGGCGGGCCGTATGCTTGTTTGCCAACTTAGTGGTATAAAAAAAAAAAAGTTAGGTACATGGCCTTAGAGGGTCAGAAGCATCGAGGAACAATCCCTTAGAGTAGTAATACCGAGCAAATCGATTCCGAAACTAGTCAGTGATTTGTCACTGATTTTGAACAGTAAGGACCAATCACTGTATCGTGTGTTCTTGACTTGGCCAATCAGAGCGCATTGTTGGTGGTGGGAAATTGGCGGAATAAATAGCAAGCAAAATCAACGTCATTGCGCTTGTTCGATGGTCAGAAGAAAATCGGCTGCCCCATTTCAAAACCTAGTAAGGGACACTTTTTACAAAAATCGTTTTATTGCATAATCTTGCTAACCTAGTAAGTCCCTACCAAATACAAAAACACCAGCGTTTTAAACTCACATTAAAGCGGGTATATTTAAACATCGATAACCTAGTAAGTGCATCATTCACTCCCTCGTGACCACTTTAAAACCTAGTAAGTCACTTTAACCAATTCAAAACCTAGTAAGTCTCTGGACTTGCTAGGTTCTTAAACGGTAACTTAATGGTTCATAACATAAACTATAACGAAACCTAGCAAGTGCCCTTACTACGTTATGAAACTAAAATGCTACATGATACTATGTCATGTCAATTATCATAGTAAGGGGTTTAAAATATGTAATATACACATGTATAAAAATATTTCTAGTACTATGTGTTCATTATATAGTATTTTTTATAACCAATAGCATTTCTTTTACGTAAATACTTTTCATAGGCTGACCTATTTTACGTTTATGCGCTCTCCTGTAAAATTTCGTTTTAAGTCCTTACTAGGTTTTGAAATGGGGCAGCCGAAATGCACCGACTTAAAATGTATGTGATGGATGCTATTTACAATCATTATTATAATCGTGTAACTGCAGTAAATTTATTGAATTTCATGTGAATAAAGGCTCTTCCGCGAAGATTGTCCGAAAGCTAAACACAAGGTAGGCGTAATCGTGCACACCCTTCTGTACAGTAGTACCCAATTGATATGGCTTACCGATGTACCTGCGCAGAATATACATTTTCAAGCGCGGGATACCGCTATTGATCGGTAGCTGCCGCCATGTTAGCGCGCGCCGTGCGGAGCGGCGTGACTTGCGAGTGAGACGGAACTAGAGGTGGGCGCCGACCAAAAATTTTCCGGCGGCGGCGCGACGGTAAAAACTGGTCGGCGCGGCGGCGCCACGCCGCGGCGCGACTCTTTTTTCTTGTAAAAAAAAGCTATTTTTGATTGTTTTAGTGGATATTTTAGAGTATTAAAGACAGAAATTAAAAAGGAATTGCGAATATTATATATTTTGCCCTCCCAAGGTAGGTTTCTCATCACTAAAAGTCTCATTTGTAGAATTCAGCAGTGTTTTGACCCGGGTAGCGTACCTACCTAGTCCTTAAACTTACCGACAGGTACTCAACGAAGTTAGTTCAGGTATATGCGCTGACATCCAGACAAAATGCACAAATTCAGAGACATCTCACTGATAAACAGCTTTAGCACCAACAGTGACCACCAATTTGTGAGAGGAAACCTCAAACACGGGTCGAGTTGATGAAATCTATTCTACGACTTCACAATCCCAAATTGTCATTGGATTCGAAGCGTTCTCAATAGAACTACAGAAACGACCACAGGCAATATTGACGAAAAAACTGATAACGTGGTCAAAGTGGTGCGGGAAGTGGGAAGCATACACTTACTGCCGCAGCGGAACGGCATTAAGTCTAAGCTTCTACAGGAGACTGGAGCTATTGAGGAAGAGAAGCGAGTTGCCATTAGCGCAATATTCTTCAGATACGACAAAAATCGGATCCGATGCGCCAATACACGTGCCATTATGGCTGCAATAGAGTAAAATCGGGGCTCGAATGTCTTTGCCAGTCAGCTTGGGAGAAGCTATCAGAAGCAGGTTTGTAATAACAAAGCTCCGGGGGATGACGGCATAGCTGCATAGCTCCTGACTTTTAGTAACTCCAATTTTGAAGGAGCTCGCAGAAATGGTCAATTCCGTCATTCAACATGGCATGACACTGGAGACAGGGCCAACTCTTCAATAAGGCGATTTAACTTTACTGAAGAATTTTATAGGGCAATATCACTCCAGAGCCACGTAAGATATAAGCTGTTTTCGAGAGTCATCATTAATCGTCTATCTGGAAGACACTGACTGATTGTGACTCTTTCTTCGCCTGAGATTGAATTTTAAATTCTCTTTTATTTCCTAATGAAATACAAGAGCCAAGTTTAAAGAAGTAGTGCGTACTGGCAACTGGTGCGCATGTGAATCGTGGACATGGATGCAATTGCACAGCAGCCCTCGGCCTCACTTACCGCCCGATTTTAACAAACTCGGCGCCAATTTTCAAATACTCGGCGGCGGCGGCGGCGCGGACCACTCGACGCGCCATATCAGTTGGGTACTACTGAAACTGATTGATTGACCTGACTGACCTACACGTGCAGCTCAAAACGCGGAGTCTAAAAACATATAGGTATTACACAAAAGTTCCTTAATCAATTGACTCGCAGTTATTTGAATTCTATTTTTAACCGACTTCAAAAAGGAGGAGGTTATCAATTCAGATGTTTGTATTTTTTTTTTTTTTTTTATGTATGTTCGGGCCATGGTTCGAGCTTAACTCGGTCATATATTGACGGATTTGCAAAATTCTTTTTTTTGTTCGAAAGGGGTTTATTCCGAAATGGTCCCATATAAATTTCATATATGTATATGAAACTAAAAATTCAAAAATAAATTAACTTTTTAATAAAAAAATAAACCGCCTTCAAAGTACACTAAAAAGTATGAAATAATTCTTATCTGACACTGTTTTGAAGTCAGCGAAATATTTTCTATAGAACACGTCATGTGATTTCGCTGACTTCAAAACAGTGTCAGATAAGAATTATTTCATACTTTTTAGTGTACTTTAAAGGCGGTTTATTTTTTTGTTAAAAAGTTAATTTATTATCTTATGAAGTTAATTAAAAATCACTATGAATTTAGTAGACGCACATTGATTCAATGGCAATAGATTTGTAATGGGAGCGTGTCAGAAGTACATTTTTGATTTAAAATAGCAGACTTGGACCCCAGGTTGGTGCGGGAATACCTGCCTCTGAAAGCTGTATAATCAAAACTGTTGCCGCCTTTGTAATTTCAGACGTCATTGGCAATGACAGGTAAGTATACTTTCAACAAAAGATTAACATTGATCAGGCTTCTAGAAACTGGGAGTACGTGAATGACGGGTTACCTTGTTTTAATATCGCCAACATAGAGCTCGGGCAACGAATCTACTACTAGCGTTACCGACCCTGCCTCCATCCCTGGGTGCCAATTCTCAACCACTTGAATTCATCACTCGTTCGAAATATCGAACTCGTACTTTATACGAGTGAAAATCAAATTAGGCTATTCTGACAATTTCGAAGCCGCCTTTTTGTCTAATTTTTCGAGGGCTAGCGCTCGAACTGCTTCGACTAGTCGGGACCGTTCGAAACGTATTTCGAATGCGAAGTTACGTCATACAGTTAGGTTGACATTTGGATACTTAATGACAGATAAACCTAAGTACTTCCGTTACGCACAGTCAATACATTTTATATTCATTTATAATTATTAAATAAAATTGATTAATTTATGAATTCCGGATATATCCAGATATAAAAAGTGTAAAACGTTGTTTTAAATATTTCATAGGCATTTTAATTAAAGACAATGTTATCGCGTACGTTAACAAAACGCACTAATCAAGTGAAACGAAGCGCATCGTGCAATTTTTATCTAAGAAAATGGTAACATTTATTCCTTACACTCGAAATTATTTCGAAGTTTAGTTCGATTAGTATAGTGCCTAGAAAAATTTACTCCGCCCCTCGACATTTCATGGTCGAAATTGCACTCGTAATGCAAGTGAGATTCGACGGCTAGTTCGAGGAAAGTGAGAATAGGGTCCCTGATGAGCTCTTGTGACCTTATTCACGCGCAGAAACACAGGTTATTTGGCTGTGGTATTCTGAAAGGTAAGGTGGGATTGCTGTTCTAACAAAAAAAAATGCTATGCTCTCTCTCCTAACTTAGGATATAATATCATAAATATGAACAAAATACATCGAAGTATCCAAGGATCTTCCCCCGTGCGAATACATGCTAATCCAGTAAAGTCAAAGTATTATTCGTATATGGGGCACATAACGTCGAGTTTTCGAGGTAACCCGTTAAAAATTGTCGTCATATATCACGCTATAAAACGCTAACATTTTCACTGGGTAGAAAACGCGGTAGTGGTGGCTAAGTGTCGATGATTCTTATCGATATTTTTATTTGTAGATGTAATTTTTTTTTTAATAATTTTAATATGTCAACAGATTGGCCGAAGGTCAACTTGATGGTAAGTGGTCACCGCTGCCTATGGATATTTGCAATACCAGGGGAATTTCCGATAACCATGTATAGGCCTGTGTTTGATGATTAATCTCATCGAGATAAGTGATGATGTGGCCAATGGTAAACACACATAGCCTAAGAAATGGCTTTCAAATACAGCTCCTGGAACAGATTGATGGGTACTTGGCGTATTTTTTAACCTGAAAGTGAAAGCCAGCAAGGCAGTACTACTGAAATATGGTTCCCTCATGATTTTTTCCTTCACTGTCCATTCATAGCCTCAAAATAGAAATTATTATATAAATTTATATTTGCATCAATTAAATATTATTGTTTTTATATTTATCATAAATTAGCTGCGGCACGACTTCGTCTGCGTGGTGTCCTACCCTATCAACTTTCTAATTTTTTTTCCGTAAGAACATTCTACAAACTATTAGGAAACTAAAAAAAGATGAGATAGGTAAAGTCTTTCTCAAGTTATGGCGTGAACAAGGGAAATAAAGATTCATTTTTATATTATAGATATTTTATCCTTAATTAAAAAAACGAACTAAAACTCACATAATAGTTTCTAAAAACATCGATGTCGATACTACAAAAACAACGACATCACTACGCCATCTATAGCAATTTACTTTACAAATTCGTGTTTATACATTTGAGGCTCTTACAAAGAGTAGATACGCGCGTATCCTTTTTTTCGTTTATACACCATAGATTAGGATAAAAGCATAGCCATGTGAGGGTATTAATTTAGAAAATGTATGCCTTTACAGGAATATCAACGAGAGAGACGCACACAGAGTGAGATGGAAGATAACATTATTTTGTAAGAGACGCTACGGAAATGGCGTATGACGTGATTAATGGTATATTATACATAGATATTACTTGAAAACTAAGGACTAAATAGCTTTAACTTAAAAAATATGACTCTTAATTATATATAATGTCTCTATTTCCGTTTAAAATCTGTGTAATCTGCCGTCTTGATATTTTCTGTGGATTGATTGTTTTTTGGATAGTATTTATTGTTAGTCGTTTAGTGTTAAAAGTAATGCCGTTATAGACCTAGATTGGGAATTAGGTCACCTGTTATCTACCTATTATTTATGACTATATTAACAATCAAAGCTGATTCAAGTTTGAGGCAAGATATAATTGCAATTGAATTAGGAACCCACATCTATGACATAAGGTTTTTTTTAGATTTGTTTATGGTTCGTCCGGGAGCATAACTGTATTCCAATTCTAATACCAACGACCTTAAAAAAAACAAACAGTATTTGAATTAGGAACACTTTTTATTGTCAGCCAGTAAAATAGCAATCGTTATTGAAGTTGTCAACCAAATAGGTTGAACCATGGTTGAACGCTAGAACTTCTCCTCTATATGCCTTTGGTTGGTGGATGGTTGCAGTAACCTCATACATTTTATACCCATTTTTATTCGTCATTCTCTTTAGAGAATTGTGAGTTAATTAAACTGGAATGTTCAATCATAACCTGATTGAATTTATATGAAACAAATTCGCTGTCATAAAATCCAATTAATTTATAATTTTCTCATCGTAATTTTCTGTCACATGTAAATATTAACACAATTTTAAAGCTTACCCCTTTATTCATAATAAAGCTATCAAACGTTGATTAGCTAAAATTCTGAAGTCTTTATCTGACACGTGATATTTGGTGATCGAAAGAGTGAGACGGGGCACACTATTACACTGATTTAGCTAAAAAGCGATTATGAATAAGGGGGTTAATTTGTAAAAGTAATTTAAGATTTTTTTAATTCTATTTTTATTATATTTACGTTCTGTCGGTAAAACAAGATAAAGAATATTACGTTCCGCCTCATCATTGCCTTTAGGTTTTTTATGATAATATTTTGCACCATGATTTTTTGGTATACCATGCATATGATTAGGTACTATACTTTCTCATTCATAAGTCCATTAATATATAATACTTACAATCAATAAATCGATACTTTAAATTCACATCACTACTATAGTTAGGGTTGTCACATTATCATACATCATAAAATAATATCATCCCAAATTCTGCAAACAGTCTAGATTCTGAGGCAAAAAATGAGTCTATAGTCAGCAAATAGGGTCGCCACTGGTACTCTCTACGCGTGACAAATAGCCTCGCATTCATATTCATCTGCTTGTTTTTGCTACAGCCCTATCGCTTAGACGCTTTCGAGTTTAGATAGTGGTGCAAGGAATTAGTATTTCTGGATCTGGTATCTCTTATTAATATATTTTATCCCTTAGTAGCTGTCCCCCGTGGATGCACACACGTTCCCGGTATAAAACTATAACCTGTATTACTCGGGGATACTATAATTATACAATGTTATTATAATAATAATAAGCAGCGGCGTTCAGTTATGAATTAGGTGTATGCGGTAGATAGTACGGAACGTATGGTACAGAAAGAGATAGCTATATGTAGCAGCTAATCAAAATTACGACAATTGTCTGAATTTGTCTGCAACAATTAGCGTGCGTTAGTGCGATATCTACCTCTTTTTATTATAATATAATTGATATTATAATTCAGAAAATTCATTCACTAATCATGAAAGAATTTTCTGAATCCGACTGGTAATTCCAGATATTTACGCATTCAAATAAACTAAGCTTCTACGCTTGTTTGAAAAGAGTAATTGCTGAGTTTATTGCCGGCTCTTCTCAGCAAATGCAACCTTCCGAACCGGTATTAGAGTCAGACTTTTCATAAGTGCCTGCAAAGGTCTATTTGAATAAATGATTTCGATTTTTCTCTCACTCCTCTGTGCGTGCATTATGCCAAAGATACTTCACGTATTTATATATCAGTAAAAAAATGATGTCCTATATCAAAACCTTCCATTAAACCACAGTCCATACCACATCCAACTCAGTAGGTACTCTCACAACGACATCCGGCCGTTTCACTATGCCCACAAAAAAGGGGCGGCCGCCACATTACCAGAGAATTTCCATAACGGTTTAGTTAAGTGTAAGATTTCTTCACACTACACCCTTTTTAGTAGCCACAAGTGGACATTTGATTGTGACAGATTTTGTGGGTAGATCGTGAATTGATTGCGGTAACGTCCGCCATTTTGTGGTGCCTGGAGTGTGGAAACAAACATGACAGACCTTGCTAATGGATTTACTTGAGTATTTCAATTTGCGCTTTCGTATGTGCCGTTGTGTTTTTTTGTTGGAAATGAAGCTGTGCCTTTTTTGTGAGAACTCACTTGATTTCAAAGTTGACGCAACAATCAATCTGCTACGCTATTTGTTAAAACAAAACTCGGAAACTCCACAAAAACTTCCACATTTATAAAATGGGCTATTTATAATTATTGAGCTATTATTACTACGTAATAGAGGAGCTATCATAAGCAAAGGTTATTTTAGAGTCAACTAAAGTTCTCTTTAGTGCTGAAACAATAATTAGTCGTCTAAGCAGACAGTAGAAACACGTAGCGCTATCAGAACGCTTTTAAGAGATTTTTTCTCGCAAACATCGTGATTTTCACGGCGCTTACGCCTTACTTGAACGGAACATAGTTGTGATATGTGGCGTCTTTTCTATAAGTAGTAACAATAGCTCAATGGTAAGAAGTAGTTTTTTTTTATACGACGAAGTCGGTAATCAAACGCATGACCCACTTGATGGTAAGCGAATACCATAGCCATATAGCCGCATGCAACACACGAGGCATCACTCACGGGTTACCGATCCTTCCCTCCTCCCCAATGAGCTCTGGCAAACTTACTCACGAGATACTTCCCCGATCGAGCTACCTACTCGTTCAGCGAAATACTACGTTCTTATACTATGCTATATTGTAACTAAGCATACGGCTCGCCTAATGGTAAGCGGGTGATGTCGCCTATAGACGGCTGCAACTCTAGTATCACGCGTTGTCGAACCTGCAAAGATCTTCACACTCTACTTGAACAGTTAAAAGCAAGCCCCAATTCTCCTCGTTATTAGGGGAGAATGAGGAAATATAATAGCCCTAATATGTATATACGTATATCTACCATCCTTGCACCCCATACATTTATCACACGAGTTTCAATAGAAACTTATAATAGTACATTATGATACATGTGTGCAAAGTTGGTGATTAGAGATGCGCGCCGCAGGCGAATGCGATTAGAGAGCCGAGAGTGTAATAATCAATGCACACGCGTATCATACGACGTTTTTCAACACACTTGCGAGGAAAACAACGGACTTGTATTTTTTAAAGTAGATTTTTTGATAATAAAAATATGGCGCGCAAGTTTTTTTTACAGCTATGCGCTGACTAACTGTTTTACCCGTTTAAATTAAGAATGCTTCATATACACACATGTAAATTACTTTGAGGTACAAACTTAACATAATCGGTATTATACTTATCATAAAACTGTGCGGTAATGTAAAGTAAAAAGTACTAGTGCGTAATAAGCTACATAAGATACTAAAAACGGTGCAATAAATGTCAATTTACGAGCAAGTGTGTTGAACTACATTTTATAGAAAAAAAAATGCAAGAGTCATTTATTTATGGGTAAAACGTAATATATTTCGCTAACGCACGTAAATAACAAATAAATCCGCTTTACAACATATATCACCTCCGAGACAGAACGGCAACTTTACTAGATTTATTCATACTATGGTTTAGGGATCCGTGATGTGGTATAAAAAACTGCGGTAGGTCCGGAATCTCACCAAGTTTAATATAGATAGATCTTTATAGTTTTTTTTTCAATGGCATCACACGTCTTGTGTATTTTGCCAATTTCCAGTTATACATATTATAAGTTCTAGTCACAATAAATCACTTTCACATAGTCCTCAGTCAGTCACCGTCCATAAAAGTCATGTTTTAGTACAATGGTGATCATATACTAAAACTCTTCAGGGACTTATTGAGACAACTTGAAAAGTCACGATTCACATAATTCATTTAATTTCACTTCACTGGTGCATATGGATTGATCTTTATTGGATAAAATACCACCGATAATACGCAATAAAACTTTTAAGGCGATGATAGCTCAGTGGTAGTGACGTCGGATACCGAGACGAAGGTCCCGGGTTCGAATCCTACAATGAGCTTGAGCTTTCGGTGAAGGAAAACATCGTGAGGAAACCATAGCACGGTGGTAGGGTACTTTGTAGTACCCGCCTGGCTGGCTACCACCCTCATGTTGAAAATCTGTCGCCAAGCACCTTTCGGTGTGTTCCGATAGCTGCACTTGAGAGCCAGTTCCTTCTAGGCTTTGTGTGCTTACCACCTTCGGCCGCATCGTCACTTACCATGGTGAGATTGCGGTCAAACACAGGCCTATAATAAGTAAAAAAAAAAAAAAAACTCAAAATACACGAATAAAGGAAAAGAACAATGAAAACATAACGTCACTCTACAAGTTCCCGCCAAAAAGTCCATTCGCACCCTTTTTAACACACTTTTTTTCTTCATCACACAACTATATGGCATTTATTTTTTAAAGACTCTGTTTTTTCATCGAGATCTTAAATCACAAAAAAAATCTGCTAAATGCTTATAATTTCATACAAATGTCTCCAAATAATAATCATTGATATTTAAATATAATACCATAATCGGTCCAACCATAACTTGTATGGTGGAATAAAGAATACCGTGTACGCAAAAATATTACACTTTTCTACCCGCTATAATAAACATACGGAACCAGTATACTAATACTTTTTCTCCCCACGCTTATCTCCTTACATTTTTCTTTTACTTTCTCACAAGCTTGCGGTTTTTGAGATGGAAATACAATACGAACCGACGAACACATATGCGATTTAAATGAATTACATTGTATTGCTTAGTCGGGGAAAAAACACTAACCAAATCCGCTTTTGACACGCATCAACAAAAAGATGTAGAAAGTTCCGCCCCATTTTTGGAAGTGGTTTTGGCTTTCCTCTTTAGGGTCCCGTACCCGAAGGTTGCCAAACGGGACCCTATTCATAAGACTCCGCTGTCCGTCCGTCCGTCCGTCCGTCTATCTTTCAGTGGGCTATATCTCATGATCGGTAATAGGTAGACAGCTGAAATTTTCAGATAATATGTATTTCTATTGCATCTATAACAACAAGTAAATACAAGAACTATTGTATTACAGAAAAAATATTAACTGTTAATAATTTTTCACCTTACGCCCATGTGACGGCAGCGAAACGGCCAAGCCACATATTTTGACTACGGTGTGTAGAGTTTATGAAGTTAGGGCTTGTAGAGTTAGGGCGTGTAGAGTTATATAAGCTTGGCTCTACATGAGATCTGTAGCCTTAGCACGAACCACTTTCGTATCGCCTTCGTAGCGTCATCGTATCGAGTAGATGTCATTTTTGACAGAAGTTCTATCGTCTACTCGAAACCTAGCTTGCGAGCTACGTTAAATTCGTCTAGAAATTTTGAAACATACATTTTTGATTTTATTGGTACACAATATTAAAATATTTATTTCCAATAACATAAACTAAATGAAATAATCAGCTTATCTTATATTATTAGCTAACAATATAAGGTATTACATCATCATTCCCATGTAAATGTTTTCTTTTTCACCATTGAAATGTGATGAATGTGGAAATATTTTTGAACGTACAGCAAGGAGTTCACGTGTTTAAAGGTTTGAATTTAGAACATAACAGACGAAGAGGATGAGTCTTGTGACTCCGTTAGAAATAAACTCGTCGATTTTCATTTCTAGATTTGTGTTTTAGCAGTTTTAGGGGATTTCATATAAAGAGTGGCTCAACTTGAACTATTGAATTCCCCTAACATTTATATACTTATTATAATTACGTATATGTAGGATGTTTCAGAATCAATGGGTTAATTATGGCCTAAAAAATATTTTTTTCGGATAGTAGTCAAACAATACATGAGGCTCCCGAATTGAATGTGTTTTAGTTAAAACTAACTTAAATACTATATTAAATGTAGAATAAAATAAAATAAAATAAAATAATTTTAACTAAATGATTCACCATATTTAGTTATAAGATTAAAAATAAAGAAATACAACAAAAAATCTTAATATTTTAAAAAAATAATACATTCAAAACATTTCAAATGAAACCTAAGATGCGAGGTGTTCACGTAACGCTCTCACTGAAAAAATCACGGTGACAAAGTCTACGTTAGCTGGCTTGCGAGTAGACGATACAATACGTCAGAATTAGTTCCAATTTCAAATTATATACCAAACCACGTTTACGTAGTGAGACGTGAGGTTAACGTAGTTGTTCGTGCTACCGATTTGAACGTTTGGCAGCATTCGAATGACACATTCCCATACAAATTTGAGTTAACTCTCTCGATACGAATACGTTACGCTTGCGATAGATTTTCGTGCTAAGGCCTCTGATACATTTTTGATAGTGCGAGCCATATGGTCCCGTCTTGGCAAAATTTTACATGATAATGTTTTTGGTGAGATTATATTAGCTAGCATATCTTCTTCAAAAACAAAACAAAACATCCTACAAAAATGTACATAACCTAACACATTTTGTTACAAGGCAGATAAATGTTTCTCATACGAGAACACGGGGCGTTTTAAACATACATTATACCTCATTTAACCCTTGTAACTCCGTCTCATCACTAGGCGGCCGCAAAATACCTTGCTCATTATATTTTTCCACGTTGTGCTTTATTCCTTTGGATTATAACTGAGAAGGCGCGCGTGTTTGTTAAATTTACCTTTTTATGCCCGCTGAGGAATGCCATGATTATGCGAAAGCATGGATGAAGTCATAAGGTTTAAATTTGCATATGATCTTTTTAGGCCCACTCAAGTAAACTTGGGTTAATTTTTACCATTTAAACCGAAAGTACATCACCCGATGGTACGTAATTCTAAAGGTACCAGTTCGCAGCCGACCGCAGGCATCAGCAGCAGGTGTCACTGTCGCTGCGACATTACTGGTTTCTATGTATTTCTATAAAATACCTTCAGTAGCTCTTCTTCTAGCGACACATCCCATATTACAGTATAAGGCACGAGTCGTGAGCATAGATAAGCAGTTGGTACGTAATTCTAAAGGTACCAGTTCGCAGCCGACCGCAGGCATCAGCAGCAGGTGTCACTGTCGCCGCGACATTACTGGTTTCTATGTACGTAATTCTGTAAGGTGGAGGTACTTCCCCAGTCGAGCTGCTCTTTGAGCGAATAAACGCTATGCTCTACCTCTCTCAAGTACCTACCTTCAGTAGCTCTTCTTGTAGCGACACGTCCCATATTACAGTATAAGGCACGAGTCGTGAGCACAGATAGGCAGTAGTGGGGGCAAACTTGCGCATGTACACTTTTGGCCAAATTACAGTAGCTAAATGACACGCAAGAATCCAATAGATGACGAGCATCGACTGACGAACCAATCATGTGCAGCTCGGCGCTCCCCCCTTCTTCATTCCGCCAAACAGACCGAAATATTAACTACTGCGCAGGTGTCAATTTATGCTCACGATTCATGCCGGTTACATACATACATAGGAACGGAAGGGAAAGAAGTAATGTCGCGACGACAGTGTCGCCTGCTGCTGCCTGCGGTCGGCTGCGAACCGGCTTTAATCCAACTTTTGGGTTATGTAACTTTGTGTTAAAATTATAGTATTAAGCAATGATGTAATTCGATTATGGATCTAATATTGAGACTACTGGATAAACTGCCACTAAGAAAGAGTTTTTCAAAATACTCTATGGAGGTGAAATAGAGGATATAATTAAACGGACAAGCGAACAAACAAAAATACTCTTTTTTCGGACATTAGTGTAATAAAAACTTACGGGCCATACGCCTGATGGTAAGCAGTAACCGTAGCTATATGGACGCTTGCAACACACAATGCATCACTCACGCGTTACCGACCCTTCCCCCTCCCCAATGAGCTCTGGCGACCGTACTCACGCGCAGTACCACAACATTGGTGCTGATTCTGTTGTTTACAACTAAACTAATTTTAGTCTCACTATTTCTCTTTCTAACAAAGAACATAAGAAAAGGATGTAAGAAATTTAGTCCTGTCAAATTTTCCAATGCTTATTTTCAATATTTTTGTCGCCATCTATCGCGGTTACGTCTCAATACCCGCAAATGAAGACGGCAATAACTAATTTGACAGCTTTAAATATATTCTATCCTTTTCCAGTAATATTTGTAAGAAAGAGATGTGATGTGACTAAAATTAGTTTAGTGCGATTTACAACAGAATCGGCACCAATTGTTATTTGGCTGCGGTATTCTGTAAGGTGGAGGTATTTGTTCAGTCAAGCTGTTTTTTGAGCGCATAAAAACTCTCTACTAAATAATAACCATAGATTATAAATAAATGCAACTTCTACTATCCTAAAATTGTCGTATAACTGGCCCAATTTTCATATTGTATCAAAACTCAACAGATGTTCCATTGTTTTAACATGACGTCTCAAGGAAATGAATGCCGTTATGTAAACAAGTGAAATTTCCGTAGGGCGTCCTCGGTAACTTAGACAATGTTTTGGAAACCTTGTGGAATTATAAGTGGTTATAATCTTGTTATGTTTACTGTACATTTTATTTTGTTGGATGTGAACTGATTTTGAAGCGCTCGTGGTGTAGCATGATTAGCCGATCTTAAGAGTGCGTATAAAGCAAAATAACAATCTTAGAAATGAAATTTACCCAAGTGAATAGTATTTAAATGAAAAAATATTTTTATATGGGTATTTTCATTATATACGCGAGGGTTCTGCCTGAGCAAAAACATAATGGAATGAAATTTCCTCGATAGAAAGAAATCACAAAGCTACCTCTAATAATAATGAATTTTCGGTTTTATTCGTTCATGGTGTATCTAATTAAGACAAAAATTCGATAAATAATTACACTAACATATGACCTAGGGCTGCTACTAACGATTTTTTAAAATATTTTGTACTTTACGAGTTATTTAGATAAAAAGCGCTTAGTTCATTTTTGTTCTGCGAAACACGCTATCTCCATCTCATCTCCACGCGAAGATTAGACATAAGTTTGTTTCATCTGACATTGCCATATTTTTCTGGCTTGGTACGCACTCTTAAGAGGAAAGGATGGTTGCAAGAAATTTGAAAAATAGGTTTTTAACATATCTTTTGCTGTCGCGCTGTGTCCGAGCTATCCCGCTCGGGGCGATAGAGACAACTGCAGCTTGGACCGATTATACCTATTAAAATTAGACGAAATCGCTTTTTCGTAATCTCCGGGTTTCTCCTTAAAAAATGGATTGATTTAAAAAAAAAACAAGAATCATAATAAGAAGGCCTTTGGCTATGTCTGTCGGTTTTACTTTATTTTTTTATATTTTGTCAAATTTGTTCGCTGGACGTCTGATAAGGGCGTTAAAAATGGTAAGTTTTTGTGATTTTAGAAGGCTCCTAATTCTTATTATAATTATTTGATGGAGAAAAACACAACCGAGGGACATACAGTGTTGCATGGTAAAATAATCATTGCTCTAGTGTCATTATCCAGAGAGGAAACTGAGGATTACGTTTGTATAGAATAAACGCCATCAGCATTTCCTCTTAACTACTTAAAAAATATGTCTTTTTTTTTCCTATCCAGTAAAGTTTACACATAGACATAGAATTAACATAGCACTGCTCTAATTAAACTGGGTCACCTGTAAAGACTGTAAACACTACTGTCAAACGGCTACCAACTGTAAATTGATTAAAAACCTTGAAGCGAAGGCACAAGTTCCCAAACTCAGTTGCGTCCCCATTCCAGCGTTAAGGGCACTAAGTCCCCCCGAACAAAACGAATCAACATTTTCTTTTGTTGTTTGTTCATTTTATTTAATGAAATGTCCGATTTCGTTTAAACTTCTCACAATGGGGGCATGGAGTTGCTTAGATGCGGGCTTTTAGAAGCTACGTTACGGTATGGTTATGTTAAGTAAAGAAAAGCGAGTTATAGTTTGTTTCTCTCACAATGGGCTAGATGAAAAAAAAGCTATTAAGGCGCCGATCCCACAGAGAGAGTTCTAGAGTTCCGAGTTCTGTATTCCGTGTTGACTATTGTGCACACAGCAAGCATTCTAGATTCTAGTTCTAGAGTTCTGCAATATTCGCTACTGATCGCACATCATACACTTTTTTTACTTTCAAAGGCCCCACATAGCTTACGGCCAACGCGGAATGCAGAACTCGGAACGCGGAACTCTAGAACTCTTCTCTGTGGGATCGGCGCCTAACAGTAAAAATACACTCCAATTTAAATATTAACAAATGTAAATTATACAGCTTTTCAAATTAAATACATACGAGTACATTAGCAGGCAAAGTGATTAAAAATGACAGTCTAAAAAAACAAAAATAAACACGCTTTAAAAAGCCCTGCACTAAAAAGTGTTAAATAATTATAAAATTGAACCTAAGTATATTCTTTGTCTATCACGTAAGGGCCTAAATGTAAGCAATTTTTGTAATTAATTTCAATATTTGAATGAAAAAGCGTGGGCGCTTTTCACTTTGTAATTTACGATATTTCTTTATGATACTGATAATGCTTAGAAATTCTATTGGGTTTCAAGGAAAAGCGCCCCACGCTTTTCATTCAAAAGCGTGTTCATAAATACTGTACTTTGAGGAATTATCATGTATGTTTAATTTTAATTTGTAGTTGCATTTAATAAACATGCACGGGTAATGAATACTACTTAATTTGCATAAGGCTGAGGACCGATTGTGGCGGAGCAATAAGCGAAACGATTTTCACATGAATAATCCGGCTAGCTACAACTCTCAAGGGCGTCCGATCCTTCCCTCCTCCCCAATGAGCTCTGGCGACCTTACTCACGCGCAGGAACACAACATAAAGTTATTTGGCTGCGGTATTCTGTAAGGTGGAGGTACGCACCCAGTCGAGCTGCTCTTTGAGCGAATAAACGCTACACTCTACCTCTCAAACTTGTATAAAATACATTTAAATATTTTTTGTATGTTGTAATCAATAAACTAATTACTGACTGAAAAAGCTGAGTAAAATAAAATAAAGCCGCATTTTAAAAAATCCTACTTCCTACTCACGTGTGACATAATTACGCCGTAATAGCTGAACCGATTTAGATGAAACTCAGCCAATTGATAGATAAAAGATAGGTACCCTGGGAAAACTTTAAATCCATCAGGAACGCGGAAAACTTAATTTATTTGTGATCGAAAAAGTTTGACTTTTAGTATGAAAAGTTTTTTGTTTAGTTTTCAGTGTTGATCCATTAGTAAAAGTTGTTCAGCATTACTAACTCAACATAGGTTTCGAAAATATGTCATCTCGAAATCTCCAGTCTAACGCATTTACTAACGAAGCGTTAACAAATTCAAAGTTAAGAAAAATAAAAGAAAACCAGTATAAGCCTCGGAATCAGAAAGCTAGTCCTCGTAGTTGCTCCATAAAACTTTCTTCATCCAACATAGTTTGCAGAATACATGATTACAAAACAAAGTTACAACTCGACAGTACACACAGTACTATAAACCCGCTCACAACACTAAGCCATCACCTTTGTTTGTGAGTGCATTTCTAAATTTTCTTCCTGAAAACACAGCAGTGCACAACGTACGCTTTAAAACGAATTACCTCCATGAGTAAGCGTTAATAAGGTCAGTTTATATTGCAACGGGACGCGACGTGACCGGGGCGGGAATGGTCACATGGAGGAAAATGCCTTGGTCAACCAACGTGGGATTCTTTGCACGTTTCGAGCATTATTTTTGACACTGACACGCTTAAAGAAGTAAATACATTTTCAGCTTAGCAGGGTGAATTTGTTCATAAAAAAAGCTTACATTTGTGTTAGCGAATAATATTCTATAACATTACGTCCTCTCCGTGACATAATTAGTCAATTATTACACGGAAAAGCGTGATCTAAGAGCGGGTCACACGTGCTATAAAATAGTATACGATACTCGTCCATTAATTAATGCTAATGTTATTTAATTTTTAATTTATATAGACTACTAAAATCACACGTATAGTACCATACTTTTAAATATTTCCACGGAAGAAAAAGCGAATGAGAAAATATTATTTGCAATTCGTCTTTATCGAACGAAAAACGGAATCACATTTCACTTAATATAATAAAATATACTATACACCCTTTTACGTCTGAAGGGAGCTGATGGAATGTTGCTATTTAGTTCATTTATTTACAAAACTAAATCAATGATTTAAACATTGATTTGCTTTATGTTTAATCACAATGTTTTATCATAGAATTTTTAATCGATGATTGGGCCTTCCACTAGAATAATTAATATACGTAAACACGTCACGTTACATTCACGTCCGACTATAAACAGACTACAGTCACTCGTGAAATTCACATAATATTCAAAGGTCGTTTGGTAAACATTTTCGTACATATCAGCGGATTTTAGTGTAAGCAGATGGAAATAATTACAATTCTAGCATCAAAAGCAGATCATTATTTAGCAAACATTATAGTTTTCGGTACATACGAGGTTTAATAACTGACGTCTGCGTAAATCTAGTATTTAACTGGGATCAAAAGCACATATTAAATCCGGAATATGATTTATCTATAAATTAATTAGGTATCATCCAAATCCGGTGAACTACTACGAATAACTCAAAACCGGCCAAGTGCGAGTCAGGCTCGCACACGGAGGGTTCCGTAAAGACGTTTCTTTTAAGTACGTTTCTTGAAAATGAAAATTAAAATCCTTATCGGCTTACCTATTTACGTTATTTTAATTTTGAGTGATTGTCTGGGGCGAATCAAAGGAAACACGCGAGTAACTATCAAAACTTTACTGTTTTGTATCAATAGTTCTATGTCTTAATCTAAAACATATGCCCACGTGCGTACACCCCGATATAGAACAATACACTGGGTCAAAGGTGGCGGTGTACTACACGCGGGCGCAGCCCAGAGGCATGGGACCGCTGAGGGGCGAGGGGTAGTGATACTACATCACGTTGTGCTATATTCTCCCCCTCCAGGTCACTAACGCGGCCCGAGTGTGACCTGGCCGGTCTTCCTCGCCGTGGCTTACGAGCCACATCTCTAGTCCCTTGATACGGTGTAAGGGAGCTGGCATGGTATTTACCGAAAATGTTGCCACTCCTATCTTTAACTTTGAAAGTAGTAGGACTCGCCACTTCAACGTTAGGACCAGTACGACGACGCGCAACTTTGGCAGGTCCTCGATGAGGTAAGTCAACGACTATAGGGCACACCTCTTTCTTTATAGGTGTAACGCGATACGGCGGGACGGCGATTGGATGATGGTCTCCGGTATCTATCCTGTGGACAGCAAAAGTGGTAGCAGCTCCCCCTGGTTCAAAGATATCTTTGTTGTCTTCCAGGACTGTGGACAACTGCACGCGCTCGTGAGCTGCCAGGAGCGTTCCTTCATCTTCGCGCAATAGGTCAACGGCGGAGCAGACGAGATCCCCTTCACCCTCACCTTCATACTCCAGTACAAATGTACCAGGCTTATCACGCAAAGACCAACGATCTCTACCAAAATCAAATACCATACCAGCATCCCTAATAAAATTAATCCCCAACAGAGAATCGGTTGCACCTGGTAATACAATAAACTGCGTAGGTACCACTATCCCTTGCACCTCAACGTTAACTATAGCAGTTTCTACAACATCAGTATTAGTTACACCATTTGCAAATTTAAAATCATAACGCACTCTCTCAAAAGTGTGATTATTATTGCACAAATAATTACGCATACTAACACTCGCGATTGATTGTTTCGCACCAGTATCTATCAAAAGCTTAGCCGTGTTATTGTACACTTTCACACACATAACTGGTCTACTACGAGGCGGATGCGTTGCCGAGACCGCGGCAATCGACTGAAAAGCCGAGACGTCTGATGAATCCTTGCATTTCGTACAATTAGAGCGAATCACGCCTGGCGGCCCGCAGCCAAAACAAGTTATCTGCGGGTACGATGAAGAAGCAGGCGTACTTTTCGCTTCTTTAGGTTCACTCTTGTCTCGTAGCTTGGAGCAGTTAGCTTTCTCATGCCCATACTGTTTGCAGTATACACACCTTAATCTGACCTTCGATGTTTTAGGTATAGTACCAACTAAAGGAGTAGGAGTAGGTTTTTGAGTAACAGCTAGGGGCTTCACTTCTGATTCGCTTGGTTTATCCTCTTTAGGACGGCCCTCATCAAACATATCTTCCAGTCGCCGTGCTTCGTTTAACATAGCAGCAAAAGAGTTGAATGCACTTCGAGGCATTTTCTCTCTAATCCTGGAATGCAATAGGCCGTAAACCATATCCAGCTGTACTTCCTCCCTAAGGTTATCGGGTGGTATCTGGGCGATCAAGGCTCTTGCCTTGCACACGAAGACGTCTGTAGACTCATCACCTTGTTCTTTACTGAAGAGCACTCGATAAATTCTATGAGGTGGGAGACGTGGGCCATAGGTCTGTTTCAATAAATCCATGGCCTCTGACCAATTTTCAACCGAAGCTTTGACACCTTGCCACCAGGTTGCTGCCAACCCAGTGAGAAGCATAGGTAGTCCACGCAGGGCAATACCATCCGTGATGCTGACGCACTCCTTGTAGATCTCAATAGCGTCAATAAACGCTACGACGTCGCTGTCCTTAGCGCCGTCAAAACGCGCCGTGCACTTAGCAAAATTGCCATGATGAAGTACAGGTGTAGGTGATACACACGAAGCTGCAGGCGACTGCATCTGAAGCATCTGCGCGAGTTGCAGTAGTTGCTGGTCGGTGATTATAATCGGAGTCGGCGCGATGGACGAGCCGGGTGCGGGCGGCGCAGCCGTTGCGGGCAGCGGCGCGGCGGCATCGCTAGGCGCACTTGCGCCTGATCGCGACTCACTCTCCCCCTTGTCTTTATCCCCTTGACGTGTAGTCGGAGCCATTATCGTAGACAAGTACAGAACACGTGAGTAGATGTAAAAAAGTCTATCCCATGTAACGTAAGAATTCGCCTACATAAATGTGTACTTAAGTCCAACACATGTACCAATCTTGAATAACAAAAATAAGTCCCACTTATATCAACAAAAGATAACAAAAAGTTCTATAAACATCACCACGTAATATTAGGTACGATAGGCAGGATGTAACTTCTTGTAACAAGAAACAAGACTAAACATAAACAAAAGCTGAACATAAACACTCGCGGTTATCGCAAGGCGGAATGTCTTTGTGTCATCGTCCATAGCACTAATCTAAAAATGTTCATTAAAATTAAAACTAGGTACTTATCGTCCCTTCGGTAGAGTGCAGCCTCGTGTCAAATGTGCTATGCAGGCGCCAGCTATGTGCGCCCTCTCACGCACTAGATGTGCAAACAGGTTGGCGAGGCGAGGGTAACCAGGATAGGCCTCCAGCAACACACATCCAGCCGTAGAAAGATGGTACAACACTCAATGGCACGGCACTCATTTACGTGACTTAAAGAACAGTCAACGCGACCAGATACACACGTAAATAGGTACGATAGTTCAAAAGTACAAAGTTATAAAAAGTAAAATGTTCACAGATAGTTCACACTAAATAGGTAGCACGATTGTTATAAACACAGTTTATAGGAACACATACGTTTGAGTCACAAAACGAATAAAATGCATTCACTGGTTCCGAAGAGCCGAACGTTGGGTAGCCATTTATCGGCTTACCTATTTACGTTATTTTAATTTTGAGTGATTGTCTGGGGCGAATCAAAGGAAACACGCGAGTAACTATCAAAACTTTACTGTTTTGTATCAATAGTTCTATGTCTTAATCTAAAACATATGCCCACGTGCGTACACCCCGATATAGAACAATACACTGGGTCAAAGGTGGCGGTGTACTACACGCGGGCGCAGCCCAGAGGCATGGGACCGCTGAGGGGCGAGGGGTAGTGATACTACATCACGTTGTGCTATATCCTCTAATTTTCAATTTAATAACATTTTCATTATTTATTGTTATAGCGGCAATAGAACCATTGAAACCAGAATTGTTTCGAACTGTGCGGGCTCAAAGGAGCTTTCTTCCGCGGACGCTCGGACTGTGGAATGAGCTCCCCGCCGTGGTTTTCCCAATGGAGTACAGCATGGGGTTCTCCAAAAAGGGTGTGAAGCGGTTTCTTCAGGGTCGGCAACGCGCGAGTGATACCCCTGGTGTTGCAAGCGTCCATAGGCTACGGTAACTGCTTACCATCAGGCGGGCCTTATGCTTGTTTGCCACCTTAGTGGTATAAAAAAATTATAGAAATACACATTCTGTGAAAATGTCAACTGTCTATCGATTCCGGTTCATGAGATACAGATACAGCCCACTGACAGACGGATGGACGGACAGCGGAGGCATAAAAAGTAATCATTAACTTTACAACCTGTCCCCCGCGGTTTCACTTACGTTTCCGTTTTTTTTGTCTTTTAGTTCAATCTTTCGCTTTTGGAATTTTAGTTTTAAATTACGATAAGTACGATTACAAAAAAAAAATCGTCATCATACAGAACGTTACAAAAAATAAATGTAATCATAAATAACAAAGCAAGAAATAAATCAACAATTTTGTTGATCAATCCAACATATTTATTTGATAATCATATTTACCAAACAAACAACACTAATATTGCGCCTGTGTTTTATTTATTTACATAATACTTGTTGTATTGTAGTGTTCTCGTTACATTCCGTGTCAATATTATATTGTGATTTATTGTTCTGTACAGCGCAGTTTGATACAGTGGTTTATTTTTAAACTAGTTTTTGTTTGGAGATATTTCGCCGATTTATGAACTATGCGTTGAGGTAATCCATTTTTTTTAGTTACAATCGTTTTTTTTGTCTTTTATTTGGGAGATTTGGCGTTTAGATGCGATTCTGGATTTTCATATCTAAAAGTATCGTAGTGGACTATCGATACTATCGAGGTATCGATATATAAATTTATCGATTTTTATTGACAAAACTGACATCTATCTATGAGAATGACATTTAATATTGATAAAAAATCGAGTTTATCGATAGTTTAATGTTCGGTTTGTCGGACTGTGGAATGAGCTCCCCGCCGAGGTTTTCCCAATGGAGTACAGCAAGGGGTTCTTCAAAAAGGGTGTGAAGCGGTTTCTTCAGGATCGGCAATGCGCGAGTGATACCCCTGGTGTTGCAAGCGTCCATAGGCTACGCTAACTGCTTTCCATCAGGCGGGCCGTATGCTTGTTTGCCATCTTAGTGGTATAAAAAAAAATTACCCATGCTCGGCACGCAGATCAGATGAAGATGGACAAGTGCGAGTAGGTCTCGCCCACCGACACACGAACAACAAAATGATCTCAGAAGAGTTCCATTTTCCATTATGTGTTCCGGAAGCCTTAAAAACATGTTATTCAATTTCAGATTCCAATAAAAATAACGCTCAATAAAATGATTTTCCTATTTCTGCTGATAACATCAGCCTTAGCCGAGAATGGAACCGAAATAGTCACGTGCGACGGACTCATATTCCACAATGTTTACTTCAATAAAGAATTGCTATTCTCAAACCTCGGCAGACCTTGTAACTTGGTCATGCACAAGTTCTCTGGGATTTTATTCTTCAGTCATACCATAGAGAATGGTACCCACGTAGACTTCAAGATCATGGGTTGCCACGTCGCGAAAAAGAACTGCCTGGATATTAAAGGAATAGCTGGAGGCTATGCCGTAGCTTACGACCCTGGAAACGACGATATTTATTTTGGTGGTCATACTGGTATATACAAATACAATTTCTTAACAAAAGTAGCAGATTTCTTTGCTGAAGAAGGAAAATCCATTTGGAGTATATTCATCAAAAGACATTTCTACTACATCGAATACCCTTCGCAGCAGCTCTACGTTTACCAGGATGATAAATTCGCTAGAGTACTTGAAGCTATGAAAATAGAAATTGATCATTTCTATATTTCTAAAGATAAAGATATATTTTTCTCAAACAAAACAGCGTTGTACAAAGTTGATCGAGGCAAAAAAGATCCTATAGTTTTAAATGACGACGTGTTAGTGCGTCAAATTTCAGAAGACTCCTACGGTGATACATATTTCCTGACACGTGATGGTATTTATTTAGAAGATAAACCATATAATATACTTAAGAAGGTCGCAAATATTGATCAAGCTTTTGGGCTCACATTTGATGAGCTAGATCACATGATTTATTCTGATAAAGATGCTATTTATAAATTAACTCCAAGTAAGCATATGGAAGTATGTTATGATGCTCTAACTGCTGCTAAAGATAATACTGAAAGGACTGTTGAGAGAAAATGAACATCTTTATATTAAATAATTAATGAGAAAGAATAATAAATAGCTTTGAGTATATACTGCTGTAATTTTAATAAAAATTAAATGAACGTGTCAAAATGTGTGTCAAAATACAGTCTTAAATCTTGAATTTTGCACAGTAAAACACAGACAGAGAGACTTACTTTCGCAATAAAACCTAACATAAGTGTTATGTATTACGATAAGAGAATACAAGATATTACAATGTCTCCATAATACAAAAACAAAATCTTATCTCCAGTTTGTTTTAAAGTCACCATGAATAATGTTTAATAAACTAACTGTATATTTTCTTAACTTCTAAACATTATCATTATTAATAACAATATTCGACATTATGCGTGCTGATTTTGTCATGGAGTCATGTACCACTTAAATTATTGTGTGATTATTAGTAATTGTGTTTGAAGAATTTGGATATTCAAAATGTGAGTATTCTGTTTATTACTGGTTTGTTTAAAATAGTTTAAAAATCATCCTCCGCATCCAGCTAGTCAAGAAATAGAGCTGTTTTAGGAGAGGCATATATCTAGCAGTGGACTATGACAGTTAGGAGTGGGCACTTCATTATTATGTGTATGTTGCTTCAGTATTAGTGCTGGGGCTTTTTTTCATGTTAAGTTGTAAGATGTAACAAGAAATTCGTAAAAAATAAACTTCAGTTATTTTTTTACAATCACAGACAATTCTGTAGCAATGATTTCTTAAATTTCAGGCAAACACAAGAAATGGCATCAACGCTTATTATAGTTTTATCCATTTTAACTACAATAGAAACCTTACCAGACACCACCTGCAACCGAATCCAAATAGGAGAGCAATGGTACCACAAAGAACTGATGTGGGCAAACCTTGGAAGACCTTACAATCTGAACGTCCACAAAACCTCTAACATTCTATTTTTCAGTTATTCTGTACCTGAAACTTATTCAGATGTTGATTTCCAGCTAGCATTCTTCAATATTGACACTAAAGATTATCAAACGATCGCTGGAATAAGAGGTGGATGCTCCATTGCTATAGATCAAGGCAATGATGAAATTTACTTAGGAGGTAGCGATGGCATATATAAATATAACATGCTCACAAGACTGGCAGATTTCTACAAAGAAAAAGGCAAAAACATCTGGTCATTATTTTACAAGAAAAACCTATTTTACATCAGTTACCCTGACCAAAAGTTGCATATAGAAATCGATGGGAATTTTGCTCCTGTGCGTGAATTTGAAAATGTTGAAGTCGATCATTTTCATATTACACATAATAATGATATATATCAGGCAAACAAAACTGGATTGTATAGATACAATAATGAGAAAAGAGAAATTGGTGTTGTTAATGAGTTGATAACTGTCAGACAAATTGTTGAGGATAATGATGGTGATTTATTTGTATGCACTAATTTTGGTATTTTTAAAGATGGCAAATTTGATGGTCTGGGCAAAATTTGGGATTCGAAGAATATCTATGGACTGGCGTTTGATAAAGATAACAATTTTATATATTCTGATGATAAAAGTATTTATAGGTTAACGCATAGTGATGTGGGATGTAATATTAAAGATCCGCATTGGTAATTTTGCACTTTCTTTTTCTGCCTAAAAATATTACTATCGTATTTTAACAAAGGAATGTAGGTTATTTATGAGTAATAAAATGGTACTAAAAATTTAAAAACTTTTGAAATGGTGTCCAAAAAATGCTTTAAATATATACATTTTAATTGCGCAGTAGTTTTAAACCTAAAAGCCCCGAAAAAATAATCACAAAATGCATTTCGAGTATTGAATAAAAATTCAGTACAAAAAGAGAATGTAATTTTAAATATGGGATAATTATTGTAAAAATAAAGTCACTCAGAATGAATCAGTTAATCGGCGCATTAAAAAGTGTGTTTAAATAAAAATGAGCGGTTTTAAATCTCCGTTCCGTTTTAAAACTTGATCATCGATGTTTCGGCGGAGCCCTGAGGTTTTATTCATCATTCGAAAATAACGTGATATTTTAAAATTTAAATCCGCTTCACATGTCGCGATAAATTGAAACATGTATCGGCCGCTGTTATTATCCGCTGCGTCGTGGTTGTTCGGTTTTTTCCGTTAAAAAATAATTTTATTCCGGATGAATTTAAATATGGTTTGCGGATATGTTTAATTTTAATACGTAACAGCTTTTGTATGTTTGCAGCAGCTGGTCCGGCTTGCGATTATCTCTCTACTCAGTTCGTTTTATATTATTTTACTCTGCAGAGTAAAATGATGTTTCATGTTGTTGCAAGGAAATAACTACCATTTAGGACTCTGGTCTTAGGTGTGTTTCGTATAATGAAACGAGAATAGGTTTTCATGTGAATATAAATAAAATAATGGATATTTATTTACATATAAATTGAAATGAACAATTTTGATATTGATTTTTTCAACATTTTTTTAATATTCTTTTTTAGGGTTCCGTAGCCAAATGGCAAAAAAACGGAAACCGTATAGATTCGTCATGGCTGTCTGTCTGTCTGTCCGTCCGTATGTCACAGCCACTTTTTTCCGAATCTATAAGAACTATACTGTTGAAACTTGGTAAGTAGATGTATTCTGTAAACCGCATTAAGATCTTCACACAAAAATAGAAAAAAAACAATAAACTTAGGGGGTCCTACTTAGAACTGAAACTCAAAATTTTTTTTTCATCAAACCCATACATGTGGGTATCTATCGATATGTCTTCAAAAATGATATTGAGGTTAATAGTTTGCGCGAGAGACACTTCCAAAGTGGTAAAATGTGTGTCCCTGTAACTTCTAAAATAAGAGGATGATAAAACTAAAAAAAATATATGATGTACATTACCATGCAAACTTCCACCAAAAATTGGTTTAAATGAGATCTAGTAAGTAGATTTTTTTTAATACGTCATAAATCGTAAACCGCAATTTACCTTTCATTCAATATTTTTGGCGTTTTTTTTTTTCATAGCAGAGAGATTTTTTAATATTACACGGAACCCTCCGTGTGCGAGTCCGACTCGCACTTGGCCGGTTATTTGTATAAAAGTAAACAAAGTCAATAATAAGTAGTACCTACACTACTTATTATTGACTTTGTTCACTTTTGCATCTTCACAATGGTAAACATTAAAAATATCAATATAGTTAAATTAAAACGAATAAAAAATCTTATACCTACCCACTAAAAGTACAACAATTTATTTTTGTTTCGACTTTTGTAAATCCGTTTCATTCACAAAACGAATTTAAAATAAAACAACTTAAAAGTTAGCATCAAAGCGTTCTTGCGGCTAAGCTGCATTTTTAAACCTCAACAGACAAACTTTCCTAATGAAAATTTCAACTCCCATTAAAATGAATACGCTGAATGCAACAGGTATTTTTTAGAAAACAAAAAAAGGAGTTCGTTAACAAAGCCAACAGCAATGTATCGGTCAACTATCAATACTGCATCGATACCTTTTTCCGGCCTATCGAATAGATTGTTCAGCAAAAAATATTGGCTGGAGATATGTTGAAATCTAGCCTCTGTGCGGGATCTTTGAAAGTGATGCCACTAAAAATTCTTTTTGTTTTAATATTAGTCAGTGTGCGATGTTGTGGTGTTATTTTGTAAGTAGAATGTGTTTCAAAGTGTGTTTGGAATGCTTTTGAAATATTTGAGTTTTTGCTGTTGAAGTACAAATATCTTAGTTTGTATATGTCACCGTATTTTTGTGAAAACCGTTAGTTTAAAATCTACCTAGCGAGATTGTAAACTGTCGATTTTTTGTCATGGATATAGATTATAAACTATCGGAAATTAATACGTTATATTGTAAGCAGTATGATAATTTCACAATCAATCGGTAGTTTATAATATCGCTACATAGATTATAAACTAACGGTGTTCACAAAAGCGTGACATATATAAATCTTATGAAAACAAAAATTGGGGACATTTACCGTTACCTGTTGTTTACTTACTCCTGTTCATTTAGAGCCATAAAGATTTATTTACCAATAAATGAACCAAAAAATTATAATTAAAACTTGTAATATCATGCCGTTTCTTTTTTTAAATAAAGAAAATAATAAATCCCTTTTCCAAAGTAATGTCAGATTAAGAATTCAACCAGAGAAATAAACTTCAAAGCAAAACTACATAAAGTAAACTAAAATTATGCACAAATACATTCACGTCGCGCACAAAGTGCACAGTAGTAAACTAGATTTACAGTCAAAAATTTGTCAAAATTCACGGCAAATTCGTACCGGGCACAGCGTAAATTAAATTTAACAATTGCGGATCCCCGCACTCTCATAGTGCATACTGATGCGTATTTTTTGTTCCACATTTTTCACTATCAAGCCCACTGTGCGGCTTTTTCATGTCAAACATGAATTTTAGCTCTTTCCTCGTAGTGTAAATGTGTTACAACTGTCAGAGCTAACTGAATATAAATCTATCGTATGTTTTTATTTGTTTCGGATATTTCGCGGAGTATGTGAAGTCAGGGTAAGTGAGCAAGCAACCGTTTTTATTTTGGTTATTGTGAGAATTTTTGATTACCTTTGCAATACGTTACATAGATATTTAAGATTGTTCTTGTATGTGTGAAGTTTTAGGCGCCGATCCCACAAAGAGAGTTCTAGAGTTCCGAGTTCTGCATTCCGTGTTGACTATTGTGCACAGCTTGCTGTGTGCACAATAGTCAACACGGAAGTCTAGAGTTCTGCAATATTCGCACATCATACACTTTTTTTACTTTCAAAGGCCCCACATAGCTTACAGTCAACGCGGAAAGCAGAACTCGGAACGCAGAACTCTAGAACTCTTCTCTGTGGGATCGGCGCCTTAGTTTCCATTATAAATAAAATATTTGTCGCGTTTTACACTTTTATGCCTGTGAAAAACCTTATGTATTCTTTGAAGGATAACATCGCGAGGAAGATATAGCAGCAGGGTACTTTTTAGTATTTATTTATTTTTAAAAAGGTACGTCAACAGCACACACGTTGAAACGGTTATAAAGTAATAAGTTAGACTTTTTCTGGGTAAGCGTGCTACATCCTCGGACTCGTCATAACTCCTCATGGGGTCAGTCGAAGGTCAAACGCAAGCCCATTTAACATAAAAAAAAAAAGTTTGGGCGACGACAATCCTATGTGTGTGCCAATTACAGACATATTTAGAATTAGAATTTGAAAATAACCCCAGTATAAATACAGTCTAATTTGAAACTACTCTCTCTCCGTCTGACGCGAGTTTAACATTTTTTACCCATCCCAAAAAGTGCACAACGCCGCTAAAGTAGTTTTCACTTCAAAAAGAAAACTAAAATAGCAGAAACAGAAGAAAAGTTGAGTAAACTAAAAAACACAAATGCCCGCTTAGCTATTGCATATGGCAATAATACAGTACAAAATTATGGCGTAAAGCAGGCTCTAGGCGGTTCTCGCCATGCTGCCATCCTCTAGTAGAAAACTTGTCACCATGCTGTTCCGTATGGAGTCAAAGCTATTTTTAAAATTCGTTTAAAAGAAGAGGTACAGATGGTACCACGAGTGGTGAGCACAGATAGGCAGTAGTGGGGGCACGCTCGCGCATGTACACTTTTGACCAAATCACAGTAGCCAAAATGACACGCGAGAATTCAATAGACGATGAGTATCGACTGACGAACCAATCGTGTGCAGCTCGGCGCTCCGCCCTTCTTCACCGCCAAACAGACCGAAAAATTAACTACTGCGCAGGTGTCAGTCTGTGCTCACGACTCGTGAACCTTACTATACCTTATGTGCTCACGACTCGTGAACCTTACTATATCTTATTACGTTTAGTTGGTATTGTAAATTATGACAAACCACTCATTCCCGTTGAAATCCTATGTTAGTTTTTACCTGAAACAAATAAGACAAAAATATTAATATTAATAAAGAGATCAAGTGAGTTCTGCTTAAAAAAAAAACAGTTGTTCGGATTCCGTAATGATCAAATAGTAATTTGTAAAATGTACCTAAAGCACTTATTACACGTTCCTATTTTTAGGATCCTAACTAGGAAATAGGAACGTGTAATCGCAGAAAGAACGGTTAGTGTCCTAAGTAGTGAGATAGGAAGGTCCCAACCGCTCTGCTTCCTTAAACAGGAAAGTGTAATCGCGTCGCTCCGATTTAGGACGTTTAGGGATGTAACATTGTTCTTCAAAACATCGATGTTTTGAAATAATTATATAAGGCTTCTAAAGTCTTGGCGTATATTTTGAGGGATGAATGTATAGGTCGTTAGTAATCAAAAAACAATAATAGAATAATAATCCGTACAATATATACCTAATTATTTCAAAACATCGATGTTTTGAAATAATTATATAAGGCCCTACTAAAGTCTTGGCGTATATTTTGAGGGATGAATGTATAGGTCATTAGTAATCAAAAAACAATAATAGAAAAATAATCCGTACATTGAAAGTACTACATTATTTATAAATTAATACTTGGTACTTACTTACATAAAGTTCAATTTTGTTTTATTTTAATATAAAGGAGCTCATTTGTATTCATTGAAATTTTAATTTGTGTGATCGGTTTGAGAGAATAAAAAACTTAAAACATCGGAAGAACATCGATGTAAGTATAGTTATATTTTTTTTAAATCGACCTTTGTTACATCCCTACGAGTCGTCCGTCCCGCTTTAAGTATAGTTGCTATACTCTTTGCCGCGTCCTAGTTAGAAAGCAAGATAGTGTAGTGTAATAAGTAGCTTCCTGCTTCCTTGTTAGAACCATCCTAGTTAGGATCCTAAATATAGGAAGATGTAATAAGCCCTTAAGATCGCTCAAAGAGCAGCTTTTTTAATACTACGTAGTCGGTAAATAAGCATACGGCCCGTCTGATGGTAAGCGGTTACCGTAGCCATATGGACGCTTAGAACACACGAGGCATCACTCACGCGTTACCGAACCTTCACTCCTCCCCAATGAGCTCTGGCGACCTTACTCACGCGCAGGAACACAACATAAAGTTATTTGGCTGCGGTATTCTGTAGGGTGGAGGTACTTGCGTTATTTATTTAGAATTATGTCTGTGGTTTTTATCTATCTATTGACCAATTTTCATGCAAATACATTCTCCCATTACAACGGGTAAGTAGGACTTCGACAGTCAATCGCATTCAAACCAAACTGATCAAAATGGAGAAATGAGAATGCGAAATTCCAATTGATTACCGACATATTAATAACGTAACGCGCGAACGTAGTGGACGTGTTTACGTTTTGTTGCAGTGAATAAATTTATTCGTTCGTCGTAATGTTTATTTACTGTCAAGCATGTAGCAGAAAAGTGGCTGATGAACTAATAATGAAGTGTTCTGAAAGTAAATGTGAGAAAGTCTATGACTTAATGTGCCTTGGGATAAAACAAAGTGATTTCGAATCCTTTTCGACGGAATATAAACATCAGTGGGTATGCCTCGAATGTGTTAGCTCGAAACCAAAACGTTTGGGCAATGATACACCAGGGGCCCAATTCTCACTTCCCTCGAACTAGCCTTCGAATCGAACTTACGGTTCAAGTCCTATTCGACTGTAAAATTTCGAGGGGCGGAGTCAATTCGAACGGTCCCGACCAATCAACGCTCTAGCTGACTGGTTTCCCTTCTAAATATGCCGGCCTTGAAATTGCCAGAATAACGTAACGTTCGTAAAAGTTAGAATTCGTGCTTTTTTCGATCGAGCGATCAGTTTCGATTGGGTGAGAATTGGGCCCCTGTTCGTACACCGGAGCAGAGGAGGATTATGGCAGATTCGAGCGCTAATAATGTCAATGCTCAACGTGGAAGTCGAAATAGGCAATCTGAATTGTCCGTACAAGATCATGAAATACGTTTGTTAGCAGAATTGAAAGAGTTTCGATGTGAAGTTATAAACAGATTAGATATTCAAAACAAATGTATTTTAGATATTCAGCAAATGTTTCATACAACTACAAAGGAAGTACAGCAACTAAAGACAAACATACAAGCATTGCAGGATTTATTTGGTAATTCAATAGAAAATCAGTTAAGGATGCTTCACGATACTAACCAGAACAGGGAATTGTTGCTTAATAATATGGATGAAACTCATAATAACATAAATACAAAGACATCTGATAAAACGAAGGAGTCCGGTAATTCACAGGTACAAAACCAAAACATATTCTGTGAAACTAACCGACCCAACGATGACGTCGCTTTAGCTACTACCTCCACCACCGCAGAGAAAAATTGCGAAGAGGCCACGAAATCAGCGATTTCTAAAAGCGATCTAGTATTCCAGCAAATAGACCAGCCGCTTATTGTTGCTGCAAAAGGCATTGACGATGAGTCTAATAAAATTCCTGATTGCAGTGAAAACACTGATGAACAAAACTGGATCACTTTTCGCACAAAAGCTGGGAAGTCGAAAACAAGCCAAAACAACCAAGGACCCACGGATGCGGCTAAAAGTTCTAAACGTAAGGACAAGGAAAATGAAATGAACCAATCTGGTACATCGAAATCACAATTTAAGGACGTCAAAAGAGGCAGAAATATAAATTTAACTGAAATTAAGGCCTTAGCGCCAAAGAAACATCTTCATGTTTGGCGGCTGGCGTTAGATACTACAATTGAAAAATTAACATCTCATTTAAAATTATTTTGCGGTTTGGACAGTATGGTTAAAATTGAAAAGATTAGACATAAAATAGAAAGAGACTATTCTTCTTTTATTATTACTGTTCCTGAGAATATATATGAAAAGATATGTCAACCTGAAGTATGGCCTATAAATGCAGAATTTGGGGAGTGGATCTGGTTTCGGAGACCAACAAATAAACATATCGATAAGGCATAGCAATATAGATCTGTTTTACCAGAATGTGAGAGGTCTCCGCACCAAAATGAATTTATTTTGTAATAATATGGATTCTTCTGGCGCCGATTTGTTCGCAATTACGGAAACCGGCTGTAATGAATCGATACAGGATGCAGAAATAATCCCGCCGGGATATCAAATAATCAGATGTGACCGTACAGACGGGCGAAAACATGGCGGCGCATTTCTCGTGGCCACACACCGGCTCGAGTTAAGAAGTGTTAAGCTACCGAGTAACGTTGACATAGACACTTGTACATTCGAACTAGTCGCCGCGACAGTATATTTAAATAATAGATTTTTGTTTCTATGCTGTGTCGTTTATATTCCCCCGAGTAGTAGGGAAAATGATTATATGAATTTATTTAGAATTATAGAAGATTTTAGTGCAAAATATAAAGTAATGATAGTAGTAGGAGATTTTAATATGCATTCAAGTAGTGACTATATTAGTAATTATTATGAATATTTTTTAGCTTTTTGCGAGTTTGTTCAACTAAATAAGATTCCAAATTGTAATAATAGGCAGCTAGATTTAGTGTTATGCTCGTCATGCATAGCGGGCGGAGTAGAAGTGTACGCGGCTGACGAGGCGCTGGTGCCGGTGGACGTGTATCACCCGCCGCTCGGTGTCGCCGTGCGTCTCGAGCGTCGTGCCGAGCCTCTCGCCCCCGCGCCCACACCACACTCCTCATCGTCCCAAGTACCGAGCGAACACTCTCAGCAATGGAACTTCGCGAAAGCTGATTTTAAGTTGTTATATGCGTTAATGGCAGACGTCGAGTGGAGTTCGTTATATAATATACGGGAGCCAGAGGGTGCGGTACATTATTTTTATAGTATCATTAACAGTATTATAAGTGACTGCGTACCGAAAAAGCTAATATATAAAGCACCCGGTAGGTATAGTTATCCAGAGTGGTACACCCTAGATATCATAAGAACAATACGCTTGAAAGCCAGACTACATAAACGGTATAAATCTAGCGGAACGATGGAAAACTATGAGGCTTTCTCTGAGTGTAGGTCGAAGGTAAAATATATGATAAACACTGCACACGAACGTTATAAAGAGATGGTGCAACGGAATTTAGCAAAAGATCCGAAGTCTTTTTGGGATTACGTAAGATCAAAAAAAGGTACTGTAAATCGCAAAAGGATTACAAAGGAAGGAAAAATTTTATCCGACTCGGAATGCGCATCCGAGTTTGCAAAGTTTTTTCATTCGGTGTACGGTAGAGAGTCGGCAAAATTAGATGTGGATGCAGCAGCGGCGGCGTGCGGTGCGAGCGCCTCGCGCATACATCTCCCGCGGCTCACGCTGCCCGAGGTGCGCGCGGCGCTCGCGCGGCTCAAGCCTAAGCGCTCGGCTGGGCCGGACGGCATTCCTTCTTTTGTCTTTAAGGATTGCAGCACGGTTTTAGCTGAACCGTTTCTTCATATTTTTAATGTATGTCTAGAGGCTTCATATTTTCCGGAACGTTGGAAATTTACACGGGTAATTCCGATACCGAAAGGGGACTCCGGTTCTGAGGTTAGCGGTTTCAGGCCGGTGGCGATTCTCTCGACGCCAGCGAAAATTTTTGAATCGACTGTACAGCGTAGTGTCCAGGAGCAGGTGTCGGCGCAACTCTCAGACGCCCAGCATGGGTTCAGACCGACGCGTAGTACCACTAGCAATCTCCTCGATGCGATGTCTTATGTCATCCCTCATGTGGACGCAGGGGATCAAGTCGACGCCGCCTACTTTGACTTCAAAAAAGCATTCGATTTGGTAGATGATGAGATTCGATTTTCGTGAGCTATATGACGGATAGGCGGCAGTACGTGGAATACGGAGGATGCAGATCTGAACCTTATCTCACTAAAACAGGGGTGAGCCAAGGATCTAATCTCGGACCATTAGAATTTATCATTATGATAAACGATCTGCCTGATGTAGTACGAGAGGCACGATGCTTACTATTCGCGGACGATCTCAAATTGCTCCTGGCAGTTAAGGATAGTACCGACTGCCAGCGTTTACAAGCGGATGTGAACAGAGTGGTCGAGTGGAGTCAAAATAATAAATTGCAGTTTAATAACACTAAATGCTCAGTTATAACTTTTAGCAGATCAAGATCTCCACTCCATTTCGACTATGAGGTTGATGGTGCGAGGATGAAACGCGTTGTCACAGTTAGGGATCTTGGGGTTAGTCTCGATACCGATTTGACATTTAGAAATCATATAATACAAGTCTGCAAAAGGGCTTACAGGAATTTAGGTTTTGTGTTGCGTCGAGCTGAGGGCTTTAAAAATATAAAAGCAATATCGGCTCTTTACGATGCTCTTATTAGAAGCCAGCTAGAAAGTAATGCCGTTGTGTGGGCTCCACATGAAACAAAGTACAGCCTCATGTTGGAGCGCATACAAAATAAATATACGAGGTACCTGTACCTAAAGCTATATGGGGTTTACCCTTTCTATCCGTTGATGTATCCAACTCTGTTCGTTTTGGGCATGGTTGGATACAACAAATTGGAAACAAGAAGGGAGTTGGCGCTCGCATATTATATGATGAGAGTACTCCGAGGCATCATCTCGAATCCGAACATATTGGAGCTGATGCGGCTATCTGTGCCGGACGGGTATGTGGCGCGGCGGCGGCGGCCGCGACTGTTTGTGGTCCCCCGCGCGAGGACTAATTTATTAGCAAACACGCCACTAACAAGAACGTTGCATACACTAAATCTGGTTGCCGAGAAAATTGACCTGTTCTCATGTTCAGTCAATGAATTTAGAAATTCATTGTTGAGCATAACATGTATATAATATTTTAATTCGTATTTTTGTTTATTTTTAACTTACACTATTGTATTAGGTAAACCTGTAATGATAGCTGTAATTTGTGTAAAATATATAAATAAATAAATAAATAAATATTTATTCCCACTGGAACAAAAACGTGCTATCTAGCAAGTCACCTAGACGTAAAATAAAACTGTCTCAATTTGAACAAAAATTTCATCCGAAAAAGCTCTTAGTGGTATTGGATTGCATTTCAATAGGTACTAGGTCGTGCCTCGGAGAGCACCTAAGCTTATTAGGATCCATCACTTGATAGGTCGCTTGGAGGGCCTTTAAGGTGCCTTGAGTTCTAGCCGAACTCTAGGATACCCCATGGACATATTCCTAAATGTGACGTCATTAATTTAAAGAATAAGAATATGGTATTGATTTTCAAAACAGATCAAGTCTTTACAATGGATAATGTTAATCGAAATATATTGGTCTGAGACCATATTCTCACTTCCCTCGAACTAGCCTTCGAATCGAACTTGCATTACGAGAGCTATTTTGACCGTTAATTTCGAGGGGCGGAGTAAATTTTTGGATTCCTGTATTCTCGACACTAATCGAACTAAGTTCGAGTGTAAGGAATAAATGTAGCCATTATGATAGATACAAATTGCACAATGCGTTTCGTTTCACTTGATAATTGCGTTTTGTTAACGTACGCGATAATGTTATATCATAAAAATCAAAAAGAATTTAATGACTCTAAAATATTTAAAACAATGTTTTACACATTTTATATCTTAATATATCCGGAATTCAGAAGTTAATCAATTTTATATAATGATTATAAATGAATATGAAAAAATATTGGCTGTGCGTAATGAAACTCCTTAGGCTTATATGTCATTACGTTTCCAAATGACAACCTAACTGTTGGACGTTTAATATTTCGCATTCGAAATACGTTTCGAAAGGTCCCTACCAGTCGAAGCAGTTCGAGCGCTAGCCCTCGAAAAATAAGAGAAAATGGCGTCTTCGAAATTGTCAGAATAGCCTAACTTGATTTACATTCGAAAAAAGTACGACTTCGAATTTTATTTCGAACGAGTGAGAGATGCATTCGAGTGGCTGAGAATTGGGTCCCAAATTCAATTGTTTTAATTTCGACTCAAAACTTGAGTATTGATTGACGTAATCGCGATGAAATTTGTCACGCAGATAGTCTATAATGGAGAAGTACAATTACAACATCAACTTTGTGTGCACGACGCATTTCGTTTTCATTAAAGGAAAACAATGAGCTACAATTGTTTTCAGGAAATTAACTGAATACATTTAATTTAAATTAGAAGAGGTCATACTTTAGCACCCGCGTGTAATTAAAAGGTTTTGGAGCGTTTCGCTGTCTTTAATGTTGTAATTCGTGCATTTGTTCTTTTTGTAATTAAAGACAAAGAATGCTCGTTTAGTTCTTGTTCAAATTAATTCGAACTTTTTGGTTAACACTTCGGACATCCTGTCAAAAATCATCAACTGATTGAGAAAAGTATTTTCAGTTTTTCACACATGTTCCAATTTTCTAGCAATTTCTTCAATTTTCTTTCCATATAAACCTTATTTGGACTATTACTATCATTGTCATTGTCATTGTGTTGATCATTGATCCGCTTGTACAACGGAGAGTGTTCTAAGGAATTGTTCGACTTGATGCCCACGGCTACCTTTCACCATCGCAACTCTCGCCATCGATGGGGAGTCCATCCACACACATTGAATCCAGAATTGTTTCGAACTGTGCGGGCTCAAAGGAATTTTCATCCGCGGCCGCTCAGACTGTGGAATGAGCTCCTCGCCGAAAGGGTGTGAAGCGGTTTCTTCGGGGTCGGCAACGCGAGAGTTATAGAGGGGGTGTTGCAAGCGTCCATAAGCTACGGTAACTGCTTACCATCAGGCGGGCCGTATGCTTGTTTGCCACCTTAGTGGTATAAAAAAAAAATCAAAAAAAAAACAAAACGGTCCAGCCGTTCTCAAGTGACGCGCGTGACAGCCGCACTCTATTCTATATTTAGATTCGTAATGTAAACACAAGTTCAAAATGAATGAGACCTTGTTTGTTTTGTAAGTTAAGTTAGTCTGATTATACCGTGCTAAAGGAAAGACGTGGTTTTATTAATCTAGACTTTTACTCCCTATTCTATCTTCTAGACTAGACCCCTTCTGTCATCAGAAGTGGGATCGAAAATACAATTATAGTATTAACCCCCTACCCCACAAAACAATGAACAATAAAAAAATAAGAGTTCAGAAAAATCTGAAAAGACTAAAGAGTGTTAAAAAATATAGACAATTAGTGTTAAACGAGAGACAAATACCAAAAATGAGTGAACAATTAGTGATAAGTGAACCAAATAAGTGTGGTGGAACTGAACTAAGTGTAGAGATAAGTGAACCGAATATGACTGGAACTGAACTTACGAGTAGTTTAGACATAAGTTCTAGCAAGGCTATAGCTTTGCCAACGTTTGACCCCAGTGTTGGTGCAATTGAAGCGAGTGAATGGAGTGCACAAGTAGACACTTTAGCTTTAAAACATAAATGGGACGACGTGGAGACCATTGCAAGATGTGTACCATTTTTAGCTGGACCTGCTCGTGACTTGTATAAGGAGTGGACACCTGTTCTGAGAACTTGGCCAGCATTGAGAGAGGATCTTCAGATAACATTTCCAAAGTGTCGGGATTTGTGTCGTGATTTTAAAATTGCTGCAAACATGACGAGCGAGCAATATTCTACTGTCTCTATTTACGCAGCGAAGAAGCATAGAATTCTAAAGCAATTAAGATTGCAGTTTCGTGAAAGTGAAATATTGGAATTAATAACTGGAGGTATCACTGACCCTCATGCCAAATCTATCGCAAGCAGTGCCGAAACAATATGTGGGTTATTTCAAAAATTAGCCCGTTACATTCCATTACCTAACTTACCAAGAGCCTCTTCATCAACTTCTTATATGGATTATGGAGAAGATTCATTACCATCTACATCAAAGAGACCGAAGATTATGAAAACAGATAAACGATGCCATCGTTGTAACAAAACGGGTCACCTACAACGTGATTGTTTTACTAGTATACATAAAATACCAACAAAACTCCCCGCTATCACGATGGGTGACAACAAGACACCATTTCTACGTAAGAAGTTTTCCAAGCAAGAAAAGTGTTGCACATTTTGCCATAAGAAGGGACATTTGGCCGAGAACTGTTGGACGAAGCAGAGAGTCGAGCGAGAAAAACAACATAATGATGTAAATAGCAACGGCAGGGTATGTACAACAGCTGCTATTATTAATGGAAAACTAATTCATATTTTAATTGACAGTGGAGCATCATGTTCTTTAATGAAAGAAACTATAGCACAATCTCTAGGGCTCCATCGGCAGCCCTCTGTGATCTATCTTTGTGGACTTTCTAATGAGATTCTTACAGCTAATGAGAAAACAAATGTTATTGTTGAATTGGAAAACATAGCAATTGAAACAACTTTTTATATAGTTCAAGATAAAGAAATTCGGTACGATGCTATTCTCGGTAGAGACGCAATAAGTACTAATGATATTATGTTTATCACAACTTTGGGCGGCACAATAATTCAACGTCGGTGTCAAATAAATAATTGTGAGATTGTATACACTATAGACGACTTGATAACGAACACTTTGAGTCATGTTCCAAGTCACGTTCAAATCGACCTACGAAAGATGTTACATAAACATACAAGCCTTATAGGTTCAAATAATAACATCCGTGAAATAAAAACAGCTAAAATGACTATACGTACCACCACAAATGAACCCGTTGTTTATCACCCTTATCGGATGTCAGTTAGCGAGCGAGAAATAGTAAGAACAATTGTTACACAGCTATTAAATAACAACATTATAAGAGAATCGACCTCACCATATGCGTCACCAGTTATTTTAGTCAGAAAAAAAGACGGAAGTGACAGATTATGTGTAGATTATCGCGCTTTAAACCGAATAACTGTCAAAGATAGGTATCCACTGCCTTTAATTGATGATCAATTGGACAGGTTAGGAAAAGCTCGATATTTCAGTACACTTGATATGGCGCTAGGATTTCACGGAATTCCTATTGAAAAAGATGTATCTGTTGAGAAAACTGCATTCGTAACACCTGAAGGTCATTATGAGTGGTTACGAGTACCTTTTGGCCTTTGCAACGGACCGAGCACTTTTCAAAGAGCTGTAAATAACGCATTAGGGACATTGAGAAATACAGTAGCCCTAGTATACATCGATGATATTATCATACCATCTATTAGTATTGAAGATGGATTGGAAAAACTGAGTTTAGTATTGAAAGCACTTGATGATGCAGGATTTACTTTAAACTTAAAAAAATGCAAGTTTCTGCAAACAGAAATTGAATACTTGGGAAGAATTATATCTGAAGATGGAATTAGACCTGGAGAAACTAAAATAGAGGCTTTGAAAACTTGTCCGGCACCACGAAACATTAAACAAGTGAGACAATTGATGGGACTGGCTGGATATTTCAGAAAGTATATACCCGAGTTTGCGACGAAAACGGCATGTATTACTGATCTCTTGCGAAAGGATACAAAGTTTAATTGGACTGAGGAATGTGAAAATGCTCGTCAATATGTCATCAAAAAACTGTCTTCGCGCCCTCTATTAGTTGTCTTTGATCCAGAACGAGAAACTGAATTGCATACTGACGCCAGTAGTTTGGGATTTGGCGCAATTTTGTTCCAAAGACACAATCAAGATCTACGTGTTGTGTCATACTATAGTAAACGAGCTTCACCGGAAGAGTCTAAGTACCACAGCTACGAATTAGAGACATTAGCTATAGTAAATGCATTAAAACACTTCCGCGTGTACTTATTGGGAATAGAATTCAAATTAATAACAGACTGCAATGCTGTGAAGCTAACTTCAACCAAACGAGATTTACTACCCCGTGTTGCCAGATGGTGGTTGTATATACAAGATTTTAACTTTAAAATTGAATATAGAAAAGGTAGCAGCATAAAACATGTCGATTTTCTAAGTAGAAATCCACCGCAAAACCATATCCAAGAGGTGCTAGTGAATGACCAAGTTACATGGTTAGAAGCCACTCAAACTCAAGATCGAGAGGTGATAGAAATAAAAAGAAAAATTGAAGAAAATCCTGATAGTTTGAAAGAGTATACTATGCAAAATGGCATTTTGATGCGAGTGTTTGAGGAAAATCAAGAAAGAAAATTGAAATACTATGTCCCCTCGGCAGCGCGATTTAACTTAACTAAACTGTTTCATGATGAACAGTGTCATATCGGAGTAGATAAGACTCTCGAGTCTATGCGAACAAAATACTGGTTTCCTGGAATGACACCTTTTGTGCGAAAATACATCGGTCATTGCATCATATGTTTATCGGCGAAACGACCCAGTGGGCCAAAACAAGGCTTACTGCATCCTATTGAAAAACTGCCAATACCATTCCATACTATACATGCCGATTGTACAGGACCATTTGGAACAGCCAGTGATCGCTATAGATACCTGTTGTTATTAGTGGATGCTTACACTAAATTCACAATATTAGTACCTATAGAAAATCTGACCGGAATAGAGCTAGTAAGAGCCCTTGAACCACAACTTAGTTTGTTCGGTACTACAAAACGAATTATAACTGATAAAGGTACCAACTTTTCTAGTCGACAAACAAAAGAGCTATTGAAACGAATGGATATTGAAATCCACTTTATTGCTACCGGAGCAAGTAGAGCTAATGGGCAGGCGGAGCGATATGTAGCTACCGTGCTAAACTTACTTGCCTGTGAAGTGAGTCGTGGGTCAGGATGGACGAGCGTCATTAACAAAATACAACTTAGTTTGAATACTACAATTCAGAAAAGTATCGGTTGTACCCCAATAGAACTTCTCACTGGAATACGGTCGGAAGTGCCTGTCATAAATCAATTAAAAAAAGGACTTCCAAAAATAGAATCAAATGTTGATATACAACAATTAAGAATTACTGCTGAAGAGCGACTGCGAAATAATGCTTTAAAAACAAAAAAAAGATTCGATAGAATGCGACGTAATAATATGCAATTAAGAGAAGGCGATATTGTTTACGTTCAGTGTCAGCGAACACGTTTGGGAAAATTAGATCCGAGATATAATGGACCATACACAATTGAAAAATGTTTACCGAGAGATAGATACAAAGTTAAAAATGTGGAAAAGAAAACTTACCAAATAGTACCAAAAGACAGAGTACGATTATGGAATCGAGAGGCTGCGGAAAATGCCGTGACAGCCAATGTTTAAATAAATAATAAAAACTAAACGTTAAAAAAAAATACGTAAGTATAAAAATATTAAATGGCGTAAGCGGCTTTTAAAGTGCGCTGGGATCGCTACAACATATTTAGTGTATTAGGTGAGTGTGCGCGAGCATTTTATGAATCATACATAAGAATGCTAGGACCGCATAACAAAAAAAAAAAATACACTAGAGATGGCGCGAGCTACTTACAAGATAAGTGAGCTAGGACCGCAAAGTAAAAAAAATAAATAAAATAAAACCTAAAGGTTTAAATGGCGTAAGCTGCTTATAAGATAAGTAAGCTAGGATCGCAAAATAAAACAATAAAACCTAAAGGTTTAAATGGCGTAAGCTGCTTATAAGATAAGTAAGCTAGGATCGCAAAATAAAACAATAAAACCTAAAGGTTTAAATGGCGTAAGCTGCTTCTAAGATAAGTAAGCTAGGATCGCAAAATAAAACCTAACGGTTTAAATGGCGTAAGCTGCTTCCAAGATAAGTAAGCTAGGATCGCAAAATAAAAAAAATAAAACCTAAAGGGTTAAATAGCGTAAGCTGCTTACAAGATAAGTGAGCTAGGATCGCAAAATAAAAAAAAAACCTAAAGGGTTAAATGGCGTGAGCTGCTTACGAGATAAGTGAGCTAGGACCGCAAAAAAATATGTTGAGTGTGGAGCTAAAATGAGATAAGGTAGTGCTAAAATAAGCACAGGCCTTGTCGATCATTGTAGAATTAGATAAGGTAGTGTTCAAAGTAACACAGGCCTTGTCGACAATTATAAATAAATAAAATGTATAACAAAAACAAAAAAAATACATAATTAAAGCTCCAAAGATAAAAAAATATAAGTGCCACTGAGGGCACAGAAAAATAAAATATAAATTGCCAAAGTGGGCATTTTACATAGCTTGTTAACTAGTTCCGAGTTATTAACATGATTCATTTTTCAGGTAATCCAATGACTGGTGGCTGGATGTCATAGATAGGCTTCGAGAGCGAAGCCTGGGCAGGAAGGCCGTGACAGCCGCACTCTATTCTATATTTAGATTCGTAATGTAAACACAAGTTCAAAATGAATGAGACCTTGTTTGTTTTGTAAGTTAAGTTAGTCTGATTATACCGTGCTAAAGGAAAGACGTGGTTTTATTAATCTAGACTTTTACTCCCTATTCTATCTTCTAGACTAGACCCCTTCTGTCACGCGTATGAACGAACAGCATATATTAAAAAGCTTATAAAACTATTTAACTTCAGAAAATAATTCGCATTGAAAACCAACCCTTATAAATAGCCCATTAAGATTCCTGCACTATCCAGACAGAGAGAGAAAGGTACCCGTTCCGATTCAAATATTTAAAACCTTAAGTGTCGAGGAGTTGAAATAAAACTCGAGCCATTACTGGTGCCCACTAAAAGCTACGCTAATGGGAATTCATATTTAGCAAACAGCGTTTTTGCAGCGTCCGCTTTTTGTGAGCTAGTGTCTGTCGGTATAGTGCTGGGATGAGTGGGGAGTGAGCGTTTAGCGATTTGTAAAAATGTGGTCTACATCATATTTTATATTGAGTTGGATATGCTAATAGAGTATGCATTTGCATACTCTCATTTGTTCAAATAGGAAGCTTTATGGTATCGCATCAAGAATTGCTAGCGCTGAGCTCTGATATCGCGCTAGGACGTAAAGATCTACTGCGACCGCAACTAGAAGATTTTGAATAGTAAGGACCAATCACTGCATCATGTGTTCTTGATTTGGCCAATCAGAGCGTATTGTCGATGGTGGGAAATTGGCAGCATAGAACAAGAGCAAAATGAACATCATTGCGTTTCTTCGGGTAATTTTTTCGATGGATACGGTCAGCATCAAAAGTAGAGAGCATTTTAGTATCCTTTCGTACTAATCAATTGACATTCTCTTGACAGTTTGTATGAAAACTGTGATATTCTTAATTTGATACGGTACTATAATGAGTGAGCTGACTTTAAAGTCAAACAGAGCGCGTACTGCTAGCTTAGAGCAACACGCTGCTAGCGTCTGCAGGAACAAAACGCATTGAAACATAAAATAGAGATTTCGAGGATTTTGCATGCTCCATCATATCCAAGGTACCCAAAGCCTACCCCTTGGGTTTGTTAGAGGCTTTAGTAAGAGGTATTAGGTGAATATCAACTGGCTACCTCATCATCATCAGCCTATAATGTCCCACTGCTGAGCACAGACCTCCTTTCACAAGGGAATGGGCAATACTCCACCACGCGTGCCCACTGCGGATCGGTGGAGGTAGGCTAGTGGTCAACCTACTGTTGGAATTTTTCGAGCCTCCTAGGAGGCATCCAACTAGCTTAACGACTATCACAATTATGTGATAACCGGGACCAACGGCTTTACGTGCCTTCCGAACTGGCTACCTATTACTGTTAAAAAGATAAGATCCTTAGGGTTAAAATAAGAATAATATAACTCTAAGATTCTGTGTGATAGACGGACGGGGCGTAGGCTTTGTAAAGGGGTCGTTGACAGTCATGTAACAAAAAACAAGTTTTTTTTTTTATACCACTAAGGTGGCAAACAAGCATACGGCCCGCCTGATGGCAAGTGGTTATCGTAGCCTATGGACACTTGCAACACCAGGGGTATCACTCGCGCGTTGCCGACCCTGCAGAAATCTCTTCACACCCTTTTTGAAGAACCCCATGCTGTACTCCATTGGGAAAACCACGGCAAGGAGCTCATTCCACAGTCTGAGCGTCCGCGGAAGGAAGCTCCGTTGAGCCCGCACAGTACGAAACACTTCTAGTTTCAATGTGTGAGGATGGACTCCCTATCGATGGCGAGAGTTGCGATGGTGGAAGGAAGCCGTGGGCATCAAGTCGAAAAATTCTTTAGAACACTCTCCGTTGTACAAGCGGTAGAGCGGTAGAACAAAGTTATGATCGCTTTCCGCTCCTCTCATCACGGCTCGCTACCTAAACCCTGGGTATTTGTTCAAACGCTGTTGCTTAAGTATCCGTGCCCTATCTATTTGATGCAAAGTTTACAAAGATGGACATTTATATTGTATTTTTTCTAAATATAATTGTTTGCTATGAATAACAATATTTTATGTATTATTTTAGTATTATTTGTTTAAAGTGGATTAAGTTTGGAATAAAAGGTCAGGAAAAATAGAATGGTCAGGTTAGGGGTCGTCACAGAGATCGAGGGGTCGTCCAATAATCACGTGAGCCCTGAATAGAGGGGGAGGGGGTTCGGATAATATCATGTTTAATCACGGTAGGGGGGAAGGGGTCTTGAGGCATGTCACGTGTTTTTTGATGCGCCCACGCAAATCTCACCACGCAATAAAATCGAAAATTGCACTTGCTTGCCAAAGGTGTAGAACTCACTTCAGGGGTCTGTGTTTCCTGAAACCTTTAACCTAGATGTAGATGGTATTCAAGTCTAGAGGGAACAGGCATTTTCTGGGTAAGCGTGCGACATCGACAGCCTTGTCACTCCTCCTGGGGTCACTCGACTAAAAACCTCACGTGATTAATGGACGACCCCTTAAGGAAATGAAAGGTTAAATAAATCTTGGATAACTTTGTAACTTATCGAGTTTAAAGATACTCGAAGATATTCAAGGGTAAAAAAGTCACATCTGAGATTTAAAGGACATTGACCAGATTTGGGCCCACTATTGTGTCATCGAGTGTCTCAATCAAATATGATTCAAAAATCAAGTCTTATTTTATTATGTTCACTCACAAAATATTGATATTTTTCTAACCCGAGGATTAAAAACAGAATTAATAATATATTCGCTTGAATTCCTTTACACTTCCGCACCACAGATATCTGAAACCGTACGCAATACGGGTCACTTTTATTAATATCGAATGTTGCCAGGTGTTAAATTAGGTTTATCGTAGTAAAAACGAGCTACATATATAGTCTTTTTCTGTTGAATAACGCTAGTAATGATGAAACGAGATTACGAGAGTGATATTAGATATATTCGTCGGTTAATGCAGCAGAAATGCCAAATACCTACACATTTTATTTTTATTGACATTAAATAATAATTGTGTTTGATGACAATGATTATTTTCCCAACAGTATGTTATGATTAAAATAATAGTAACAAGTAACATAAAATAATTTCTTAAAAGTATTAATTTATTTTATGAAAAATAAAATCTTCTTAGTTTTATGTTTGGCAACCAAATCCTTTTTACGGGGACTTATTTTTGCCAGTGTCGAATTATATTATAAATAGGTAAGTTTGGCAACAAAATCTTTTTTATGAGGACTTATTTTTGCCAGTGCCGAGTTATATTATAAATAGGTAAGTTTGACAACCAAATATTTTTATGAGGACTTATTTTTGCCAGTGTTGAGTTATATTTTTAATAGGTAAGTTTGGCAGCGAAATCTTATTTATGAGGACTTATTTTTGCTAGTGTCAGGTTATATTCTAGTTCTAGTTACAAAATAAAACATTTTCATATAGTCCGCACTATCAGTCACCGTCCATAACAGACATATTTTAGTAAAATAGTTGTCATTGTACTAATACTTCCCACGGACCTTTTGAGACAACTTGAAAACTCACAATATGCATAATTCGTTTCACTTCACTAGTGCACATAGATTTATCTATATTGGATAAAACTCCACTGATAATATGCAATAAACCTCAAAATACAGGAATTTATGGAAATAAAACGAAAACGCTACGTGACTTTGCAAGTTCCCGCCAAAAAGTCTAGCATACCTATGTTTAATCTTTCGCAAAACATTAAAATAAACACAAATGGATTTTTTTAGAGGCATTACTGACTTACTACTTCTAAACCATTGAAATACTAAAACAAAGTATGTAAATAACCATTTTTTTGCATTTAATAACCTTAAATTCTGCATCAGAAAAAAGAAAAATACTCGTAAACCCGGGTCAGAAAATTAAAACTGTTTACTGATTATGAAAATATAGTATTTTATCTACAAAATAAAAAATAAATCATAGTGACACAAAAAAAAATTGAAGTGGGCCCAACTCCCCTTAGAAAACGGTCATTCTCCTTTGAGTTGAGTTGACCATATTCCAGAAAAAGTTTGCTGAGCACCGTTTGTATGGATGCCATGCTTCCGGGTTTCCCCAGATTTGTCCTAGTTTGGAGGGTGTCCGGGGAGCGACCGAGTGGGGTTTCATTTGTAGTCCGGGTTTAAAATGTTTTCAAGCTCAGACATTATTTAAACTTTTAAAAATAACGCAATTGAAATCTCTGGGTTTTAAGCTCCAAAATCCGGAGTTTTCACGATTCTTGTCCTGGTTGCCAGATTTGAGAGATGGCAACCAGGACAAGAATCGTCATCGTGAAATTTGGCATGCAGATAGCCTATGGTATGGAGAAGGACGTAGGCTACTTTTTATCCCGGGAAAGTGGGTGAAATTGCGGGAGACAGCTAGTTTATTATAAGAGAAGCAGACCATAGTAGTTTTTCCGATACTATAATTTTTTATTTTTCAAATTCTTCTGGTTACTCAAATTTCTTTACGGAACCCTAAAATTATGCGTTTATTTATGATAACAATTCCAGGGGTCTACTTTACATTCTCATCGCACATTATAACGGTAAATTTGTATTTCTCATCTTCTAACCTAATCTTTTTAGAGGCGTTTTTGCCGCGTCTCTGATATGAAAGGGTTTTAGGGTTCTACAGTGTTTAATGATAAACCCGAAGAATTTGTAATAAAGTTCTTTAGTAATGTTCTCTTTTTATACAACTAAGGTTGCAAACAAGTATACGGCCCTCCTCATGGTAAGCGGTTACCGTAGCCTTGGACGCTTGCAACATCAGCAATGTTTTTAGTAACTCGTTTTCTTGTCGGCCTTTCGTTTATTTGTCTGTTTTACATAAGCCTATACTGTTATATAAAGATCTTGTTAAATAAATATAGAAAAATAGTAGAGAGAGGTAGAACTAGAACGAGAATATATGACAGAAATAATCAAACAGTTATTAAATAAAGTACTAAAGTGAAGTAAAATATTACAATATAATTTAAAATAAAATAAAATTAGGCCCCCTCGGCAGTGTTCCGAAGATGCTGGCAGCATTTCCTCGCTGTATCGCAATGCTGATACGTTGTGCGAAGAAGCTGCCAGCTCTTCGGTCCTCAGTGGTGACCACAAATCTTTTAGCTAGCTCTTTAAAAAGCTACCCCAAATATACTATATAATATATAATAGCCTATACTTATATATATTTTTATAAAGGACAGAGAATAATTATTAAAATAAATAATGTGCCTCGTTCTTCATTATTATTAAGTTCATTTAAAGATAAGCATTTTACTCACTGAAGTGGTGTTGCGAAATCGTTTTTTTCTTTTCTGCTCACATTTTGATTAAATTAATTGAACAGTTTATTATTTTCACCGTCATCGTCTTCTAAATTAAAATTCAAATTCAAAAAGCATTTATTCAATTTAGGCCCTGATAAGGCACTTATGACTACTATATCTAAATCCCTCCTCAAACAAAGGTTAACTCTTCATTACTTGCCTAAACAGTTCTGTATAATATAGTGGCTTAGGTACACATGCTTGAGGGTTATTAAACATAAACCCCCTTATTCATAATCGCTTTTTAACTAAATCAGTGTAATAGTGTGCCCCGTCTCACTCTTTCGATCACCAAATGTCACCTGTCAGATAAAGACTTCGGAATTTTAGCTAATCAACGTTTGATAACTTTATTATGAATTAGGGGGTTAATGTTTAATAATATAATATTATACGGAACCATACCATTAAACTACCCACGCTGTATATTTATTAGCTGTTTATATAAAACGTTAGAGACTTCGAATAAGTGAATAAATATGTAGAAAGGTCGAATTACTAGACCGCTGTATGTGTGTACAGGGTGTTATAGAAATTAATGTGTTTTGTTTTTGGATAACATAAAAACTAGCCTCGCGTTTTTCCCACGTTCCCAAGGGATCCTATATTTTTCCAAGATAAAAATTATTCTATATGTTATTCTAGGATATGATCTATCTATACACCAATTCTCATCCAAATGTGTTTATTCGTTAATGTGTGATTGACATGCAAACATAACCCTCCTTATTGCATGATGGTATGAACCAAGTCTTGTAAAAAAAAAATATTTTAATATAGGTATCCATCACTTATTCTAACGTCGCATAACAAAAAGAGACAGGGCATATTGTAGCATTCTGTCTTAAAACCTAGGTTTTACATGACTAGCTTTAAACTATCCTACTAATATTATAAATCGAAAGTTTGTGATGTATGTTTGTAACCCTTTCACGCAAAAATTACTGAACGGGTTTGGATGAAATTTGGCACACAGATAGAATATATTCTGGATTAACATATAGGATATTTTTTATCCCGGGAAATCATACGATCCCTCGGGAATGCGGGTGAAACCGCGCGGGATAACTAGTCTTATACAGGGGGAGCTACAGTTAGACGTAGTTTTATTCTTCGGGGTCTGGGTGCCGTATCTTTACGGGGCGCCTGTATGGGCGAAGAGGCTGGCCATCCGACGCTGTAGAACGAAACTCTACAGCGTCCAGCGTAGGATGGCACTACGGATCGTACGGGGATACCGTACCGTATCCTTTGAGGCGGCAACTATTCTGGCTCGCTTTTTGCCACTGGATATTCTGGCGGACATGGATGCGAGGGTCTATGACCGAATCCGCATCGTCCGCCAAAGTGGTGGAGGCGAACCAGAAGAGGCGATCAAACGGCAGGAGCGACTTATCGCATTCGCGACGTGGCGTGCAAGGCTTCGCGAGGAGCGGTTTGCACGCAAACGCGTCGTCGAAGCAGTCCTGCCGGTCTTCGAGGCCTGGATGCAGCGACAAGGTGGACGACTCACCTACAGACTTACACAGATAATCACCGGGCATGGGTGCTTCGGTGATTATCTGTATAGGATCGGACGTGAGGCGACGGCGGCCTGCTTCCACTGCGGTGGAAGTGACCAGGATTCCGCATCGCACACGCTCGCGGTGTGCCCTGCGTGGGAACCCGAGCGGCGGATCCTGGTCCAAGAGATCGGACGGAATCTCTCCCTGCCAGCAGTCGTGTCGGCGATGCTGAGCGGGGATACAGCGTGGAGGGCCGTAGCCTCCTTCTGTGAGACCGTAATGGTCCAGAAGGAGGCTGCTGAGCGGGATCGGGAGAGGGCTGATCCCACTCGGAGGCGAAGCCGCCGGGGCGCAAACGTGCCTCGTCGCGGCCCTCCTGCCCTGTAGCTGGGGCTTAGAATAACAGCTACGGTGTTTCCCTGCCTGTCGTAAAAGGCGACTAAACGGGGCCTTTGGGGTCGTGGGCAATCAGAAGCGGGGGCTCTGTACGCCCAGAAGCGACCCCAAGGAGGACGATGAGTCGATGTGGTCACGACTCATCGTGCGATAGCACAGCGAGGGTGCTGGGGGGAGGTGTCAGACTTCCCCCGGGACGAGCTATCAAAGCGCCGCGCTTGGAGGGGTGAGCAGGTACGCGTTCAACACGAGAGCCCGCCCCCCTCTCTACAGCGCAGATGGCGACCACCGTGGGGTTTTAGCCGGTAAAAGTCCGGCATAACCTGGCCGCTACCCCCGGGGCGGTAGGGTATCCTATGAGGATTTCCCCACGAGAAAAAAAAAAAAAAAAAAAAAAAAAAAAAAAAAAAAAAAAAAAAAAAAAAAAGGGTGCCGTATCTTCCCATTTTTAAAGATTACGGTAAAAAGTACGTTTTTCATTTTAGCAATCAGTCGCTGTATCGAGCTTCCAAAAAGCTCAACATGATCGCCGATCGCCTAGTTCGTGTGTGCGGATTCGAGCATTTGGACGCTGCACCGAGCTTCCGAAAAGCTAGAACTCTACAGCTTTTCATACTTTATCAATTTGCCAGTTATTAGCATAGAAATTAGCTGTCAGGAGTTTCCTAAGTTAATTTAGTTGGTGGAAATAAGCATATGTCGCCGATCGCCCGACGCTTAAAGTAGCAAGTCTGCTCTGGCTCTTAGACCCTGTCCAGAAAGGACGAATTCGCCGCGAATGCATTACGAATATAAAAATACGCGCGTATGTTAAATTCACGCGAAGCTTGTGGACGCAATGTTGGTATTGGTGACCACAAGCTCTTAAAACAATATTATTATAACCTTACTTGTAGTAGTAGTAGTAGTTTATTCATCCATAAAAGGATAGGCAAGGGTATTTTCAACTATACAGCCATTTCATACGTGTAATTTTATATAATATAATTTTCATTTTAGTACAATGGTGGTCATTGTATTAAAGCATTTCACGGACTCTTTGAGACAACTTGAAAAGACACGATACACATAATTTCATTTCATTTCACTTCACTGGTGCACATGATTGATGTTTATTGGATAAAATACCACCGATAATATGCAATAAAACCCAAAATACACGAATTTATGAAATTTAAAATGAAAACACAACGTCACTCTGCAAGTTCCCGCCAAAAAGTCTAAACTTACTTGTCTTTTGTCTTTCTTTGATATCCGTCGTAAAAAAGACAAATAAGGTTATTTTAACCTTCTTTAAGAGCTTGTGGTAGGCCCCTGTACCTCGCTGTGCGTAATGCATTCGCGGCAAATTCGTTCCTTCTGCACGGGGTCTGAGGGAGTAGGTATGTAACAAAACAAAAGCACATCGCTGTGCAAGCGTGCATTGCAGAAGCGAAAGTAATCAACATTTCTCACATTGGCCATGTTTACTTGTTATTTTAACCCAGTTTAGACACGTGTAAACCTTTAGGAATCTACTAACTGTAATTTACGAATATACTGTAATACCGCTTCTAAAGCCAAATTCCAAGCATACTAGTCACGAAACGATGTTGAGATTTATATAAAAGGAGAAAGCCTTAGATTAAAACTGAAAATGGTAGATATGTTGGCTTGCCAGTAATGAAAAAATCAGAGTGTGTCGTGGACACGGCCACGGGTTTTACGTGAGTACGTTGAACATTATGAATTCTTTGATCCGTTAGCTATCGATTTGTGTTGGTTTTTGGATGTAGATGATAGATAATGTAGCTAAAACACCAAAATGTATACCTGATTTTGCAAATTTAAAGATTTTGAAAAGAGTAATTGCTGTGTTTATTGCCGACTTTTCTCAGCAAATAAAATCTTCCGAACCGGTATAAGAGTAACTTTTCAGAATTGCCTGCGAAAGTATATTTGAATAAATGATTTTGACTGTTGAATTTTTTGATTAAAAAAAAACGCTTTATTGGCAAGGCACCATTTCTGGTGTTGCCACTCACCATCAAGCGGGCAGTATGCTTGTTTTCTACCTAAGTAGTATGTTACAACTGAGTAGTAATGTGTTAGAAAGAAGTCTGTTGCACGCTCTATTTATACCGTATCTTCCCATTTTATATTTGACCTAAGGTTAAGGCTAGAATGTTTTATTTATAATTGTGTGTGTAGACGTTTGATTACATAAAGAGAATCATAATCCTAAGATATTTTTATCCTACGAAAACATTACGTATCAAAAACGGATGTCAACTCAGCTCCAGTAACACCCTTGTACCCAAGAGGTTTAAATGGAACAAAGTGCTAAATCCTAAGCACAAAGCCACCTATATGTTCAGACTGGAATTATCCAGGTCAGGATGATATCCCGGTGTTAAATTTAGCTTAAGCACAAATGTACTTACAAATAACTGTATGGTTTACACGTGTCGCATAATTATAATTGCACGTGTCTGTGTGGTCGATTAGGTCAAGTTCCAGTGGGGAATAAGACCCGGTATCTGTTTTGTCTCGGGTTTTTCAAAATTTGTGTGTATGAGCATTTTCTGGACAAGCGTGCTACATCCTTGATTGTTATTAACTCCTCATACATGAAACTATGCAAATCCATATTTTTAATACTGTTTTCCTATAGAGTCTGATTCTCCTACTATTGCTGCTATTCCTACAATTGCTGCTATTCCTACTATTGCTGTTATTCCTACTATTGCGACTACTATCATTCCAGTTCTACCCATTTTTTATTTGTTTCTCAATTACGTCGTAATAGCTGTTAATTAATCTTGGCACAGACATACATATAGGTACACATCGATAGAGCTTACTTTGGAGTCGAAAATGCAGCCACAAAGAAGTGAAGTATCATTGATTTATATATCAAGTAAAACAGGCAAAACAGTGAGAAAACACTAGTTTTCACCTGAAACAAACCGTATTCCCATTTCAAATACATCTATTTGTTTATATTAAGAACATACCATTTACATCTGGGTTGCCACAATAATCAGAACAAACGACAAAAACATTAAATAAACATCTCATGTGTGACAACCCTGCTTTTTTGTCAACTTAGGATCGCCGTTAATGTTTCCTTTAACGATCTTTTGCTTTTAGCGGCGCCGTTATGGGAGAGAAAAACACAAAATACAACATTCTCTCGTATATTGTTTCTTTCGTTGCGAAGTTTTTTGTAATTTAAATTAATTAAACACTGTCGTTCCTTGTTTTTTTATTGCAATTGTAGATAGTGATCTATCTCTTCTGTACATAATATAAAACCAAATCGCTTCTTATATCTGTTTTTTATGCGTTTGATTTTTTTTAATGTACGCAATAAATGCATTTTGTTTTTTTTTGTCGAATGGCGGCGCACGAAACTATAAGACATCGTCAGGGCACAGTCATATACACAAAAAGTAGTATGTTGTCTTTGTCCCAAAACGTGACGTTACAGTTATTTGAAAAAAAAAAAAAACTATGTTTGACAACTTCAATAACCTAATTAATTACTCATTAAATTATTGTACGTATTCTATGGTGCTAGAATAGTTACATTGATTTATTATATAATTTATATCTTAGAAGTATTAGTTTAAATAGCACTTTTGAACTTTTTTAAAGATTACTTAATTAGTACTATTTGTGTTTATAGCCTTGCTGAGATTCTTACCGGTTCTTCTAAGTATAAGACCGACTTCCGAATATTTGTATCACCTACCTACTTTAGCTATTGGTATGTTTGCCCATCTATGTAATGACGTCACAGTCGGAGCACTTACTATGTACGGCCACAGATGTGGCTGTAATTAGTTTATTCCTTGGCCCTTTGCTTATTGCCGCATTAGTATTAAAGGCCAGCTTTTGCGTGACCTACATTGCGTTTGGTTTCCTTAAGATCTTTGTTATAATTTGTTCTACTCATCACTTGAATAGCAGTTCAATTTTTTTTTAAGTCGCAATTTTCATGAACGACAAAAAAAACATCCCCAATTTACATGGAGTAGAGGTACCATTTTATAAAATGACCCTAGGATGTACTTATAAAGGTCGGAGCTACTGTAGGCAGTACTTATAAAAGTCAAAGCTACTGTAGGATGTACTTATAATCATAGCAACTGTAGGAAGTATTTATAAAGGTCGTAGCTTCTGTAGGAAGTACTTATAAAGGTCGTAGCAAATGTAGGAAGTACCTATACAGATCGTAGCACCTGTAGGAAGCACTTATAAAGATCGAAGCTACTGTAGGAAGTACTTATAAAGTCGTAGCAACAGTAGGCAGTACTTATAAAGACTCGTCTGGTAGGCTATCTCAAGTTGAAAATCTGGCCGCTAGAACTTGTTTCGACAACTACATGCAGCTGCGAAAAAAGGCTTTGCAAATGGCTATGATAAAATAAATCTTCTGCATCGCAAGCAATTAAATCTCTGTGATTGTCAAACAAACTCAAACAGTGTTACATTGTTTCTGATATTCTCAGAGATCTTACCACCGAAAATCTACAATGTAAGGTATAATATAAGTAAATAATGAACGTGTATATAGTGGTATATATAAAAGAGAATCTTCGCCGTGGCCGTGACGTCTGCCGCACAAGTTTAACGAATAAAGTTCCCGCACTGTTAAGGAATTAGTTTCTTCCGCTAGCATACTCTGAGGCGAGCTAAGGCATAGGAGACAGCGATGTAGAGAGCTCGCCTGGGGAAGTACTACAGGATATATTTTGGAGAGTGTGCGCAGGTATTGGTCGACACCCATCCCAATTCCAAGACGCCGGGAAATTTTTTACCCGTACGTTGTTGACGTACCGAAAATACGGACACAGCGTTTTGCATCCTCATTTATAATGCGGACAGAAGGGGAGTGGAATTTGCTTCCGGCGTCTGAGTTTCCAGACTCGTAGAATCTAGGGACTTTCAAGCCCAGAGTGAATAGGTTCCTTCTGGGTAAGTGTGTACCATCTTAGGCTTTATCTTCGTCCCTTATGGGCGGGTCAGTAACCTTACAGAAAATCGCAGTCAAATAACAATGTTCCTGCGCGTGAGTAAGGTTGCCAGAGCTCATTGGGAGGGAGAAAGGGTCGGTAACGTATAAGTGATGCTCTGGGTGTTGCAAGTGTCTCTTGTGAGCCAACACACGTGGCATGACAAGCGTCCAAAAGGCTACCGCTTACTACCATATGCTTATTTGAAAAAAAAATAGATTTAACTATAGATGATTTATTTTTAATCCAATAGAATGCTTTCAAGCACCACGCAAATAATTTAAGCATCTCTCATCGCTATTCTCTTATATCGTGGACCCCACCCCACCCTGTCCGTATTGTACTGTTTCGCGGGGGCAAGTTATGAGAGGCGACTTTTGTGTCATTCCTGGATTATACTGTTGACACACATTGTTAAGTAAAAGGGAACGTATTGTTGGCAGCCCTTTCATTGGAATATCACTGAGAAGTCATATGGAGGAAGGATTTCGAGGTTTTGTGATGGTTGAGCTGAGGGGCTCATGCAAAAAGTAATATAATAATAATATCCTGAGACATTCCTCACACTTTGCCATCTGATCTATTTAAGGCAATCTGATGAATTTAAGGCAAGCTTGTACTAGAGAAACCAGATAGCTGACATACAGATGTACAGATGTGGTGTATTAAAGCTGGCACATTCAAAATAAATTTACACGTTGCGCTTGTGTTGTGTAGTGTCTATGAATAATATCTGTCCACGCGCAGCCAAGCTTATGAGTATGAAGGCGACAGCCAGCGTTGCCAGACGTCCCGATTTTGGCGGGACGTCCCGATTTTTAGCCCAAAATTAAATGTCCCGCACATGTCCTCGAAATGAAATCATCGTTGGACGTGGAAGTGGGAATACAGAAATCTTTTTGGTGATGCGTCTTAAACACTGCTGTGGTTGGTTACGTAGTAACTATTTAGTAATCTGTGGCAGTGGTGTGGAAAACCGCGCCAAAGTGCGCTAAATGTCACTGTGACATAACATCAAACTTCTAAGTCAACGCAATCAAAAGATACGGCGGTATATGCCGCATATTTTGAAGCTCGCAAGGGAATCAAAACTTATAGGGTACTTCCCGTTGACCTAGAATCATAAAATTTGGCAAGAAGAAATTCCATGTAGCATAAGTAAAGGAAGAAATCCGGAAAGGGTTTTGTAGTTACAACCCAAAAAAACATGCCATTACATTAGAACAATCGAAAATAGTTGAAAAATCTTCGAGACTCGATTCCCGTGATTAATTAACTATTTAAATAAAAATTTCTATGGAACCCTCGGTATGCGAGTAGGACTCGCACTTGGCGAAAACCGGCCAAAAAAAACTTGACAAAATAAAATTTGTAGGTAGGTATGATTTTTACTCAAGAGGTTACAAAATCCCGATTTAGCCGAAAAATTATCTGGCAACGCTGGCGACAGCTATTGTTTTGTTTTTGCTCCTGCTCATAAATGTAGTGGTATTTTTTGCATTCATTCGTTAGAATCATTGAATTATTACGCTTAGAAGCGAAGTATCGAACAAAAATCCTCGCGACTCGTAGGCCACTTGACAACCAATGTGTGCGTGAGTACCATATAATTACACTCGCTGACACGCACACAAGCGCACGAGTAATGTTGCAAGCTAAACGAAAATTTTCGGTAAAATTAACCTTCCGATACTAGTTAATGAAATTGGAAGTAAGTAATGTTCTGCGTCTTAGATAATTTATCATAGACACAGGCCTGTTATTTATTTATTACTAGTTTAATGATTATGTTTCATAGTACTTATGTCGGGTATTTTAACATAGTAAACCAAGACAATGTGCAAAGCTATGAACGATCGTACAATTTGTAGTAGGTATTGTTGGTAATGATAGGTTGCATATATGATAGGTTGTATAGAAAAAGAAGATTAAGAAGTATGTAGGTATTTAATTATCATTATCGTATAAAAAACGAATAGCTATACATTCTTATAATATCTAACTGAATCTATACTAATATAATATTTATATTTTTCGTTTTGGCAACTAATTTGTTCGCTAAAAAATAATGTTCCGGTATTAAAGCGAATCCCACGCGGAGCACGTATCTGCGTGGCTTCAGCTTTAAGTGTATGTATAGACAAAATTCTCAGTATAAATTCACTAAGTGCTTGGGAAGACCTGCTTACTTTTTCGTACAGAGTGCTGCATGTCCCTAGTCGCCAAAAAAATGAGATTTCTCTCACACAACAAATTAAAAATAACTGCTCAATATTAGACTCAATTGATAATATTATTCCCAATTTTCCCAAAATTCAAAAAAAATATAATCAGGCAAACACTATCAGGAAAATCGAAACTAAAGCGAACGATGGCGATTTCAAGGGGGCAGCACATCTGCTATTTTCGAGTGATGTTGTCGCTTCAGACACACCTGAAACCCTGTCTGCTTTAGAATCAAAACATCCTTCTCCGCTTTCAAATATAAACCTCCCGGATCCCCCATCTTTAGACCAAAATTGTCTAAATTGTAACGCCCAAGATCTTTTGAGTGTCATTATGTCATTTAAACCTGGTTCTGCTGGCGGCCTCGACGGTTTTACACCACAGCATTACAAAGATCTTGTCTGTGGTGCCGCCGGAGACGCTGGTACCAAATTATTATCAAAATTAACCTCTCTTATAAATTTAATGTTGGCAGGAAAGGTGCCAAGCCCATTCACTGAGATCATTTATGGGGCCAACCTTTGCGCGCTATCCAAAAAAGATGGTGGAGTAAGACCCATCGCTGTGGGTAATACTATCCGTCGTATGGCCTCCAAAATTTGTTGTCGTCACATTCTCCCGAAACTTTCAGAAATATTTCAGCCCATTCAACTCGGTTTTGGCTCAAAGGGAGGTTGTGAGGCAGCTGTTCATGCGGCTCGGACCTTTCTTTTAAATAACGGAGGTGAAGTGCTGCTTAAAGTTGACATAAAAAATGCATTTAACTCTGTCGATAGGGGTGCTTTATTGACCCAAATTCGGGATATCTGTCCTGACATATATCCTTACCTTTGGCAATGCTATGGGCACCAATCAAAACTTTTTTTCAGAGAACACCCACTTATTTCCGCCATGGGTTGTCAACAGGGCGACCCTCTCGGTCCAGCTATCTTCAGTTTGGCCATTCATCCAATTATTTCCAGGTTACAATCTAAATTTAATGTATGGTATCTAGACGACGGTACGCTGGGGGGTGATGCGGCTTCCGTTCTCAGTGATTTTAAAACATTGACAGAAAATTTTAAAAAAATTGGCCTAGAATTCAATAGCTCCAAATGTGAGCTCCTTATTTTAGATTCTTTCCCAGAATCTGAAAAACCAGAATTAATTCAAAATTTTAATGTTTTGGCTCCCAATATTACGTTACTGTCAAAGGAGTCGCTTCATCTTCTTGGAGCCCCAGTCTTAGACGAATCCATTCCTAGTTTCTTTGAGAAAAAGATTCAAAATTTTAATGACTCTTCAAATAGACTTTATGAAATTAATGCTCATTATGCATTTTTTATTGTTCGACTCTGCCTTTTCGTGCCGAAGTTTACCTATTTGCTCCGCAGTACGCACTTATTTAAATTCCATCACATATTAGATACTTTGGATAATATGATCAAAACGTCTCTTTCCAAAATTCTAAATTGCAGTTTTTATGAAAACAAAGTGTGGTCTCAGGCCACCCTACCCGTGTGTTATGGTGGCCTAGGAGTGCGGAAAATTTCAAGCATATCAGTACCGGCGTTTCTATCCTCGGTATACAGTGTGAGCAACCTCGTCAGTTCTGTTTTGGACCCTTCTATTGGATCTGTTGAGGTTTCTTACCTGTCCGATGCTAGAGACGCCTGGCAGGCAGCTTGTCCAGGCACAAATATTCCGACCTTGAGTCACTCTCAGAGAGCGTGGGACAAGCCTCTTTGTGAAAAAACCTGGCAAAATTTATTTACTAACTTTTCTATAGATACAGACCGCGCGCGCTTGTTAGCTGTCTCTCAGAGTGACTCAGGTCACTGGCTACAAGCTATTCCATCAACAAATACTGGAACAATGTTAGACCGTATAACATTAAGTCTGTGTATTTGTCTTCGTCTTGGTTGCAGGACCAATCAACCTCATCGCTGCCGCTGCGGAGATCTCGTCAACGAGCTCGGCCACCATGGGCTTTCGTGCTCTCTAAGTGCTGGTCGAATATCACGACACTCGGCGATTAATGACATTATCCGCAGGGCTCTTGTTGTCGCTAACGTGCCTTCCGTACTGGAACCAGTCGGTATTGCGCGGGGCGATGGCAAGACACCGGATGGTATGTCTTTGATCCCTTGGAGTGTCGGCAAGTCGCTGGTGCGGGATGCCACATGTGTCGATACACTCGCGCCATCTCACTTACCGGCGACTTATAAAGCTGCAGGGGCAGCTGCGGCCAGTGCGGAAAATTCAAAATTCAAAAAATATGCATCGATTGGACCCAACTATATTTTTGTACCTTTTGCGGTCGAGACCATGGGACCGTGGGGGTCCGAAGCTCGCCGTTTTGCTCGCACCTTGTCATCAAAATTGATCGAGACCTCCGGAGACCAGCGGGCGGGGAGCTTTTTCCGCCAACGCGTCAGCTTGGCTATCCAAAGAGGAAACGCTGCCAGCCTTCTGGGAACCCTGCCGTTAATCGGAAGCAGCGGCAGGCTTGAGGAAATTTTCTATATATAGATTGTATTTTGTACATATTTGTTGTAAATAAAGTTGACTTAAAAAATATTTATATTTATAATACAAGAAACCGGAAGAGAATTTTGTTTGTTGGTTTAATCAATGAAATCAAAAAGTTGGTTGGGTCAATCTCTGTAAAAAAAACTACCTGTAAAACTACCAGTCTGATTCGAAATTATTTCACTAATATGAAGCTACATTATCCTGAGTATTATAGGCTACTTATCCCAAGAACGCGGGTGAAACCGCGGGGGACAGCTAGTCAGTTATAATAGCTATAAGTAAAAGAAACAACTTATCGGACTCAATTACTTACTCTACTTCCTACTCTAACAAAATCAGTATCAATTACGTAAAATAACACAAATTCGCACACAAACAGCTGGCAACACTTTGCTCGAAATCTGAGTGAAGTATTTTAATTTTTGAATTTTGTTATTTTAGATGAATTACGCAATAAAACTAGTGGCTTATCTGTGGAATATTACAACAGAATTCTAATCTTTCTTCCCTGATGAATTATGACACAATTTTACTGCACAAACCGTCATATTTATTATTTTTCTGAGAGCTCCACTCACTAAAACGCCAGTCAGTACACTGACAGCGCGGCGGTAATTTGGAGCCATTATGGCTCCAATTGAATGGATTATATTTCGCGCGTGTACTTTGTTTCTATGTGTAATAATTCAATGGTTAGAATTGACTGACTAATTAGAAGCAAAAATGTAATAAAACATACTGTATCGTGATATTGCATATGTGTGAGTACTGTGAACGTGCCAGATTTAGTTAACCGACCTGTACTATATATTATAGGTAGGATCCTGGATGGGAATCGAACCCACGACCTGTGACGTGACAAGAACCTCTTACCAACCACGTCAAACTCGTCTATGAGACTAGTATTCCACCTTGCGGTTTCACCCACTTCTTTTACATCCTTAGCGGTTGAGTTTTGAAAAGTTCTTCCTTAGTGGAGGCCTAGTTAAAATTATATATCGTAATATAACACGTAAAAGCATCATCGCCTGAAAGCCTAATTCATTCAACCCTAAAAACCCGATAACTGATTTGCCACCGCACTCAAATATAGAATTAAAATAATAACTGAAATAAAATTTCCGATGTTTCCCGAGGTACACCGATGTGGCCCGAAGTATATCATTCGTAACTGACGTCATTGAATGTGAAACTACCCTCTGGAGGACGATAAAGGGGTGTACCGCTCCTAACTGGATATTCCATATTTATTTATACCACCAATATGATTCTTATATGTATTTTAGAAGATAATATTGAATATTTGATGTTAAAAAGTAGGAATTAATTTATAGAGCATCTATATTTAAAATAGGTGAGGCCATTACTAGGTCGACGGGGCAATACTATCAGGAGTTGATGTATTGAAGAAACTTGAGCTTTCGGTGAAGGAAAACATTGTGAGGAAACCATAGCATGGTGGTAGGGTACAATGCTACCACCCTCATGTTGAAAATCTGTCGCCATCTATCGGCGGCGTGTTCCGACAGCTGAACTTGTGAGCCAGTTCCTTCTAGGCTTTGTGTGCTTACCATCTTCGGCGACATCATCACTTACCAAGGTGAGATTGCGGTGAAATACAGGCCTATTAACAGTAAAAAAATATGTAAGAAAACACCCGCCGGAAGCCAATACTGAAATAAGTACGATTTCAGAAACAGGGGGGCTAAAAAGGAAGCTAAAGCAATATTGCTAACGCAATTCATTTTTTCGAATTCTCGGCAGATCGTACGTAATTTCAATATTTTTTGGTATACTATAGTCACTCATTATACAGGTCGTTGTTTTGGTCAGCGACGAGCGACTCAGGGTCGATAATACAAATGATACTGGTGCTAAAAAAAAATATAGAAAAAATACTTTATTTTTTTTAATAATAAAAATAAAAAAATTAAAATTTTGAAAATCATGTAATAAGCTAAAGTGTAGACATAATACTCAACGGGAGTACGAGGGAGTAAAGGGGTGGGGCGATGGCGGCTTGCGCCTAGCTCTAGTCTGTGCACGTGCCTAGTAACCATACTTTGCGGTAATTTTATTTCAAATTGAATAAGGTATTTCTCAACATACTTACAGTATTTAATGGAATTAAGTCCATTTTTGGGAAATATATATAGTCGCCGACCAAAACAACACTCTGTATACAATTCAATTCAATAAAAGATTCGGAATTGATGAATTGCATAAGATCTGCCGTAAATTCAAAAAAATGAATTGCGTTAGCAATATTGCTTTAGCTTCCTTTTTAGCGGGGCAGATCGCAAACAATAGCTCAAACACCTACGTTCATTAAAAATACAATTATTGAATCTATGGGTGATAGATCACTAATTGAACAGTTAAACGATGTTTAATTGTTCAATTAGTATAAGAAAATGAAAATAGATTACTTGGGTTGTTTCCAGTCGCCATTTTGAATTTTCTATTGATATTTTTTTCATTTCAACAATGAGATGATATTAAGACAGGTAGAGCATAGGGTTTATTCGCTCAAAGAGCAGCTTGACTGGGGAAGTACCTCCACCTTACAGAATCATCATCATCAGCCTTATAATGTCCCACTGCTGAGCACAGGCCTCCTTTCACAAATGAGGGTGAAAGGGAATGGGTAATACTCCACCACGCGTGCCCACTGCGGATCGGTGGAGGTAGCCTACAGTTGGAATTTTTCAAGCCGCCTAGGAGGCATCCAACTAGCTTAACGACTATCATAATTAAGTGATAACCGGGACCAACGGCTTTACGTGCCTTCCGAAGCACGGAAACGCTCGATTTGAAATACCACTAGGCGGTCACCCATCCAGTACATCCCACCACGACAGGCGTAGCTTAACTTTGGCGATCGATTAAGAACGGCTAATCATGCTACACCACGAGCGCTTCCCTTACAGAATACCACAGCCAAATAACTTTATGTTGTGTTCCTGCGCGTGAGTAAGGTCGCCAGAGCTCATTAGAAACGGGGGAAGGTTCGGTAACGCGTGAGTGATGCCATGTGTGATGCAAACGTTTGTATGGCTACGGTTACCGCATACCATCAGGAGGGTCGAATACTTGTTTGCCGAGTTCGTATATAACAATGTACCCATGCCCTGTAACTTACGTCGTATAAAAAAATAAGAGGTCATTGCCAAAAATTTCTCATGCCACGTTGAACTCTACGTATAAGTGCAGTTACCCAATTTGAAAAGAAATAATATTAATAAAGTTTCATAACACTTACATTTTGAAATATCCCAACTTATTTCATGGATTAAGGATATGAGAGAGCAAAGTAAAACTAATGACTAAATATAATAACGCAGTCTACAAATACCGTGATAATCACGGAAATTCTTTTCTCTGTGGTGATAATACATTGTCGGAATATCACAAAGAATATCTTTTGAGATTTGTATAAAATCTTGTAATGAATGACACCGAGCTGCAAGCTAGGTTTTCTGGAATAACAAGTCTGTTTTATTTGTTAAAGTAGCTTGGAAAACTAGCTCAACAAACTAGCTCAGTTAAGTAAATTTGCTAAGAAATTAGGTCATGGAAATATGCATTTTTGTGTTTTTAAATTCTGGTGCTGATTCTTTTATTTACAACTAAACTAATTTAGTGTCACTATGTCTCTTTCTAACAAGGATTATAAGAAAAGGATGTATGAAATTGAGTCGTGTCAAATTAGTCCAATGTTTGTTTTCAATATAAATTTTGTCACTATCTATCGCGGTTACGTCTAAATACCCGCAAATGAAGACTGCAAAGACTAATTTGGTAGCTTTAAATATATTCTATCCTTTTTCAATAATGTTTGTAAGAAAGAGATGTGATGTGACTAAAATTAGTTTAGTGTTTATATTTATTATTATGATAACAAGTAATCCGATAAGTGCCGTATCAGCCCCAAAAATACGTATTCTAAAACTCACTCACAACATAGAAAAAACAAACTCAAAATTAGCTAGCAAAAACATGGCGTTGCTGAAATATTATCACAAAAGTTTATAAGTATGCTTCATTTTAATTTAGGCAGCTGCTGTGAGCTTTAAAAAGTTTTCCCAACATCTTATCTTGAATTCAGAAACAAAGGCGAGATCTTGGCGAGATGTACTGCGTGTAAAACTTAATATATACCTTCAAATGATAAATCTGTTTAACCGCTACAAAAGAGTTCAGAACAAAATGGACCGTATCCAAATGAACTAAAGTTTGTTATAGACAACTGTATAGAGTCGAAATTGAAACAATAAACGCTGTAACAGGGCCAAACAAGTTGCACTGAGGTTAAAATGCAACCGACAACTATGTAAAACATGATGTACAATCATTTTGTATGTATGGACCGTTGCCAGAAGCTGTTACTTATGAATAAAAAGAAATGTGATGGTTTACAATTATTGTTTGGTTTTTTCTGCCGTTCAGTTCCGCTATTCATGAGTTCTTATGTTGTTTTTTTGTAAGTTTTAGACTCATGACCCAATTATATTTTTGTGCCTTTTGCTGTCGAGACCATGGGACCGTGGGGGTCCAAAGCTCGCCGTTTTGCTCGCACCTTGTCATCAAAATTGATCGAGACCTCCGGAGACTAGCGGGCGAGGAGCTTTTTCCGCCAACGCGTCAGCTTGGCTATCCAAAGAGGAAACGCTGCCAGCCTTCTGGGAACCCTGCCGTTAATCGGAAGCAGCGGCAGGCTTGAGGAAATTTTCTATATATATAGATTGTATTTTGTACATATTTGTTGTAAATAAAGTAAATTAAAACCGGTTTAAAATACTGGCTCAAACTTAGGTAAATCATTTGCACAAATGATATAATAATGTTAGTTGTTTGGACGACTGCCAGGCGCAGGCAGGTGACACCTGTAGCGTACGGGTATTATTAACGGATTACGTTGTTTTTGGTATTTGGTTTTATTCAGACCTTTTTGAGATTACAACAATAGCAGAGTGTGCTTTTAGGCGATTTAGTTTATGGTACAAATGCGGTACTATTTTTATGATGGAGCTTTGATCACCGCATGACATTCCTCACACATGGTCATCTGATCCCAAACTAAGCAGAGCTTGTACTATGGAAACCAGATAACTGATATAATACATATACTACTTTTTGTTTATACCCGCGAGAATCCAATTATGTGGAATCAGCTAGTTGCGGGGGTTGCCAATGAGATGATCTGTTACTATGCCTAGATGTCAACAGGCTCTCAAGTGCCAGATCACACCGGCGCGGCAGTTCCTTGGTGACAGACGCTTCATTCCTTCACACCGGTCCTGTATCCTTCCAGATACTTTTCAAAAGGTTCAACTGAAAATCAGTTTTTTTTTATACCACTAAGGTGGCAAACAAGCATACGGCCTGCCTGATGGTAAGCAGTTACCGTAGCAATTTTGAGATATTATGCAACATTTACCTCAAAACAATACTGTATCTTTCTTGTTCACTAAATTACAAAGTCTGTTGTCTGCTATTTCTGTTTTTAATCGTTTGTTTATCTCTGTAGTGTATGTATGAAGAAATACACTTTTTTAAATAAACTTAACAATCAAAATTATTATTGAGATATTTATTATTAAAATCGACAACTCCATACTATGAATAACTAGTAGATAATCCAAAGATACAAATTAACATTACCCAACGGTGTATTATTAAATCGGCTATTTATTCGTAGAATAAATAAGATCTCGGTATTATTCCTAAAGGTAGCGAATTCAGTAGATCTGTATGTATATCTCTGGTAAATTGAGTGAATATTTAATTGTGTCTGAGCCGAGGAGGTTCGTTTAATAAACTTTGTGGACACCTGTGCCTGCGCTCTTACTTGTACCTCTGCTTGGGTGACGGCCAAAATGAGTTGCTTGGTAGGGATGTGCGTTAGAAGATTTTTTTATCGATACTTTAAAGAATCATGGCGAAATTCATTGATTTGTAAAAAAAAAAACATTTTAGAAAGTTTTGAATCACTTCCAATGTTGAGATTACATTACCAGCAACATTTTAATATACCTACTTGAAATATTTTATGAACCCAATGATATTATACTAGAGATATGCTACCCTCATACTAAGCGGCGTTCAGTTATTGTTGAATTAGGTGAATGCGATAGATAATACGGAACGTATGGTACAGAAAGAGATAGCTATATGTAGCCGCTAAGCAAAATTACGACAATTGTCTGAATTTGTCTGCAACAATTTTCGTGCGTTAATGCGATATCTACCTCTTTTTATTATAATATCATTGTATGAACCCCGCAAAACAAAACAGCAACATAATTCTATGCCATGTCGCGATTCGCTGGCATGGCATAAAATGTCGCATTTTTATCCCGGGAATCTAAAAATGTTTTGAATGCCTAAGTTATTCCTTAGGCACCAAGGATCAATAATAACGTCATTTCGACGTCTCTAAAAATCTTTATTTTTTTGTACAAATCTCGATGATTTTGTTTTTATGACATTTTGTATATTTATATAATAATGCACATTTCAAAGCTAGTTGTATACGTTACATCTTGTATTTGGAGCGATTAACAAATTAAATATTTTGAATCCTAAAATACCTTTCAACCAAAAAATACAAAATGTCGATTCGATAATTTCCACATCACTAGACAACACTGCGACTAAGTAAAAAATATACCGGTTTACACAATATTAAACCTTATTTTATATCGCGTAAAGCTCAAGTGTCACTATTGGCAAGAACAGTGACAAAGTTGATTGAAAATTAGTCTTGTAAACTTTTCTTGTGCGACGAAAAAAATGTTTATGATAATGTACTTGCAATGTACTTTATAATATAAGGGGAGGTGAAGTAAATAGATTATGAAACGAGCGTGCTTGAAGTTTCGGGAATAAGAGGGGTAGAGCATAACGTTATTTTATTTACCTTACAGAATACCGCAGCCAAATAACTTTATATTGTGTTCCTGCGCGTGAGTAAGGTCGCCAGAGCTCATCGGGGAGGAGGAAAGGGTCGGTAACGCGTGAGTGATGCCTCGTGTAACAACAACATCCATAACGTTCACGTTGTGTACAAGCATCCATATGGCAACGGTCCAAAGGTAACCTGCTACGTAAAAAAATGACATGGGTTTCCATTTTTTCTGACTTTCTTCAGAATTTTGCTACGAAGCTGCCAGAACAATGGCGGATGACTAGCTAGGTTAAAGCAACAATACAATTTTGGGGAAATTTTGTTGGAAAGCAGTGATTGGAAGGAAAGGTGGAACTGATGGACTGTGACCCAATTAAGGACTAAATCGGTTTTTACCCCGTTTTCAGGTACCAGATGGATTAATCCAAATTTGGGTTCCCGATAAAATATTATCAGTATCAGTCCCTGAATTCGTTTGTTTAAAATTCAAATTCAAAAAGCATTTATTCAATTTAGGCCCTGATAAGGCACTTATGAACGTTAACAAATGGCTCTACACGTTTGATGTAACTCATCGGTTTGTAATTCAATCACACCGTAATTTAACAACCGATTTAGATGAAACTTACCAAAAATATAGATCCTATCCTAGATCACAAACAATACATTACACTCCTGAAAAAACATAAGATCTTTCAAGAACTCTAGTAAAACCACAGTATGTAATCTTTTAATTCGAAGTAGAATACGAACCCCACAGATTACAGAACAAAAGGCAGATAGAGCACGCGGAACTCGGGAGTGAGGCCAAAAAAGGAAATACAAATTGAAAACACATACCTGGTATTCGCTTTTGAATTTATATTTGCTTTGTTAAAACAAAGTTTATTAAAAAGAAAGAGTTTTTCGTTAAATAAAGTTTGTTAAACAAAGCAAATACAAATTCGATACTAATACCTGGTACACACGGCTACAGATCAAGCTATAAATTTCCAGTATAAGCTGATCTCGCATTGTATAAGATTTCCGTACAATGGGAGGTCAGCTTATACTAGAAATTTATAGATTGATCTGTAGCCGTGTGTACCTATGTGTTTTTCAATTTGTATTTGCTTTTTTGGCCTCACTCCCGAGTTCCGCGCGCTCTATCTGCCTTGTTCTGTAATCTGAGGCTAACTCTAAAGAAAAAGTATATGTAAAAACACAACATAAATCAAGTACGTTTCGTTTTTGCTCACGTATTAAAAACAATACATGAATCTCGAGGCTCGATTTACTTATATACAAAATCTATTGAAACAAATATGGTTTCCAAGAAAAACAAAGCAATGTAGTTCACGCACGAAATACCATCTGGGTATTAAATTATACCGCTCTTTGTGCTGTGTCTACGTAAAGATCCCAGGTCTGAAATTCAGCCTGGAATTTAGCCTAACTCCTTGTATTTGCATATACGTTTTTTCAGCAATTTAGTTATATACCAGCTTGTATAAAGGTGAAAGTAATATTACACTAATTATAAAGAGTAACAGTTTGTATGTTTGGATGTAAGAGGTAATCTCCGGAACTACAGATACAAATCTGAAAATTCTTTCACTCATAGGAAGCTATTACCCGTTATTAGAGGGCTATAAGCTACTTTTTATCTCGAGAACGTGGGTGAAACCGCGGGGGACAACTAGTTATTTCATAAGTTTTTTTTAATACATACTAAGATGGTAATTTTAGGATCGTAAGTGGTTACGTACAGTAACCACTACGTTCAGTAGTCCTCAAATTACAAGAACACTATGTTAACGATGCGTTTTATCTATATACAAAGTCCTGACTGACTGACTGATATATCAACGCACAGCCTAAACCACTGGTCCTAGAGACATGAAATTTAGAGGGTATATTCTTTGTGAAGAGTAGGTATCCACTAAGAAAGGGTTTTTCAAAATTCCACCCCTAAGGGGGTAAAATAAAGGATGAAAGTTTGTACGAAAGTCGGTCAGTTTCGAAGTTAGGATTTTCAAATTTTGTGTTTAGGCTGAAGATTGAAAATTAATTTATACGTGTAATACCACCCTCGAAGCGGGTTTAAGTTGTTTTGTTTTCTTTTATTGTTGCAGAAAAATATGTCATTTGTTTCCTGTAGGCCACGCGGGCGAAGCCGCGAGCAGAAGCTAGTTAATACAATATTGTCACTGATCCATTCTCCTACAGTATGATGTATTACCATATTAAGGAAACAATACATTATTATAAATTTAGCTAATTCTTAGCTAATTTTATCCTAATGTATAATAAAACATCGTCTCTTTGTCTGTTCATTCTTTTACTTAAAACTCGAAATCCTCACACAGATTTTGATATGGTTTTCCAAGTTACATAGGTGGTTGATAGAAATGTAGCAATGATTTTTATAGGGATCTGATTCTGAGCTGTGATCGTTTAGGTGAAACAAGTCAATAAAATTCTCTATTTTGAGAGAGGTAGACCTTAGCGTTTATTCTCTCAAAGAGCAGCTCGACTGGGGAAGTACCTCCACCTTACAGAATATCGCAGCCAACTTTATGTTGTGTAAAGTTGTGTTTCTGCGCGTGAGTAAGGTCACCAGAGCTCATAGGGGAAGGGGGAAAGGTCGGTAACGCTTGAGCGATGCTTCTTGTGTTGCAAGCGTCCATATGGCAACGGTAACCGCTTACCATCAGACGGGCCGTGTGCTTGTTTACCGACTTAGTTTTATAAAAAAAACACTTTATGTAGATGGAGCCGCGGATAAATACAAGTGTAATTGTTTGAGGATGTTAAACAGTAAATTTAAGTAGTTAGTACATAGCTGTGGTGTGATTTGCTGGTGCCGTTACCTAGCGTGATTATTTGTCGTGAATTGGAGGAGGTTCATAATTTGACAGGTATATTATTATTATCTAGGCTTTGAATAGTTCGGAAAAACTTTGGTCATCCCCCAGAAGACAGCTTCTTGTAAATAGAACATGACCTCCTATACAAAGTCGAGTTATATTCCGCTCTACTAATAAACCATTTCGAATAGATGCTGCTTGTGGGGGCTGGTCTGCTTAAGTTTGCCATTTATTTATTTACTTAATAAATATAGATTCAGTCTACTTTGTAGTATTGCCGCCGCGCCGGGGCACGCAATTGTTGCCAGTGCGATTAGAATGTAAATATTATGTAATGAATCTAAGCTTGTTTTGAAAAGAGTAATTGCTGAGTTTATTGCCGGCTCTTCTCTGCAAATGCAACCTTCCGAACCGGTATTAGAGTCAGACTTTTCATAAGTGCCTGCGAAGGCCTATTTGAATAAATGATTTTGATTTTTTTTTAATAGTATTTTAAATATTTATCACACTATTTATTTACGTTTTAGACCAATAACTGAAATGGATTCATCGAATTCTAGTTCATCCGAACAAGACGACGCGATGCCCGACTGGATCATAATAACCGATCTGGTTTTATTACTCACCAGTATAACAACATCTGTAGTCAGCATAGTCCTCGGCTCTGTGACTTGGATAAGATTACCCGAATTCCGGAATTATCAGAATTATATATTTCTGAATACAATTATTGCCAGTTTTGTATCTTTAATTGTCATAATTATAACTGGAGTTACATATGTTAGATATTTACTAGATATTTATTCATATTGGTTGGATAATATTATTATGGTAGAAGGATTGAGTGATGTGGCAACACTGACCATAACGCAAATAGCAAAGCATATAAAAGTGAGGGTATTTGTATTTGTAAGTGTTAGTTTTTCACAAGCTCTCGAGCTAGACACAGATCAGTACGATCATTGTTTTACCCGGTTCTGTAACTTATTATAAGTTAAGACTAAGATTGTGAAGTGAAGTGATTACCTAATTAATTGTAATATTATAACAGTAAACCTATCGGGGCCCATGAGGAGTTTGTTGCGTCGCTTCTTCTCCTCATACGGGAGTTTTCCGAAGCGATAGTATTACGTTGTTTCATTGCCTGCACTACGCCCACCGAATCCTGATACCACAGAACCTTAATCATGGTGTTTGTATCGCTTGGCAGTCGCTGACGCTATTACATATAAGAAAATATCACTTCTATATGACTATTACATAACTTCTTTACTACTGTTTTTCTACATATCTTTTAATCTTTGGTTGTTTGTTGTATGTGCTGTGTTTTACCTTCAAATAGTTAAAGTTTTCAATGTTAATATCACCAGGAGATATCTGAAGAGTGCATTATTTGCGTGGGGCATTCCTTTAATATCATCACTTATTTTATTTGTGGTTCTATTAACTCTAGATATATACTTTGGCAAAGAAACCTTAGGCTATGGTGTTAATATTACCGTTGTTCGCGAATGTATATATTTATGTGAGGGTATTGTGGTCTCTGGTAAAGAGCACAGATACTCAAAGACCTTTAGAGGTATCACGCCGTATACTTTTAGCGACCTTTATATTTGTAATGAGTGGTGCTTTAATGTTGCTAGCAATTATAATATCATTCAGTTGCATAAAAAGTACAAAAAATATGGCATTCGCCTTTTTAATATATTTTTTACAAACAGTTTTGATTAATGTTTTTTATTTTATGATAAAATCGAATCGTAAATTATGGTGTAAATGTTATGTGATACTAATATGTATAGGTTCGATTATTATTAGTATTATTTTTATAGTATTTATTTGGTTTGTTACCAACTAATTATAATTAAAATATCATGTATTTTTTTGCTCTAAACGTATTTAAGAGTGCGTATAAAGCAAAATAGCATACCTTAGAATTGAAATGTATCCAAGTAAATAGTATTTAAATGAAAAAATATTTTTATATGGGTATTTTCATTACATACGCGAGGGTTCCATCTGAGCAAAAACATAATGTAATGAAATTTCCTCGATAGAAAAAAATCACAATACTACCTCTAATAATAATGAATTTTCGTTTTTATTCGTTCATGGTTTATTAAGACAAAAATTCGATAAATAATATCACTAACACATGACCTAGGGCTGCTACTAACGATTTTTAAAAATATTCTATACTTTACGAGTTATTTAGATAAGAAGCGCTTAGTTCATTTCTGCTCCGCGAAACACGCTATCTCCGTCTCATGCCACGCGAAGATTAGACATCAGTTTGTTTAATCTGACATTGCCATATTTTTCTGGCTTTGTACGCATTCTTAATAAACATAAGTGATGTGCAGTTCAACCAGCCACATTCTAGTGTAGGGTCGTATTATTGATAAAAATACACTAGCTGTACCCTGTGGATAATGTAGCAAAGCGAGTTTTGTAGGCTGTGGATTTGTCGTCAGTGAATTTATTTTTATTTATTCAACTCAAACAAAAGATACAGGTGTTTCATAATTTTAGTACATTAAAATACAAGCACATTTTGATCATTGACGCCTAAACTAGATGCACATAGCATCTGTTCTATAGACATCAATACCCCTTTTATGTTACAAATATGTACCTATGATAAATCTGTAATATGGACCTGTTAATATTGTTATTTTAAGTTACAAAGCTTTCAGAACTAATTAATTAATTAAAACATGTTATTAAAATTCAAACCCATAGATAACAAATAGGTATAATAATAATTCTATGGAGAGTGTAGTGTGTAAAAGTGTACCTAAGCGTAGAGTAAGTGTGAAGGTGTAGTGAATGTGTGTTTGGTTTATGTTTGTGTAGTGTGTGTATAGTGTATAAACAGGAAAGAGAGACAAACTTGGATCCCTATGCTGAAAGTAATACCTCAGTTTGGTCGTAGTTCAATTTTTGAAGCCACTGAGTTATTTCATATTTGCATTTGAAATACGTCAAGGGGAAAATTTCTATTTCTTTGCTTATTTTATTATAGAGTTGGCTATTAAGGTAACAAGAGAACTTTTGTGCAAACTTTGTATTAAACCTTTCTGACAGACAGATTCTATCTTTTCTTCTTTGGTTATTATAAGATGTCCTGTCAAATTTTAATTGTGAATGTGTGTTTAGAATAATTTGTTTAATAAATAATTGCCTAACTGTCAGTACATTACAATTTTGATACAGGTCTGCGGTTGGATAACGATACCGGCGGAAGGTAGCAACCTTGAGCACAGATCTTTGAGCTCTTTCAAGTATAAGTAAATTTGTTTTAGCTGCACCGCCCCACGCCGCTATACAATATTGTAAAATAGACTGACAAAGCGCAAAGTACATTGTTTTAATAATCTTCGTCCCAGCAACGCACCTTATGTTTTTAAAGACAGCTATAAGCTTCCTAGTGCGTTGTGACAGAAGACTAATGTGTCCTCTGAAATCGAGACCACGGTCAAACATTACTCCCAAGTATTTAATCGTATCGACTCGCTCCAATTGATGGCATGTACAGTCCGTTTCAATATCCATACCCAAACATTGCGGAGAATGCGCTTTAATAGAATAGCTTAGATGTTCTACAGTATTGCGTATGGAGAAACACATAAATTTGGTTTTGTCCGAGTTTAATGACAGTAAATTGTTCCTTAGCCATTTAACCACATTATTAAAGCCTGATTGTGCAGTACAGAAAACTTCAGACCAACTCCTTCCCTGGAACATCAATGCAGTATCATCCGCATATGTGAGAATTTTTCCCCCCCTGAATTGCATGTCACACAAATCATTGATGTATATCAAAAAAAGAGTTGGGCCCAAGATACTGCCCTGAGGCACACCGAAAGTAACAGGCAAAGGATCACTGACATAGTCACCGATTTTCACCATTTGGAATCTGTCCGTTAGGTAATCTTTAAAAAGCTTCAATTGCAAATCTCGAATTCCTAAGGCTTCAAGTTTTGTGAGCAGAATTGGAACCGATACCGTGTCAAATGCCTTAGCTAGATCCAGAAATATTGCAAGACATTTCTCTTTGGAATCTAGTCCACGAACAGCATAATCTGTAAGGTCATTCACGGCATCGGTCGTCGATTTTCCTCTTCGGAAACCAAATTGGTTCTTTGAAATAAAGTTTCGGGAGTCAAGATAATGAGTCAGTCTATTATTTATTGCTCTCTCCAATATCTTTGATAGAGAAGGTAATATAGAAATTGGGCGATAGTTAGCCACATTCTTCCTATCACCACCTTTGTGTATTGGGAGAACAAATGATTTTTTAAAAGGTTTTGGGAATACACCATTTTTTAAACTTAAATTACATATATGGCACAATGGTTTCGCCAAAATATCAATATTCTGTTTTATGACTGCAGTAGATATCCCATCCCAACCAATAGCGCAATCCGTTTTAAGGGAGTTTACGAGACTTCTTATTTCATTTTCATCAAGATCCAGTAATACTAATGAATCGGCTTTTCTATTATTACTGATGAAAGAAGAATTCTTTGTTTGTCCAATATGGGAGGTTATTTTATCGGCTAGGTTTTTGCCAACGTTAGCAAAGAAATTATTAACTAAGTTCACTTGTGTATTAGGTTCTACGGATCCCTCGAGTAAGTCTTCTGATAGCTGCTGTTTAGGTTTAAAGTTCGATATGTTTTTTATAGCTTGCCAAGTTTTTTTAATATTTATAGAACTAGCCTTTTGCAATTCCTGACGTTCGTATTGTCGTTTTACTTTTTTGATTAACTTGTTACAAAAACTTCTATATCTGAGATATGTGATTTTTGATGTTTCGTTATCCGGCTGTTTTTTCAGTTTTTTATGCATTTTATCCCTATTTCGCATACATCGTAATAGTCCTGCGGTTATCCACGGCTTTTTAATGACCTTACGATGGGAAACATTTACTTTTAAGGTATTATTTCTAATAACCTCTTGTAGTGTATCAATAAGTAGAGTTGTGGATTTATTGCAGTCAGTTTCATTAACGATATTTGATGTATCAACTTTTGACAAATCATCCGAGATTCCTGAGTAATTGATTTTATTAATTGTTTTATTCAATTTTACAGTACATTTATCTAATTTTAGGAAACAAGCGTCATGATCCGTAATCGTATGTCTAATAACCAAAGTAGTCGCATCAAGTTTTGTTTTTAAAATGACATGATCTAGACACGATTCCTGTCTAGTTCCGAAGGTATGTCCTGGTAGAAGACCGTGCACCGACAGCATGTCGAGATATTTAGAGCCATGATTTCCAATGTACTCCGGTCTAATATTAATATTAACATCACCTACAATTACAATGTTTTTAAACTTATCAAGAGTTTGAAGAAGGTTGTCTAGAGAGTTTTGGAACATTTTTAATTCGTCTACTGAACTATACGATGGGGAGCGATATATAGAGACTACAGCTGTTTCATTTCCTATTTTAGTTACTAAACAATTTCCCTTCAAAAACTCAGGTTCATAGGTGGTTGATCTAATGCACTTCTTGATATAGACAACAACACCATCATTCTGTATCGGGTTGTTGTTCGTTGCATGATTATCGTAGTTTGCCATTGATGGAGGAAATTCCGTGGTTGAAAGCCAGCACTCTGAGAGCACTATGAGATCAGGATCCAAACAAGTTCTGGCTAATAGTGTAAGAAAGCAATCCATGTTTGCATTAATGCTTCTAATATTCTGGGACAAAATTTTGAGTTGATGATCAGTATGCGTTATAAGAGAAGAACATTCTTCTGGGATACAGCATTTAGCTTTTGATATAGAAAAGCCATCAATATTATCACACACATATTTAAGATGATTATTCATCGCGAAGGCTACGGTTTGAGAAAAATGACTCCAAATAAGGACCGTGACAAACACAAATACAGAGAAACAAGGCATATAACAGAAGAAAATGTGATGTGAGTGGCGCAGCATGGAGTTTGTGATTGTGACAGTTGAAATTATGTGAATTGTGTTTTATTAATTGTGTTAGAAATGAAAGTGTGTGTTTGTGGTGTGTTTGGCAGTTAAGAGTAAAAAACCGAAAACATGAAATCAAAAAACATAGGTGTCCCATATGAAATACAAATAGCATTCTAGTTAATGTTTCAAATTTTATATCCAAAAATATAATTTGTACTAAATTAACAAATAAGACTAATACATTAAACATTTCGGAAGCTAGTCACTTAGTCGGTCTTAATTTTAAGATATCAGCTTCGTTTTCCACCCGAATCATTGACGAACCCTCTGCTTTACGTAGGAATATCTTTCCATACGATGTCCAGCAAAATTTGTAATCGTTTTGTTTTGCAAAATCACGAGCCAAAGTGAATAAACTCATAATTAATTAATGTACGTTGTTTCATTGCAAGATTAGCAATTATGTACCCATTCGGCCTTAACTTGAGGAATTGTATTGTATTTTTTATACCACTATGGTCGCAAACAAGCATACGGCCCGCCTGATGGTAAGCGGTTACCGTAGCCTATGGACGCTTGCAACACCAGGGGTATCACGCGCGTTGCCGACCCTACAGAAACCTCTTCACACCCTTCTTGAAGAACCCTATGCTGTACTCCATTGGGAACACCACGGCGGGGAGCTTATTCCGCAGTCTGAGCATCAAATGTTTTTTATTTACTGTGTATTGGCCTGTGTTTGACCATATCAATTGATGATGTGGCCGAAGGTGGTAAGCACACAGAACAGCTCCCACAATTCATTAGATATGTCACGCCGCCATTTCTCAAACAAGAACAATGTCATGTAAGACACAGATCGTATTTGGCTGGACTCCAGCTGGTCACAGGTGTTTTATTTTATTAGAAATCCATAGAGCATATTATGCACATAATAATATTTTATTAAAAAGCATAAATCAGTGGGAGTCGTGCCAAAGCAGGTGTGACACGAAGTTTCAATTGTTATTTGGTTTGCAACGAAATTGTATTATTAAATATAATTGGTAATAGAAATAAAAATACAGTAAAAAAGAATTCTCATTAGGAATTATAAGGACATTCTGAAGTATTCTTTATTATATTAAATTCTCTATGTAAAAATGCAAATCTTAAGAACTAGTCCAATAAGAAAAAAAAACGAAAAATTTCGAAAATTAATTTAATCTAAACGCAGGTGAAACCGTGGGACCCAGCTAGTAATCAGTTATATTCAAAGGCATGTACAGTAGTACCCAACTGATAAGGCGGGTCGTGAATCTTCGTTCGCAAAGAAAAAAAGCTGTTAGGTCCGTCTCACTCGCAAGTCACGTTTCTCCGCACGGCGCGCGCTAACATGGCGGCAGCTGCCGACCAATAGCGTTTCCTGCGCTTTGAAAATGTATCTTCTGCGCAGGTATATCGGTAAGCCATATTAGTTGGGTACTAATATGTTAAGTCTACCAATCCGTACAGGAGGAGCCTGGTGGACTATTTCCTTCGTATAAAATTTGTTATTTATGTCAGATAATGGTGCTGATTCTGTTATAAATCGAAATAAACTAATTTTAGTCACATCTCATCTCTTTCTTACGAACATTATTGAAAAAGGATAGAACATATTTAAAGCTGTCAAATTAGTCTTTGCCGTCTTCATTTGCGGGTATTTAGACGTAACCGCGATATATGCCGACTAAATTTATATTGAAAACAAGCATTAGACTAATTTGACAGAAGTACATTTCTAACACCCTTTTCTTATGTTCCTTGTTAGAAAGAGACATAGTGAGCTCAATGTTATAATTTCTTTATATTTAATTTTAGAAAATTGTTCTTTCTAATTTTAAGAGCATCCATACTGTAGCAGGGGCGTCCAAAATCAGCTGAAAATCAACGTTTTGGCGCGGTTACCCTTTTTTGGCAGTATAATAAATTATTTATAATTTAGTTTAAGTATGTATTAGTATAGTTGATTGTTTTACTGTCAAATAAAAAGTTATTCTATTCTATTCTATTCTACTAAGCCTCCGCTGTCATCCATCTTTTTACGTATATATGTAATGTCACAGGTAATGTATAGATTAAATATGTGCTCATCCTTTTGTCATAATGAGTAAACAAATTAATTGGTACAAGACTTACAAATGTGTCATAATAGGGAAAAACAATATAATAAATAATCAATTAAACGTAATTTTTGTCTCGTAATTACAAGTATAATAAAACAACTATACTATCCGTCCGTCTTGCTATTTTTAATACTACTAATGCCTACAAGCATACGGTCCACCAGATGGCAAGCGGTTACCGTAGCCTATTAACGCAGATTATTTTGATGCGGGTTTCAAAATTACGTAGTTTTTAACAAGAGGAAGTATTACAGCACAATAATTAAATCAACCGGCAGGGCTATTTTAAAACGTCGGAATCGATATCGGAAACGGATTCAAAAAATTACGAGGCGAATTTCAGCAATTGCTATTTGAATTTCCGAAAACTTTTCGATGAATCGAATTGATATTTCGGTAAAGAAACATCAAAAATATTCAAATTCGGAAATTAAACAAGCAATTGCGCAATATCGCCTCGGTTATTTTTGAATCCGTTTCCGATATCGAATCCGAGCGTTTTAAAATAGCCCTGCAGATCGGTTAGTTAGGTTAGCACTGTGACAAAACCGCGCGCGAGCCGAGCGAGCGAAGCGAGCGGTGCCGTGGTAGCGGCTGGCGACATCCAGTAAAAAAGATCATTTACACACATAAATCTAGCTAACAGTTCGGTAACCGTTCTAACCTAACGGATCTGGTCTAATAATTATAATAATAATATTTGTTAAAATTAAAGCCACCTTTACAAACACTTCGAGGTGCATTAAATATTAATGTTTCATACATCGAAATAATAAAACTAATTAACCTTTACAAATACTACCTACTACATGTTTTCTCTAAGGCCAACACTCGATCGAATTTCTCAAGGGACTAATGTTCCCTGTTAAGTTCGTCACTTTTTTATGTGTATGGGCCTGTGATTGACCAGACTCTCACCATGGTAAGTGATGATGTGGCCGAAGGTGGTAAGCACACAAAGCCTGGAAGGAACTGGCCCTCAAGTGCAGCTGTCGGAACACACCGATAGGTGCTTGGCGACAGATTTTCATCTTGAGTGTGGTAGCCAGCCCGATAGGTACTACGAATTACCCTACCACCATGCTGTGGTTTCCTCACGATGTTTTCCTTCACCGAAAGCTCAAGCTCATTGGGTGATTCTTCATTGGATGATGACACGACACGACAACGGCACCGGCAACGACATCAGTGGATGCATAATCCGGTATCCGACGTCACTACCACTGAGCTATCATCCTTAAAAATATGACTCGATCCAATAGCTCCGGAGTTTCCAACAACAAAAGCCAGAGCCCCTCCTAATCGAGATCAACTAGCGCGCTACAGTACCTACTTGCGGTCAGACTATAGTGCAATATAAGTGTAAGCTGCTGATGATGTCAAACAGTCTATTCAAGTCTTCAGTACAATAGCTGTGGCGTGAAGTGCCGGTGCTGTGACTACCTATCGTGATTATTTGTGCTGAAGAATTGGAGGAGGTTCATAATTTGAGAAGTAAGTATTGTTAAGTTTGCGTACCATGGAGTCTACCCTTAAGTTATAGATAACGGGACCCAGGTCAGGGGGAGTGAAATGGTTATTTAAAAACCCCCGAAAGCGATATTGCGTTGTATTGACTCTTAATATATATTCAAATATGTTATATATTGCTGAGTTTCTTGCCGGAGTCTTCTCAGTTCAAGTTGTATTTGGAACCGGTGTAGAGTAATTTTGTTAACGTTCATAAGTGCCTTATCAGGGCCTAAATTGAATAAATACTTATTGAATTTGAATTTGAAATGACCTTGTTTAACATAATTTATTTTTGGTTGTATTTTACACCTGCTTTTCATTTCAACTAAAGGGATCAGATTTAGGGATGAGGCCCGCATTAATATTTGATACTATTTTAAGTTTCTTGTATTATTTCAAACATATGTGGTGTAACAATAAAGTTATCAATGTATCTATCAAAAAGCAGTAACAAGATGAATTTAAAAAAACTCTTTTACAAAACATATAATCCGACTTCAACAAACTCCAGGATCCCATAATCATATCCTTACCTGATGACAATAGGACCAAACGGGGAGTATAATACCCTCCTAAACAAAAAAGAATTTTCCAAATCGGTAAATGATGGAGTTCGGTATAAACACATTTTTTTTTAAACCTGTAAGGCGCCGATACCACTGAAAAGTTTTCTAGAGTTCCGAGTTCCGAGTTCTGCATTCCGCGTTCATTGTAAGCTATGTGGCGCATTTGAAAGTAAAAAAATGTATGATGTGTGATCAGTAGCGAATATTGCAGAACTCTAGAACTCTAGATTGCTTGCTGTGTGCACAATCAACACGGAATGCAGAACTCGGAATGCGAAACTCTAGAACTCTTTATGTGGGATCGGCGCCTTAAATAGCATGAAATGCTTACTAATTACAATGCAGTTCACAAATAAAAAAAAAAAATTTAGGCTTTATTTTTATTGTTCGGAATCTTCTATGCACTATTCCCAAGTTTATTAATGTTCAAGAAGCGAAATGTATGCTCCATCAGTTGCACTCCAGAACTTGCGTTTGGCATTGTTGAGGTCGGAAACACATCTTCTAGCATTGCTAATGTCCATCGGTGACGGAGACCACTTACATCAGCAGTCGCTTGCCCGACCCGGAAACCGAACACGGGACCTCCGGTACCAAATCGAGATTCCTCTCTATCACCAAATATATTCTAATAATGATGTCCTAAATATTTATAACATATTTCTTTACGTTTCAGGTCTATAACTGACGAAATGAACTCATCGAATTCTAGTTCACCCCAATACATTGAGGAGGCTTACTGGCTCCTGAAAATTAATACTGGCTTATTATTCACCAGTATAACAACTTCTATGGCCATCATATTCCTAGGCTTAATATCCTGGATAAGATTACCCGAATTCCGAAATTATCAAAATTACATATTTCTGAATACAATTATTGCCAGCTTTATGTATTTAATTATCTCATCTATAAGTGGTGCTACATATTATAAATTGTCAGCTCTATATGATTACTTCATGTGGTCTTTAGAATTATTTTCATACGCATCTTTTAATTTTTGGTGGTTTGTTGTATGTACTGTGTTTTACCTTCAAATAGTTAATGTTTTCAATTTTAATGTCACCACGAGATATCTGAAGAGTGCATTATTTGCGTGGGGCATTCCTCTAATATCATCTATTATTTTATTCGTCCTTCTGTTAATTCTAGATATATACTTTGGCAAACAAACCTTACAAAGGCTTGAAGTAACCGTAATTCCGGCAATGCAATTAATATTACCGTTGTTCATGAATGTATATATTTATGTGAGGGTGTTGTGGTCTCTGGCAAAGAGCACAGATACTCAAAGACCTTTAGAGGTATCGCGTCGTATACTTTTAGCGACCTTAATATTTGTAATGAGTGGTGCTTTAATGTTGGTTGCAATTATGATCACGTTCGGTTCATTCCCACTAAAAAGTAAATTACTTTTAATATATTTATCGTATACAATTTTGATTAATGTTTATTATTTCATGATTAAATCAAATCGTAAATTATGGTGTAAATGTTATGTGACACTTGTATTTGTGGGTTCGTTTATTATTTGTATTATTTTAATAGTATTTTTTTTTTACTTGTCACAGATTTGAAACCTGAAATACAGGTACTTTGGCTAGGTTAGGCACCAGTCTCCCATAGTATATAGTTTGCCTAAATATGTATGAATGAAATGTGTACTACTAATCAAATATTGTGGTGAGAAAATATTTTTTTATTATTATTATTATTTAGGGTTACAATTCAAATTGTAATAAAATAAGTTCAATGAAGATGTTATAATTGATATAGTCTCTCTATTTTCTGCCTTATCACGTATAGTGCTATCATATAAATTAATCACAATAAAGTACGAATGTCAAATTTCTCTCTGATCAAATATTGTTTATATTTTATATTCTGGAAGTTTATGAAAAATTAAAATTTCCTTATAGGAAAGCAAGTCGGTGCTGGCCACAGCACTACACGGAAAAATCTTCAGCCAAAAATAACATTATTCTCAAAAAATATTAACCAATATTTTATTAAGCAAATATTTACTTAACTTAAGAATTATGGATATTTTTGTTAAAAATTAATTTTTTATACAGACAAGCTTTTTTGGTGATTGTACTTTTTGTTGACTGTACTCGCATTGTCATTCAATAGACTATGTATACCAAATTTCAAGTCAATCCGACCACTGGATGTGGGTGAAATTCGACCTGCAAGATTCCACCCGAACAAACATAGTTACAGTAGTACCCAATTAATATGGCTTACCGATGTACCTGCGCAAAAGATACATTTTCAAAGCGTGGGAAACGCTATTGGTCGGCAGCTGCCGCCATGTTAGCGCGCACCGTGCGGAGGGGCGTGACTTGCGAGTGAGACGGAACTAACAGCTACAGTGTATTATGAACCATTTACTAGTGATCTAAGGTTGATTGTAAGTTTTAAGCATTCTTTCGTCAATCTTCGGGGCCATATTTTCTTTTCTGTGCGAACGAATATTCACGACGCGCCATATAAGTCGGGTAATACTGTACATACATTGCAAGTTAAACAAAAGCTTGTAATTATATCAGTTGCATTATTATAAACGAGAGTACCTAGCAAGAACATCTTTTATTTCACATCCTTACGCCTATCCTTCGGGTTCAAAATTATTAGTTCTAGAACATTAATCTATGCTCAATTTTTTTAATACTACCAAGGTAGCAAACGAGCATACGACCCGCCTAATGGTATGCGGTTACCGTAGCCTATGGACGCTTGCAACACCAGGGGTATCACTAGCGTGTTCCCGACCCTGCAAAAATCTCTTCACACCCATTTTGAAAATCCTAATGCTGTCCTCCCTTGGGAAAACCACGACGGGGAGTTCATTCCAAAGCCTGAGCGTTCGCAGTAGGAAGCTCCGTTGAAACCGCACAGTATGAAACTATTTCGGTTCCAATGTGTGAGGATGGACTCTAGGCTTTGTGTGCTTACCACCTTTGGCCACATCATCACTTACCATGGTGAGATTGCGGTCAAACACAGGCCTATAAATAGTAAAAAAAAAAAGGTGTGCGTGAGTAAGGTCGCCAGAGCTCATTGGGGAGGGGGAAGGGTCGGTAACGCGTGAGTGATGCCTCGTGTGTTACAAGCGTCCATATGGCTGCGGTAACCGCTTACCACTAGGTCGGCCGTATGCTTGTTCACCGACCTTGTGGTATATAAAAAAAAAAAATATTCATACTTGTCCTTGGTTTTTCATATTTAGATTTATGGCCCAAGAAATTATACGTAAAAAAGGTCCTTTATAAGGAATGCACTCTCGATGCGTGAGTCAGACTCATATTCTTAGTCGGTTTTAATGTATATCTACTTGCATAAGAATCATAATAGGGAAAATGCAACATAATTTTAATTATCAATAAACAGTTTTTTTTCCTTAATTATAATAAAACAATGTCTATCTGTCCGTCTTCACAGCTTTTTTATACTACTCAAATCTACCAGCATACAGCCCACCTGATGGCAAGCGGTTATCGTAGCCGTTTCAAAATAAATGTAGGTTGTAGTAGTTTCCCTTTAGTTTATTTTTTTATTTCTAAGGCAGACTAAGTAAGTCATGCTCACTTTAAGGCCTTTGCTTGAGGTGGCGTCGTGTGACGGGTAGCTCACTTCCCTCCAATATGGCGAGGAGGGCGATGGCTGCCACACGCGTCATACTTGTAAACAGTTGCTGCTTGTGGGAGCTGGTCTGCTTAAGTTTGCTGTTTATTTACTTATTAAATATCGATTCAGTCTACTTTGTAGTTTTACCGCCACGCCGGGGAACGCAATTGTTGTCAGTGCGATTAGAATGTAATTATTAAATAATAAATTGAAATTGAAATTGAAATTATTATGTAATTAATCTAAGCTTGTTATGAAAAGAGTAATTGCTGAGTTTATTGCCGACTCTTCTCAGCAAATGCAACCTTCCGAATCGGTATTAGTATTAGTCAGACTTTTCATAAGTGCCTGCGAAGGTCTATTTGAATAAAAGACTTCGAATTTTAATTTGAAAAAAAAAAAAAAGAGGAATGTATTGTATCATTGCGCTGTGTCTTGAGAGAGCTGAGCAGTGAGCGTCTTATAAGAATAATAATCCTGTGACATTCTTCGCGCATGGCTGTCAGATCACAAACTACACAGAGCATCTACTATGGAAACCAGATAACTAATATACTTACTATATTTCTAAATACATGCTTATTATAGATTTACAACGAAAAAGTTTTAAAGAAATCAACAAAAACTCTTAAACGCAGTCGGCGCCGCGGGTAAAAGCTAGTGCAATGCAAGTGTCTCTTGTTGAGGATATTGAACAGTATATACAAGTAGTCAGTACATAGCTGTGGCATGATGTGCTGGTGCCGTGACTATCTACCGTGATTGCTAGCGTCTTGAAGAATTGGAGGAGATTCAGAGTGTGAGGTAAGTATTGTTAGCTTTCGTTGGTTGTACATTGGGACAGTGATTGGCAACACCATCTCAGTTAAGTTTGTGTTTACTAGTTCAGAAGGGTGTAACGTGTAAGATTTTTTCTTTAGAATGTTGTAAAGAAAAACTGTTTTGTGTTATGTGTTGTGATTTTTTGGGTTTCAGAACCCAAAAAGGTAAAAAAGGAACCTTTATGGTACCACTCCGTCCGGCTGGGTAATCACACGATTAATATAAAAGGAAATTTTTAAAACATTAATATTAAAACTATAAATACATGTGTTATTAATAATTAATGAATTAATTAATAATGTTATTGTTTTGAAAGGAATAGTTTTAAATCCATATTAATATCAATATTTCGATGCAAGTACATAAATAACTACACCTAATTCCGACCTCTGGTTATGACCCAAACTAAGATAATTGGACTGTTTTACAAAAAACTTAAACCGACTTCAAAGTACACTAAGAAGTAATCAGATCTGATGACAATGGGACCAAACGGGAAGTGTACCCTTTCAAATAAAAAAAGAATTTTCCAAATCGGTTAATAAATGACGGAATTATGAGGGAAGAAACATAAAAAAAAATACATTCGAATTGAGAACCTCCTCCTTTTTTTGAAGTCGGTTAAAAATATACGTCTAAGGAGGGTCGTAACCCTCGGTGAGCGAGTCAGACTTAGACTCGCACTTGGTCAGCTAACAGAAATATAATGTTCCTTTTGGGCTTTATTGGGGCATTGCTAATGTCCATTAGTGACGGTGATCATTTACCATCAGTAGCTTCCCCGACCCGGAAACTGAACAGAGGACCTCCGGTAGCAAATTGAGATTTCTCCCTTTATACCACTAACTCGATTCTACTAATACTGTTTCAAATATTTATAACACTGCCTATTTCTTTATGTTTCAGGCATATAGCTGACGAAATGGACACATTGAATTCTAGTTCACACCAAAAACTTGAGGTGCCCTACTGGATCGTGATAATCAATCCTGTCTTATTCCTCACCAGTATAACAACCTCCATAACCATCATATTCCTAGGTTTTGTGACTTGGATAAGAATATCTGAATTCCGGAATTATCAAAATTATATATTTCTGAACACAATTATTGCCAGTTTTACCTCTTTAATTGTTCTAGTTATATATAGTGCGATGAGAAAGATAATATCACTTTTATGTCGCTATTTCATAATAACTGTAATACAGTTCTTCTATGTATCTTTTAATTATTGGTTGTTTGTTGTATGTGCTGTGTTTTACCTTCAAATAGTTAAAGTATTCAATACTAATGTCACCAGGAGATATCTGAAGAGTGCATTATTTGCGTGGGGCATTCCTCTAATATTATCAATTATGTTATTTGTCGGTTTGTTCATCCAACACATTCTACATGATAATACATATTTCAAAGAAACCTTACTATATTCATATACATTGTTTATTCTTCTAATGATTTTCGTGGTTACACTTTATGCTATGTTAGTATTACCGTTGTTCATGAATGTATATATTTATGTGAGGGTGTTGTGGTCTCTGGTAAAGAGCACAGATACTCAAAGACCTTTAGAGGTATCACGTCGTATACTTTTAGCGACCTTAATATTTGTAATGAGTGGTGCTTTAATGTTGCTAGCAATTATAATAATAGTGTATTCCTATTTAAGTGATAATAATAATTGGATATTCTTTGGCTTAGCAGTATATTTTCTACAAACAATTTTGATAAATGTTTTTTATTTTATGTTAAAATCGAATCGTAAATTATGGTGTAAATTTTATGTGTTATTAATATATATGGGTTTGAGTATTATTTGTTATATTTTTATTTATTTATTATTTTATTTTCATTATGATAAATGATGTTGGTAGGTACATGTGTATGATGTATGTAATAAAACATAGGCATAAACGGATTAAGAAAGCTTATTAAATATGTAGTTAGGCATAAGGTGCAACGCAGACTTAAGATACAAAGCACACAACACAACGTACATTAATCTTCGATCATTCTGTCGGCGGAACTATAGCTAGGGGCGTACATGTTTTCCTATTGTTGTACAGTCCTTTCGTAATGATATGAAAATTATATGTATAAACAAATTTAAAAAAAAAAGTTATAATATCTAAAGTAGCTAACCAATACTAATATAATTATAAATTAACAATCTAAAATATTAATATAATAACTAATTAATCTAGCTTTTTAACTCAGAATTATGTACCTACAATACATATAACTTAGAATAATTACCCTTGCATAGGGCTCATATTGTGGGTCAATCTGATACTCGAAATACATGAAGCAATAAATAAATTTAAATTGAATCGAGTATTTTTGTCCAGAAGTACCTAAATATTGCACGAATATAATACTTATGCATTCTTTTGGAACCCTTACAGCTAACTCCGATATGGTATAAACAATGTTTTAACAAAAATTACAATTTAACTACAAAAATAATAATTCTAATTCAAAAATCATTTATTCAAATAGACCTTCGCAGGCACTTAAAAAGTCTGACTCAAATACTCTAATAACCGGTTCGGAAGGTTGAATTTGCTTAAAAGAGCCGGCAATAAACTCAGCAATAACTCTTTTCAAAACAAGCTTAGATTAATTACATAATATTTACATTCCAATCGCACTGACAACAATTGCGTGCCCCGGCGAGGCGGCAAAACTAAAAAGTAGACTGACTCGATATTTAATAAGTAAATAAATAGCAAACTTAAGCAAACCAGCCATAAAGAATAATTAAAATAAAATTATGTGTGTGTGACGGCACAATGTATGAAAGTGTTTATAAAATAAAGGTTATAATCACCAATAAATATAATTGTATACTCGTTAAATATTACTATTAACATTTCATACGAATTCATGATATTAATTGAATATTTTTAGCATGAAACCTTTACATACAGGTTTTTGTTTTGGTCAGCGACGAGCGACTCAGGGTCGATAATACAAATGATATCTACTGGTGCTAAAAAAAATATAAAAAATATACTTTAATTTTTTTTAATAATAAAAATAAAAAAATATTTTTTTTGAAAATCATGTAATAAGCTAAAGTGTATACATAATACTCAACGGGAATAAGACGGAGTGGGGCGATGGCGGCTTGCGCCTAGCTCTAGTCTGTGCACGTGCCTAGTAACCATACTTTACGGTAATTTTATTTCAAATTGAATAAGGTATTTCTCAACATATTTAAAGTATTTAATGGAATTAAGTCCATTTTTGGGGAATATATATTTTGTACTACCGCTCCTGGGTCGCTCGACCAAATCAACACCCTGTATAGTGTATAATGTTTCATCATAATATCTAATTTATAGCTCAAAAATATTCCTACTGCCTTTAAGTTGAGATTTATGATCACTTCTTTATACATCATCAAAACCATGTTTTCAATAGAGTCGACAGTATGTACGATCAGTTCAAAGCAAAAAGGGATAGAAATCCCAGAGTTGTATGTTTCCCTTTTCTAAATATAAACATGGGTACAGTATCGTCTCGCTTGGGAAGCCGCTCGCTCACGGTCACCTAGCTTTCTGTGCCGTACCTACCTAGTGCCTATTTATTTTCTCATGTAGAAAAAATCTGTTTTAATACATTTGTTGATTTCTTTTAATTGAAAGGTAGAATGAAGGGCTGAGCTGTGCTTGATGACGCTTATTAAAAGGTTTTATCCTAATATCCTACTGATATTGAATGTTAAAATACCTCGACTACATTATTTCGCGAATTACATTCATAGTTATAGTAATATTTTGCTCCATATAGTAATATATCGGGGCAATTCACGGCTTGATGACTATCAAAACATTGACTAACCACGACGTTTTGACCAAGTTACATTGATCGTCACGAGTGGACTGCATCAGTCATCAAATTCAAATTCAAAAATTCAGATTCAAAAAGCATATATTCAATTTAGGCCCCGATAAGGCACTTATGAACGTTAACAAATGGCTCTACACCGGTTCCAAATACAACTTGAACTGAGAAGACTCCGGCAAGAAACTCAGCAAGTCTTTTTTTTAATGTGTACTTAGAAGTATTAAAATTACAAAATATATATAACAATAGCATGTGAAGCGAACAATTCATTCAAATGCATTCTTGTCATCTACAAAATCGGAAACTTTATAGTACCCTTTTGTGCATAACTTCTGTTTTACTACATTTTTGAATATATGTATAGGTAGCTCTTGGATGTCTTTGGATACTTTATTATAGAAACGTATACATTGCCCCTTGAAAGAGTTAAGGACTTTGCTGAGCCGAGTTAAAGGTACAGCAAGTTTGTGCTTATTTCTAGTGTTCAAACTATGAGTGTCGCTATTCTTAGGAAAGTTATTTAAATTTTTCCTCACATGAATAAGATTTTCATATATGTACTGTGACGACTTGTCTCTCAAAGAATCTCTAGGCCTTATTTTATATATTGCGCGGACAGCCTTCTTCTGCAGTATAAAACTTCTATTGATTTCGGCACCACTACCCCAGAGGAGGATACCGTAAGACATCAAACTGTGAAAGTAACTGAAATAAACTAATTTTGCCGTAGATTCGTCAGTGAGAGCGCGAATTTTTCTCACTGCATAAGCTGCAGAACTAAGTCTATCCACCAATTTACAAATGTGAGGACTCCATTGTAACTTATTATCAACAATCATATTAACAATAATAGACATGATGTTAATACAAAAGTAGAAATAGGCGTTCAATGACGCTACGAGCTACGGAAATACGTAGAGGTTGCTACGAGCAGTGCTGCCAACATTAAAGTTCTAATTTTAATAATGAGTTTTATTAAACACCTATTTTTTTATTTTGATGTCTAGTACGTAAAACTTGAGTTATCGTTAAGAGTGCGTATAAAGCAAAATAACAATCTTAAAATTGAAATTTACCCAAGTAAATAGTATTTAAATGAAAAAATATTTTTATATGGGTATTTTCATTATATACGCGAGGGTTCTATCTGAACAAAAACCTAATGGAATGAAAATTCCTCGATAGAAAAAAATCACAAAGATACCTATAATAATAAAGAATATTCGTTTTTATTCATTCATGCTGTATCTAATTAAGACAAAAATTCTATAAATAATATCACTAACATATCACCTAGAGCGGCTACTAATGATTTTTTAAATATGCTATACTTTACGAGTTATTTAGATAAGAAGCGCTAAGTTCATTTTTATTCCGCGAAACACAAAACAAAACTAGAAATACTAAACATTACATTAATAGAATTATCAAATCATAAAATGGAACCGGATGTAATCTGCTTAACTGAAACATTTCTAAGGGCTAGTGATCGAAATTATGTAAATGTAAATGGTTTTATCTTAGCTTCAGCATTCTGTAGAGACAAGCAAAGAGGAGGGGCGTGCATCTTAGTAAAGAAAAATATTATATTTAAAGAATTCCAACTGCTGTCAACGTATGCCACACCGAAATCTTTTGAATGCTGTGGCGTGGAAATTATAGATACTTTGATAATTATTTGCATTTATAGAACTCCAACTTCAGATCCATCCATTTTCTTGAACAAACTAGAATGTTTACTTTTTAATTTAAATGCTAAATTTAAAAATAAAAAAATCATAATTACAGGTGACTTCAACATAAACACATTAAGATCAGGTAAAATCACTGATCACTTCAAGGACATTGGCAAAAACTTTAACTTAATGATACATATCGATCAACCTACTAGACAAGGGTCATGCATAGATCATATATTAAGTAATATAAATGGAGCAACGACTTTGGTCTTGCCTTTGTATCTGTCGGATCATGAAACTGCTCAATTGCTTTATTTCCCGGTTAAAAGGAAGTGCTCTAGACCCAATTATGTTTACATACACAAACGAGTTTATAATACGGAGTACATTGAAAAATTTAAAAGTTGTATCGCTAATCTGTCTTTTGCAGAGGTTTATGAGGAAAATGATTTTAATTTGGCATTCGGTCAGTTTCATGATACAATATTGCTATTTTACAAACTGTGTTTTCCAACCACTAAAATAAAAATTGCCGATACCTGCAATAATTCTCAAAAGTGGATAACAAGAGGCCTAAAACTGAGCTGCAAAGTTAAACGAAAATTGAGATACAACTATTATAGATATAAAACAAAAGTGCATAAGCTTAAATATCAAACGTACTCAAGAATATTAAAAAAATGTATGTTCAATGCTAAGAAAAATCACAACAAAAACTTCATCAAAAATAGTAAAAATATATGCCGGGCATCCTGGAAAGTCATAAAAGACGAAAGTGCAAATCCATTATCAAACTGTAATATAGATAGTATTGAGAACAGCAACAATGAAATAATAACTGATCCGACATGTATAGCCTCGACATTTAACAAGTATTTTATTGAATTGACAAATGGTGATCCAAATTTAAATTATTTTAATAAAAGTAATGACATTAAATACATTAATAGATCTGATAATACCATGTTTTTAAGTCCCTTTTCGGAGTGTGAAGTTCAGAAGCAAATAAAGACTCTAAACGACACTAACTCTGAAGGCTTTGATGGAATTTGCACAAAAGTAATTAAATTGTGTATAAATGAGCTGGTTCCCATATTGTGTTATCTTATAAATAAATCATTTGAAGATGGAGTTTTTCCTAATGTCCTGAAATACTCGATTATAAAACCAGTATTTAAAAAAGGTGATAAAAAGAACCTATCTAACTATCGGCCCATAACGTTGATACCAATAATGTCTAAAATATTCGAAAAATGTATGCATGCTAGATTAATTAATTTCTTTTCTAAATATAGTATAATAAAGAATGAACAACATGGGTTTCAAAAAGGTAAATCGACAACACTGGCAATTTATTCACTCGTGAGCAATGTCATCAATAACATAGACAAAAAAATACTTACTACAGTTTTATTTTTCGACATGTCTAAGGCATTCGATTACGTTTCACATGAAATTTTATTGGATAAACTTGAACATTATGGAATTCGAGGACCTACTTTACAATGGATTAAGACTTATCTACAGGATAGACAGCAGTGTGTTGTTATAAACAAATTAGATGGAAGCAACATTATCACTGCGTATGAGTCTGAATACATGTTTAATAGATACGGTGTTCCTCAAGGAAGCGTACTGGGACCACTTCTGTTTTTGATTTATATAAACGATTTGCCAAATATAACTACACACAAATGTATTCTTTTTGCTGATGACATATCAATTGTTGTTTCAAATAATAAAAATAATGAAATTAATAACCATGAATTTGACATCAATAGTACAATTAAATCTATAGTAAACTGGCTTGACATGAACAATCTTTAAGTAAATTTTAATAAGACACACTATATACAATTTAATCATGCAAATACATTAAATATATGTTATGAGAATGATCCTATCACGGAGACAGAAACAGTAAAATTTTTAGGCTTGAATCTAGACAGGGACATTAAGTGGAAAACTCATATTGGTACCGTATGCGACAAAATTAATCGATTTGTATATGTCCTCAAACGCTTGACTAATGTAATCAACCAAAAAACTGCATTGGTAGCTTATCATGCCTACGTAAGCTCAGTACTAAGGTATGGTTTACTGATATGGGGTAATAGTGTTAATTTCAATAGAGCATTTATAGCTCAGAAAAAATGTATTAGAGCAATGTGCGGTGCAGCACCTTTTGACTCCTGTAAGCCACTTTTCAAAAAACTAGAATTACTCACCCTACCTTGTCTATATATCTTTAAAGTCTGCATTTTTGTGAAGTTGCACGGGGATCTGTTCACCAGAGCTGGTGATATGTATCCACGCAGCACGAGACATACTGATAGGCTTGTATTGAATCATAAACCAAGAACGATGCTATATCATAAAAACTGCTCTGCAATGTGTGTTCAAATATATAATAAAATACCCATAGACATAACTGCTGAAATGAATATACGTAAATTTAAGACATGCTTATTTAAATGGTTAATACAATATAATTTTTATGACCTGAAGGAACTAATGATATTGTAATTTGAATTTATTTGAAATTGATTATTTTAATGTTTTGTGTTTTAATTTGTTTTATATCATTTTGTAATTTGAATAATAATTAATTTGTATTAAATATGCTCTTATATGCCATTGTGTAGTAAACCTATGAAGTAATGTTGCATGCTATATATAATAGCAACACATGTATTACCTAATAATAATGTACCTGACATCTTTTACAACCATGTGTTATGCAAATAAAAATTTATCATTTATTTATCATTTATCATTTATCACGCTATCTCCGTCTCATGCCACGCGAAGATTAGACATAAGTTTGTTTCATCTGACATTGCCATATTTTTTTGGCTTTGTACGCACTCTTAATGAAAGATATCTTTGATACTCGTCGGCGTGCGGGAGTCACAAAACACGCGCGCCAACCTACGGCCTGGGTGGGGATTGCATCCCCGCTGACACCAGCCGTGTGCGCCGCTCGCCGCGCGCGCCCCGATTTTGTTGTGTCCATATTTTGTAGATTTCAAGTCGTGTAAAAAAAAACAAATGACGGAAATGTTTTCTATTACTGTTAAAAAAAATGCGCACTGGTTAAAATTTTATCCAAGGCCATCGAAAGTTACTACCTACTTTTATCAAAAATACCTACTTTTTACCGCAACTATTTATTGCCTTGTCAAAATTATCCGAAATTTTAATAACCCTACTGAAATCATAATTGTAGCTTTAGAAACCTAGGAGGAGGAGGTTACTAAGGAAGGGTTTTTGAAGTTCGATCCCTAAAGGGGTTAAAATATGGGATCCGGGTGAAACCACCGGGCAAAGAGCAAGAGTATAAAGCTTGCCTAATGAAAGGTTCTCTGTGAAAACCGCTTCAAAATGTATTCGGTGGTTCTCAAGTTATAAGCAATATAGCAAAAAGAGACGAAGCGATATTCCGTTTAATAAATATGTAATCCCATCAAAAACATTCTGTAAAAAACTAGCCAAGTCTCGGTGAAATGTCTTGTTTATCTCTAAAAAGTAATGAAATCTAGACAAAGTCGTGCCAAGTCTAAGGTTCCTTACAGCGATTTCTTTATTATTATAGTTAATCTTGTGTGACTTGGCCGTTGAACATTCTTTATACGTTAGTGGGTACAAGTACAGATTGGTGCAATGGTGTCATGGAACACCTGGTTTTGTACCCTTGTGTTCCCCTCAACGGCCAAGTCACACAACATTAACTATAATAATAAAGAAATCGCAGTAAGGAACCTTAGACTTGGCACGACTTTGTCTAGATTTCATTACTTTTTAGAGATAAACAAGACATTTCACCGAGACTTGGCTAGTTTTTTACAGAATGTTTTTGATGGGATTTCACTTCTTTTTTTTGTAGAAAATGAAGCGGCCCACCAAGTTGAATATTTTTTGTAAAGGCGGTATGTCGATATCTCTAATAGTTTGGTTGGGCTCTTGTGTTTTCTAATCAGGGTCACCAGGTACTCCAGATCTTCGATTATCCTAGTTTTTATAGTTTTCCCTTTATGTGGTCATTAAACCCTAACTCTGTACCAAATTTCAGCTCTCTGAGTTTATGGGAAGTACTAGTTCTACTTGATGATCATAAGTGAGTGAGTGAGTGAGTGAGTGAGTGAGTGAGTGAGTTTCATAAATGTGAAACTTTTCTTTCGCTTAACTTCGGAACTAAATGACCTACAGACTTGAAATTTTGGATTTTAAGTATGTGATTATAGCTTACTGGATGACAAAAATTTCTGCGTTCGGGTCTTATCCAGAGGTTCTCAAATAGGGGCCTGAAAATGCGGCGAAATGGTTCCAGTAAAGGATGGTACGGCAGTGTTTGCTTCGCGCTCGACTCGGCGGGGGCACTGCCGTGCCCCCCGATTATCTCGTCCATTAGTCGCAAAAATAAATGAAATGTAAGTTTTCTGCACACCTACTCCTTTAGAACTATGCCAAATCTCATACTCTTGCGTGCGCGCAATATGCCTAAAAAGGGGTAAAAATTGTCTATTCGCGTATTAATATATAGAATAGAATAGAATAGAATAATTTATTTCTGCAGGAAATGTGGTATAACATAGGATCTTAGTCTATAATACATAGTTCTCACTTTTCACCAGAAACTGGCATGCAAAATTTATATTACAACTAACACGGTACAGTAAAAATTATAAAATAAAACCTTCAATTATATCATAAAAAATAAAAATAAAACACATAATCATTACAACATTTCAGATAATTGCCAATATTATTTAAATTATATTCGGTATGTCAATAAGATAATAGCTATTCATTACATATATGGAAAAATACAATTTACAAATTATTTAAATATTCATCTATGGAATAGAAGCATTGTTGAACTAGCCATTTCTTTAATTTGTTTTTAAATAAATTTGAGGGTACATTTTTTAGGTCCTCTGGGAGCTTGTTGTAAATTTTTATGGCCATTGGATAGCTGTTTCTGTTGTACAGCATCGTTTTCATTTTTGGCAATACAAGTTTATTAGGATATCTAGAATTAAAGTTGCATATGCTTTTCATTTTCGTAAACAAGTGTGGATGCGATTTTACAAAACTGCACATTTCGAAAATGTATAAAGAAGGGACTGTGAGTAAATTATGCTTACGAAAAAGAGGTCGGCAAGATGTAAGACTGTCAACATCACAGAACGCACGTACACATCGTTTTTGAGCCAAGAAGGCTCTCTTTATGTGGTAAGAGTTACCCCATAGAACAATACCATATCTGAGCATAGAACAGACGTAACCATGATAAGCCTTAATTGCTGTATCAATATTAGAAATTTTTGCAAGCTTCCATAGGGCATACACGAATGAGTTCAATCTTTTGCAAATACTATTAATGTGATCAGACCATGAGCATCTATCATCTAGGAGAATGCCAAGAAATGTGGTCTGGGTAGACTCTTCAATCAATTGATTTTCAAAATTTATATTTAAATTGTGCTTTTTGCCATTTTTGTTTACAAATTGTATATATTTTGTTTTGTTTATGTTCACCTTTAAATTATTGTGTCGTAGCCATAAGACTATAGCCCGAACTGTATTATTTATTTGATCATTATATGTTTTGGTATCATGACATGGAATAATAACTGAAATGTCATCAGCAAAAAGGGTGCAGTCATAATCAATAATATCTGGTAGATCATTTATATATATCAGGAAAAGTAAAGGCCCTAGTATACTTCCTTGAGGTACACCTACACTATTTGTTTCAATTGTAGATTTGTAAGATTTTTCAGTGAGATTTGAGTCAAGCTTTGATATTTCCACGAATTGATGTCTTTGATGTAAATATGATTTAAGCCATTCATTTGCAACCCCTCTTATTCCGTATGCTTCACACTTACGTGAGAGTAGAGTATGGGAAACAAAATCAAATGCCTTACTCATATCAAAGAATATTGTGGTAACGGGTTTCCGCTTATCGATATTTTCAATAATTTTATTAACAAGAGTGAATGCTGCCAGTGTTGTTGATTTTCCTTTTTGAAAACCATTCTGCTCAGTTTTAAGGATATTGAATTTAGTCAGAAAATTATTTAAACGATTATACATAGCCTTTTCAATGATTTTAGATAAAACAGGTATATACGTTTAAAGAAAGCTAGAAAGTAATGCCGTTGTGTGGGCTCCACATGAAACAAAGTACAGCCTCATGTTGGAGCGCATACAAAATAAATATACGAGGTACCTGTACCTAAAGCTATATGGGGTTTACCCTTTCTATCCGTTGATGTATCCAACTCTGTTCGTTTTGGGCATGGTTGGATACAACAAATTGGAAACAAGAAGGGAGTTGGCGCTCGCATATTATATGATGAGAGTACTCCGAGGCATCATCTCGAATCCGAACATATTGGAGCTGATGCGGCTATCTGTGCCGGACGGGTATGTGGCGCGGCGGCGGCGGCCGCGACTGTTTGTGGTCCCCCGCGCGAGGACTAATTTATTAGCAAACACGCCACTAACAAGAACGTTGCATACACTAAATCTGGTTGCCGAGAAAATTGACATGTTCTCATGTTCAGTCAATGAATTTAGAAATTCATTGTTGAGCATAACATGTATATAATATTTTAATTCGTATTTTTGTTTATTTTTAACTTACACTATTGTATTAGGTAAACCTGTAATGATAGCTGTAATTTGTGTAAAATATATAAATAAATAAATAAATATTAAATACGTGCCCATCCCATTTCATAATGAGTAAACCAAATAATTGATACTTGCAAATGTGTTATAAGGAAAAAACAATAATATTAATAATCAATTACAAGTATTTAAAAATCCCGTAATAATAACAAGACACTATCTATCCGTCTATCTATCCGTTTTCACAGTAGTTTTTATTAAACTACTAAGTGTGGATTCGACGAAGTCTTATATTGAGATGAAATCACAAATGACTCTAAAGTTAGTGAACTTTACGTATTACCAACGAGAAGAATGTTTCATAACATTGCGCTGTGTCAAGAGAGACCTGCAGGGCTATTTTAAAACGCTCGGATTCGATATCGGAAACGGATTCAAAAACTACTGAGGCGATAATGCGCAATTGCTTTTTTAATTTCCGAAATCGAATATTTTTACGTTTCTTTACCGAAATATCAATTCGATTCATAGAAAAGTTTTCGGAAATTAAAATAGCAATTGCTGAAATTCGCCTCGTAATTTTTTGAATCCGTTTCCGATATCGATTCCGACATTTTAAAATAGCCCTGCAGCAGGGCTATTTTAAGTGAGCGTCTTATAAGAATAATAGCCTGGAATATTCTTCGCACGATTGGCAGATAACAAACTACACAGAGCATGTACTATGGCAACCATATTAACATAGATTTTTAACACAAAAAAAATTGTGAATGAAATGAATAAGAACCCTTACACGCGGTCGGCGCCGCGGGATAAAGCTATGTTGTTGATGATGTCAAACAGTCTATTCAAGTACCTAGTCAATACAATAGCTGTGGCGTGATGTGCTGGTGCCGTGATTACCTAGCGTTATTAATTGTGCTAAAGAATTGAAGGTTCATAATTTGATTGTTAGGTTTCCGTACCGTGAGGTGCATAACTGGATCAATAGTCAGGGGGAGATTTAAATACCCCCGAAATCTTCGAATGTTCAGATAGATGACTGTTCTTGTAAGTATCTTTCTAACATTGCGTTGTGTTGACTCTCAGTATTTATGTAAGCTTTGTAGATATCAATTTTATCAGTCATATTTTTATTCATTCAATTTAAACTCCAGATGGGCAATTATGAAGGTCCAATTTACTAAGTTACCACTTGTTCGGAAGTCGGCCTTCAATTGAGAAGAACCCGGCAAGAAACTCAGCAAGGTTATCATGTTTATATATATTTTTGATTATATTGTAACACTTTCATTATTATCTAACGTTTTTTGTATTGTTGAAAAAGACCCACGAACAAAAACTCCACAAGTCAGAAATGCGTATGCTGCGATGGGCAGGAGGAGTCACACTCAGAGATAAGGTGCGCAACGAACATATTAGGGGGAGCTTCAGGGTTACAGAAATAGCGGATAAAGTTAAAGAGTTTAGACTGAGATGGTACGGTCATGTTCTTAGACGAACAGACGACCATGTCGTGAAAAAGTGCCTTTCCATAGCCACAAAGAAGAGGGGAAGAGGAAGACCTCAAACTACGTGGATGACAAGGGTCCAAAAGGACTTGAGGGAAATAGGACTTACGGAAGATGACGCGCAAGACCGTAATAAATGGCGTCGCATGATTGGGAAAGCCGACCCCGCGTAACGGGAAAAGGCGAGGCCAAAGAAGAAGTTTTTTGTATTGTTTCATTCATATGTGTTGTGACAATAGAGTATGATGTGACAATATGTATCTATGAAAAAGCGGAAAACTAAATATAAATATAAAAACAAATTCTTTGTAATGCGGCGACGGCAGTTTTTCGTAGTACCTACCTACATAATCCTTATAAATAAGTTTTTTTTTTTTGTTAATTGATAGGATTCTTTTTGTTACTTTTAATTTTTTAATGTCTATTGTTTAATTAGCGTTCCTACTCTTTTTAAATTAATATTATGATTTTGGATTATATAATGAGATTCGTTTTGGCTAATAAGCTGTGAATCTATGAAATAAATAAATAAACTATATTATAACGGCCTGTGCAGTTCACTAAGAAAGCCAAAAAAAAAATCGATGGCTTTATTATTATCATACGGAATCCTCCATACCGTCCCAACTCCTTTAATGGTAATCAGGCCTTCGCGCCTCAATTGCTCAACGGATCATCATGTAACTTGGCCTATGGCATGAAGAAGGATATAGGCTACTTTTTATGCCGGTATCGCGAGTGAAACCGCGGCGGACAGCTAGTAGAAATGAAATGAATGCTCCAACAGTTTTTTTTTTTTTTTTTTTTTACTATTTATAGGCGTTGTGTTTGACCGCAATCTCACCATGGTAAGTGATGATGCGGCCGAAGGTGGTAAGCACACAAAGCCTAGAAGGAACTGGCTCTCAAGTGCAGCTGTCGGAACACACCGATAGGTGCTTGGCGACAGATTTTCAACTTGAGGGTGGTAGCCAGCCAGGCGGGTACTACAAAGTATCCTACCACCGTGCTATGGTTTCCTCACGATGTTTTCCTTCACCGAAAGCTCAAGCTCATTGTAGGATTCGAACCCGGGACCTTCGTCTCGGTAGCCGACGTCACTACCACTGAGCTATCATCGCCTTACATTAGTTCTTAGTTGCACTTAAGAACTTGCTTTTTAGGCTTTTTTGAAGTCCACATCATCTGGCATTTCTAGGCGACGGTGACTACATACCATCAGCAATAGCTTGCCCAACCTGGAAACTGAACGCATCAAATCCGGTAGCGAATCGAGATTCATCCCATTACCGCTAAATTGTTTATATAATACTGTTTTAAATATTTATGACACTGTCTATTTATTTGCATTTCAGGTCTATAACTGACGAAATGGACACATCGAATTCTAGTTCACACCAATACCTTGAGGTACCCTACTGGATCGGTATAATCGATGCTGCCTTATTACTCACCAGTATAACAACCTCAATGGCCATCATTTTCCTTGGCTTCATGTCTTGGATAAGATTACCAGCATTCCGGAATTATCAAAATTATATATTTTTGAACACAATTTATTCCAGTTTTATGTCTTTATTTTTTTTGTATATAGTTAGTTTGATATGCAAAACCAAAATATCTTTTTTTAAGATACATATTTTTTTAATATGTACACTAATACTGTTCTTTTATGTATCATTTCATTTTTGGTTGTTTGTTGTATGTACTGTGTTTTACCTTCAAATAGTTAAAGTGTTCAATACTAATGTCACCAGGAGATATCTGAAGAGTGCATTATTTGCGTGGGGCATTCCTCTAATATCATCAATGATTTTATTTGTCGTTTTGTTAATATATAAAATTCTACATGATAATATATACTTTTCCAAAGAAACCATACAAAAGTCAGACGTAGTACTCACAATTCTTCTAGTAATTTCCATCGCCATACTTTTAATTATGTTTATATTACCGTTGTTAATGAATTTGTATATTTATGTAAGGGTGTTGTGGTCTCTGGTAAAGAGCACAGATACTCAAAGACCTTTAGAGGTATCACGCCGTATACTTTTAGCGACCTTAATATTTGTAATGAGTGGTGCTTTAATGTTGCTAGCTATTATAATATTATTGATTGCTAAACTCATCGAAAATGATAATTTGGGGCTGATAAGCTGTACAATATATTTTTTACAAACAATTTTGATAAATGTTTATTATTTTATGTTAAAATCGAATCGTAAATTATGGTGTAAATGTTATGTGATACTTATTTATATGGCTTCGATTATTATTTTTATTATTTTATCAAATATAATAAAATACATATAATATGATAAAAGTAAACGAAGTGTTTTATGAACTATGTTTAATGAATTATTGATTTTTATGGATCAACTAGCTTTTGCCCGCGACTTCGTCCGCTTAGAATATTACTTTTTTCTAGATAGGAATCATTCTAACAATATAAAGCTTTGTTCATGGGTAGATTGAGAGTTCACACGTAAGCATACCACATAAAAATGGCGGTGGGAGAAACAGTCCTGCCGCAAATCAACTGCATCATTTACACAATTTGTCGCTGTGATTTATCTATATACTCCGTGACTTTTTATTCGTCTTAGAAACGCAGCCCACATAATGTACCCAATGAATAGGTACTAATCATTAAAAAAAAAGTTTTGTATAATTAAACAAAATCTTATCTTATGACGCATGACGTAGTTTTAAACACCCTGTTACGAGCGCAGTCTACTCGACTCATTCTCTGGGTTGGTTGGATTCTCTATCATTTTATACGTAAACTTTAATTATTAACTCGATTTTTCAAAATTCTAATGAATGTTTAATAACAAAAAATATCATACAAATGATCAAAAAAATGTTTTATGTATGACTAGCTGTCCCCCGCGGTTTCACCCGCGTTCCCGGGATAAAAAGTAGCCTATGTCCTTCTCCATACCATAGGCTATATGCATGCCAAATTTCATCGCGATCGGTTCAGCGGTTTAAGCGGGAAAGCGTAACAGACAGACAGACAGAGTTACTTTCGCATTTATAATATTAGTTAGGATTAGTACCTTTTCATTGGGTACATTAAGTGGGCTGCGTTTCTAAGACGAATAAAAAGTCAAGGTGTATATACACGGTGACTTTTGAATCGTTTTAACGCTAGAACAAACGTTGTTCAGACCATGGTTTACTAACATTCTAAAGCATCAAATAAAAAAAAAACGTCATTGGTTTTAGAAAAAACCACAAATCAGAAAAAAATCAAAAAGCTAGGAAGCCGCGGAGTCCCACAACTGCTACAAAACTGGCGTGCCGTCGTGCCACAACTACTTTGAAGTGTAAGCGCGGTATATGGGTTGTAAGGAATTACGATAATCCCAACTTTTTTAACATTATTTTGTGTATTTTCAAAAACCAATGACGTATTTTTTTTCATTTGATGTTATAGAATGTTAGTAGAACATGGTCTGAACAACATTTGTTCTAGTGTTAAAACGATTCAAAAGTCACCGTATATATTATATACTGGGTGTTGTTTTGGTCAGCGACAAGCGACCTAGGAGCGGTAGTACAAAATATATATTCCCCAAAAATGGACTTAATTCCATTAAATACTGTAAATATGTTGAGAAATACCTTATTCAATTTGAAATAAAATTACCGCAAAGTATGGTTACTAGGCACGTGCACAGACTAGAGCTAGGCGCAAGCCGCCATCGCCCCACCCCTTTACTCCCTAGTACTCCCGTTGAGTATTATGTCTACACTTTGGCTTATTACATGATTTTCAAAATTTTAATTTCTTTATTTTTATTATTAAAAAAAAATAAAGTATTTTTTTTATATTATTTTTAGCACCAGTATCATTTGTATAATCCACCCTGAGTCGCTCGTCGCTGACCAAAACAACGACCTGTATATACATGCCCTTACTCTGCAAGGCCTAACTTCACAAACTACACACCGTAGTCAAAATATGTGGCTTGGCCGGGGCAAAGAGCAAGTACTAATAAAAGCTTACTCAATGAAAGGTCCCTATGAAAACCGCTTCAAAATTTGTTCGGTGGTTCTCAAGCTATAAGCAATATAACAAAGAGAGACAAAGAGATATTGCATTTTATAAATATGTAATTAAACGTTAATAAATTCTAGTGGCCGTCCATTGATCGCAAGAATAAATAAAATTTGTCATTCTGCACTTCTCCGTATAAACTTTAACAATGTCAAATCGCGAAATATAGAAGTTCTCGTGGTGTAGCATGATAAGCCATTCTTAATCGATCGGCAAGTTAAGCTACCACCGTCGTGGTTGGTACCTGGATGGGTGACCGCCTAGTGGTATTTCAAATCGAGCGTTTCCGTGCTTCCGGGCAGGTAAAGCCGTTGGTCCCGGTTATCACTTAATTGTGATAGTCGTTAAGCTAGTTGGAGGCCTTCTAGGCGGCTTGAAAACTCCAACAGTAGGTTGACCACTAGCCCACCTCCACCGATCCGCAGTGGGCACGCGTGGTGGAATATCTGCCCATTCCCTTTCACCCTGATTTCTGAAAGGAGGCCTGTGCTCAGCAGTGAGACATTATAGGCTGATGATGCCAAATCGCAAAAAAGTGGTAAATACAAAGATTTCTTTGCACGAATTAATATTATAGGAATAATTTTTCCTTCCATTTTCATAATGAGTAAACAAATGAATGCAACTGACCTGCAAAATGCATCAGTATAAGGAAAGAAACAAAATTAATAATAATCAATTAAATGTATTTCCTTTCCTTAATTATAATAAAACAACGTCTATCTGTCAGTCTTTACATTTTTTTTTACTTCTAAGGCCTACAAATAACAGTCCACCTGAAGGTAAGCGGTTACCGTAGCCTATTGACGCGGATTATTTTGATGCGGGTTTCAAAATTACGTAGGTTACAAGAGGAATGTATTGTATTATTGCGCTGTGTCTTGAGAGAGCTGAGCAGTGAGCGTCTTGATAAGAATCATATTCTGTGACATTCTTCACAAACGGCTATCTGCTGGGTTATCACGTAGGTGGTAATCGTGATAAACACCATTAATGATTTATTGGCACGGTTCGCTGAAGACCATTGGCGGACCCTCATTGTATGAAATTCATTAATAGGGATATTGCCTGGGTAAAAATATAATAATTCTAATTAGTCCGTCAGTTAGATTATCAAAAAATATTGGACACGTATTTTTTGCTTTACCAAATCATTAACAATTGACGAAGATAAAGCGCGACTAAGTTCGGGAGTGGGGGCTTGTGACGTCACTTGTTTCTAAAAAGTGTACCACACCGTGACGTCACGCGGAACTTCAACACACGATATCTTCGTATTTTTTTGTTTAATTGACAAAAGAAAAAATACGTGTCTAATATTTTTTGATTATGTAAATGACGGACTAATTAGTTTTTTTCAGGAAAGTAGCCTATTGTGGTCGTTACGATTACCACCAAGTACATTATCAGGGCCTAAACTGAAATAATAACATTTTGATTAGATTTACAATAAAAAAGTTTTTGTGAAACTAGTCAACAAAAACTTACAAGCGGTTGGCGCCGCGAGGAATGGCTAGTGCGATTCAAGACTATGTGTCATTTGTTGAGGACGTTGAACAATCTTTTCAGTAGTCAGTAAATATATAGCTGTGGCGTGATGTGCTGGTGCCGTGACTACCTACGTGATCAATTGTCTTGAAGAATTGAGGAGGTTCATAGTTTCATAAGTAAGTACTACCCGTACATCCTCGAGATACATTTTCTAGACGTTATTCCGAATCGAATGAGCTGTCGCTCATATTTTTAGGAGCTTTATCAAGAATTAACACTTGTTGACTAGCCTTTTGGTGCAATTGCTCAATAAAATATTTTTATTTTCCATGTTTTTCAACGTCAGGGGCAAAAGTGGCCGAATTGGGGGACTAAAATGTCAAGGTTACTAGTTTTAATGGGGTGTCATATGAAAGGGCGTAATTTGTACATTCCAAAACACCTTTTTTAATCGACTTCAAAAAAAGGAAATTATGTTTGTATGTTTGTACACGCATATCTCCGAAGATATTAATCAGATTGTAACCATTCTTTTTATATTGGTTTACATTTACTTCAACTTAGGGAACAGTGCAAGTTTCATCGAAATCGGTTCAGTAGTTTAGAAGATATGGACAAATATGTGTGACGGCCTGGCTTATTGATACGAGCTACGGGTGTGGTGTCAAAGGAAAAACACCTCACGTTTGAAATATGTCGCTGACTTCAAATCTGATTAGAGTTATTTCAAACTTTTTAGTGTATGTTGAAGTCGATTTAATTTTTTTAAATTACTTTTTTATTTCTTAATTTGATATTGTATAATTTTTCACTTGTCAAAAAATACCATTCTCTTAACTCCGAAGTTTGCAAAGCTAAAAAATCTGAAATATTATGTGAATTATGAAATGTAAATATTACAAAATTCGTTTACAAATAAATTTAGTTATGCGGTCTGGTTTTTTACAATAGTTACGACCTAAAAAAGAAAATATACGTCCAAGGAGAGTAAGTAAGACTCAGACTCGCACTTGGCAATAATTACAACTTTTTGAATACTGATAATAACAGTAACAGTTAACAATATGCCATTCATAAAGCAGAGGTTAATTGACAAAGCCTACTATAAGGTGGCTCATTACGTGGAAGACAAGAATATATGGTTGTAGTAGCTTCTCTCTGCACTTGCATCCCCCTGGCTAAGTGACAATTGTACGAATAAGCATAAAATAATAATGTATATATTGTATAAGTATTTGGAAAAAAAAGCTGTAATATTAAAAGATCTTACACAAAAAAAAAAAACCTTGCTGAGTTTCTTGCCGGATTCTTCTCAGTTAAGTGTATTCCGAACCGGTGGTAAATTCAACTGTATGTACCAATGTAACTTTCATAAGTGCTTTACTAGGGCCTAAACTGAATAAATGACTTTTTAATTTTGATTCACAAATCTTCGCATATACATTATAAATAGAGTTAAACAAAAAGAACCGTAGAACTACGCAGACTCCCATAATAGTACATAAGTATAACTTAACAAAGCAAATGGCATGGACATTGCGACAAAACAAAAAATAAAGTAATAATTGGACTGTTTTACAAAAACCTTAAACCGACTTCAAAGTACACTAAGAAGAATCAAATCCTAACAAAAAAAAACATACATTCGAATTGAGAACCTCCTCCTTTTTTTGAAGTCGGTTAAAAATATAATAATAGAATGTATTTTACCAGTAGTAGAACATGAAAACTTTATTTATGGGCTTCGCATTTCGCTAATCCATAGGTGACGGTGACCACTTACCATCATCAGTAACTTGCCCGACCCGGTAACTGAACACGGGACGGTAGCAAATAACAAAAATAGGTATACCATTACTACTTTTATACATTTTAATAACAGTGGTGCCGATTCTGTTGTAAATCGCACTAAACTAATTTTAGTCACATCTCATCTCTTTCTTACGAACATGGTTGAAAAAGGATAGAACATATTTTAGGTTGTCAAATTAATCTTTGCCGTCTTATTTTGCGTGTATTTAGGCGTGACCGCGATAGATGGCGACTAAATTTATATTGAAAACAAGCATTGGACTAATTTGACAGGACTAAATTTCTTACATCCTTTTCTTATGTTCTTTGTTAGAAAGAGACATAGTGACACTAAAATTAGTTTAGTTGTGAACAACAGAATCAGGGCCACTGCCTATTTCTTTACGTTTCAGGCCTATAGCTGATGAAATGGACACATCGAATTCTAGTTCACACCAACACCTCGAGGTGCCCGACTGGATCACGATTATCAATCCCATCTTATTATTCACCAGTATAACAACTTCTATGGCCATCATATTCCTAGGCTTTGTGACTTGGATAAGATTACCTGAATTCCGCAATTATCAAAATTACATATTTCTCAACACAATTTTTGCCAGTTTTATCTCTTTAATTGTTATGCTCATAGCTGGTGCAATATTAAATAAAATATCACTTTTATATCAGTATTATATACTAATTATACTACATTACTTCTATGTTTCTTTAAATTTTTGGTTGTTTGTTGTATGTGCTGTGTTTTACCTTCAAATAGTTAAAGTTTTTAATGTTAATGTCACCAGGAGATATCTGAAGAGTGCATTATTTGCGTGGGGCATTCCTCTAATATCGTCAATAATGTTATTTGTCAGTATGACAATATATAACTTTCTAGGAGATGATATAAAATATTCCGAGGAAACCTTACGAAAGCTAAATGTATTCTATATTTTTCAATTCATTTCCATATCCACACTTTATATTATGTTAGTATTACCGTTGTTCATGAATATATATATTTATGTGAGGGTGTTGTGGTCTCTCGTAAAGAGCACAGATACTCAAAGACCTTTAGAGGTATCACGCCGTATACTTTTAGCGACCTTAGTATTTGTAATGAGTGGTGCTTTAATGTTGCTAGCAATTATAATAACAATGCATGCCTATAATAATAATAATAATTTGGCATTAAGCTTTCCAATATATTTTTTACAAACAATTTTGATTAATATTTATTATTGTATGTTAAAATCGAATCGTAAATTATGGTGTAAATGTTATGTGATACTAATATATATGGGTTTGAGTATTATTTGTTATATTTTTCTTTATTATGTAGTTTATTTTAATAAGAAATGATGTACATGTGTATGATGTATGCAATAAAACATGTATAAACGCATTAAGAGCACTCAATTCGCCATACTTTTCATACAAAACCTCTGTACTGATGATGGCGTTGTTGAACATTTTTCGTTAGATGTTTTGAACAAATTAGTATCTTGTGCACTATATCTAGCCGTGTATCTAGGCGAAAATAAAAAAAAGTGTGAAATAAATTCAGTAAAAGCCTCCGAAAAACAGCGTTTTTGCACAAATTTTACCTGAACTTTGGCCATCTCTAATGTACCTATAAATTATAAAAGTAAATAAAACACTTAGATACCAGGCTTGCAAATGTATTGGAGATTCCAAATAACTATCTTTTTGTTCACAAACTTGTAAGATTTTTTCACAGGAAGTATGGGCCTGGAGCAAGTTTTATAATATTTCCGCGCACTAATGTATGGTATCTAGACGAGGGTACGCTGGGGGGTGATGCGGCTTCCGTTCTCAGTGATTTTAAAACATTGACAGAAAATTTTAAAAAGATTGGCCTAGAATTCAATAGCTCCAAATGTGAGCTCCTTATTTTAGATTCTTTCCCAGAATCTGAATAACCAGAATTAACACATTGAAACCAGAATTGTTTCGAACTGTGCGGGCTCAAAGGAGTTTTCTTCCGCGGACGCTCAGATTGTGGAATGAGCTCCCCGCCGTGGTTTTCCCAAAGGAGTACAGCATGGGGTTCTTCAAGAAGGGTGTGAAGAGGTTTCTTCAGGGTCGGCAACGCGCGAGTGATACCCCTGGTGTTGCAAGCGTCCATAGGCTACGGTAACCGCTTACCATCAGGCGGGCCGTATGCTTGTTTGCCAACTAAGTGGTATAAAAAAAAAAAAAAAAAACAAAATTGTAATGTTTTGGCTCCCAATATTAAGTTCCTGTCGCTTCATCTTCTTGGAGCCCCAGTCTTAGACGAATCCATTACTAGTTTCTTTGAGAAGATTCAAAATTTTAATGACTCTTCAAATATACTTTATTGAAATTAATGCTCATTATGCATTTTTTATTGTTCGACTCTGCCTTTTCGTGCCGATGTTTACCTATTTGCTCCGCAGTACGCACTTATTTAAATTCGATCACATATTAGATACTTTGGATAATATGATCAAAACGTCTCTTTCCAAAATTCTAAATTGCAGTTTTTATGAAAACAAAGTGTGGTCTCAGGCCACCAGGTTATGGTGGCCTAGGAGTGCGGAAAATTTCAAGCATATCAGTACCGGCGTTTCTATTCTCGGTATACAGTGTGGGCAACCTCGTCAGTTCTGTTTTGGACCCTTCTATTGGATCTGATGAGGTTTCTTACCTGTCCGATGCTAGAGACGCCTGGCAGGCAGCTTGTCCAGGCACAAATATTCCGACCTTGAGTCACTCTCAGAAAGCCTCTTTGTGAAAAAACCTGGCAAAATTTATTTTCTAACTTTTCTATAGATACAGACTGTGCGCGCTTGTTAGCTGTCTCTCAGAGTGTCTCAGGTCACTGGCTACAAGCTATTCCATCAACAAATACTGGAACAATGTTAGACCGTATAACATTAAGTCAGTGTATTTGTCTTCGTCTTGGTTGCAGGACCAATCAACCTCATCGCTGCCGCTGCGGAGATCTCGACAACGAGCTCGGCCACCATGGGCTTTCGTGCTCTCTAAGTGCTGGTCGAATATCGCGACACTCAGCTTTTAATGACATTATCCGCAGGGCTCTTATTGTCTCTAACGTGCCTTCCGTACTAGAACCAGTCGGTATTGCGCGGGGCGATGGCAAGCGACCGGATGGTATGTGTTTGATCCCGGAGTGTCGGCAAGTCGCTGATGTGGGATGCCACATGTGTATCGACACTCGCGCCATCTCACTTACCGGCGACTTGTAAAGCTGCCGGGGCCGCTGCGGCCAGTGCGGAAAATTCAAAATTCAAAATATACGCATCGTTTGGACCCAATTATATTTTTGTGCCTTTTGCGGTCGAGATCATAGGACCGTGGGGGTCCAAAGCTCGCCGTTTTGCTCGCACCTTGTCATCAAAATTGATCGAGACCTCCGGAGACCAGCGGGCGGGGAGCTATTTCCGCCAACGCGTCAGCTTGGCTATCCAAAGAGGAAACGCTGCCAGTCTTCTGGGAACACTGCCGTTAATCGAAAGCAGCGGCAAGCTTGAGGAAATTTTCTATATATAGATTGTACATATTTGATGTAAATAAAGACGATTTAATTTTTTTAAATCACTTTTTTTTAGATTCTTCTTAATTTGGTTGGATTATATTGGCTGCTAACTTTACGCCGGTGCCGAAAGGAATTTTTATAACAGTTCATAAGTAAGTCGTCAATAATTTTAGTTTTCAATATAATCGATTGAACAATCAAGAAGTGTGGGATTTTTTTTTACAGGGTCGAGTTCTATCCATAGTATTGCAAGCTAGTAGATGCTGTAGGCTACGGTAAATGCTTACCATGGGGCCGTATGCTTATTTGCAACCTTTATGGTATAAAATATGAAAATTAAATTAATTTAATTTAATTTAGGAGAGGTAGAGCATAGCGTTTATTCGCTCAAAGAGCAGCTCGATTGGGGAAGTACCTCCACCTTACAGAATACCGCAGCCAAATAACTTTATGTCGTGTAAAGTTGTGTTCCTGCGCGTGAGTAAGGTCGCCAGAGCTCATAGGGGAGGGGGGAAAGGGCGGTAACGCATGATGCTTCTTGTGTTGCAAGCGTCCATATGGCTACGGTAACTGCTTACCATCAGGCGGGCCGTATGCTTGTTAACCGACCTAGTTGTAAAAAAAAAAAATTATACTACTTAGCAAACTAGCATACGGCCCGCCTGATGGTAAGCGGTTACCGTAACCTATAGACGCTTGCAACACCAGGGTTCCTAGACAAGATGGTTGTCGACAATCGTCATCGTTAGTAAGCGATCAAACTTTAGATAGATAGATAGATAACTCTTTATTGTACACCAGAAAATCAATTAACAAAACAGTAGGAAAAGAACATAATATTAATAACTGTACAATGGGCGGTCTTATCGCTAAAGAGCGATCTCTTCCAGACAACCTTAGGATGGAGAGGAATTTATATACATTATAAGACGGTGGTGTCATTTTATGATAAGACATAAATAATAAATCAATAAATAAATACGAATATGTACTTATTACATACTTGACAAAAATATAACTAAAATACATATTAAAAATATATATTATGCAATTAAAATATAATTTACTCATATAAATACTGTACAAATAAATAAATACCAGTAAAAAATAAACTAAACTACTCAAAGTAAATTAAAACATACTTGACAATAAAAAAATAAATAAAATAAAAATATATTAACAGCTGTAAGAAGTTTACCCAGAAAGATATAATTTTTTAACATGAGCTTTAAAAACAGTGAGTGACGGTGCCCTCTTTATTGATACTGGCAACGCATTCCAGAGATGAACTGCTTGGACTGTAAATGATCTATTATAAAAAGAGGTGTCACGTGACGGTGTTCTCAAAATAAGATTTTCTGATGACCTGAGTGACTGAAGGAAATCAAAACGTTCCTTAAGATAGCGCGGGGAGGAAGGACTGAACAGTATAGTATAAAGAAGATTAAGTATATGAGTATTCCGGCGAAGGCTAACTAACTAAGCTAACTTTGTATGGGATTGACATTTCAAATCGAAAAGTCACGTGATTTTTAACAATCTCTTATTTCACTCCCATACAAAGTTTGATCGTTTACTAACGATATTTATTGTCGTCAACCATCTTGTCTAGGAGGGCAGGGGTGTTACTCGCGCGTTGCCGCCCCTGCAGAAATCTCTTCACACCCTTTTTGAAGAACCCTCTTTTTAAGTTCGACAAAAAAATGACAGTTCAGCTCATATAGTCATCTCTGTTTAGATATGGCATAGTCATATGGGGCAATTCATGTGAGTCTGATATAATTTTTAAAGCTCAAAAGAAATGTATGAGATTACTGTGTGGAGTGGGTCCTTTAGATAGCTTTAAGCCATTGTTTAAGAGGAAACGCTGGTGGCGTTTGTTCCATACAAACGTAATCCTCAGTTTCCTCTCTGGATAATGACACTAGAGCTATGATTATTTTACCATGCAATCTGTAGGTACCACTGTATGTCTCTCGGTTGTATTTTTCTCCATAAATTAATTATTATAAGAATTTTTACTGCCCTTATCAGACGTCCAGCAAACAAATTTGACGAATATAAAAAATAAAAGGAAAACCGACAGACATAGCCAAAGCCCTTCTTATTATATTCTTGAAAAAATAATAAAAACGATCCAGTATTGGAGGAGGAAACTGGGGATTACGAAATAGCGATTTCGTCTATTTTAAATAGGTATAATCGATCCAAGCTGCAGTTGTCTCTATCGTCCCTCATACATTTATATCCCAGCAACAGCGCGACAGCAATAGATTTGTTAAATACCTATTTTTCATATTTCATGCAGCCATCCTTTCCTCTGACCATACTACCTACCATTTCCTTGTTTAATATATATATTTGAAATATGTTCATTAGTTAAGAAACATAATGGTATTATTAAAACATATTATATAAATAAGTTCCTGGCAAAAGTGGGAGACACAAAGACCGATTGTATGTTCCGATCCAGAGATTTGATTTTTCTGCACTTTTTCAAGAGCTAAATGTCTTACCTACTACAGAAAGGGTTCCAAATGGGTACAGCGTAATCAAGTTGAGAACGATAGCTTACTCATTCTCCTTAATTTGCCTTCAGTACCTTTACGTCTTATTAATGCTAATAATTAAATCTGCCAACCCTAAATACATTTATAATTAAAGTAACCCTACGCCATATTCACTTGAAAACCGCTGATAACTTATCTTACGCCAACATTTTGAATAATCGTTTAATAACTGTGAAATTACAATAGTAATCCAGTTAAACTAATGGCCGTGGGTGTTGCCAGCTTCAAGATAATTTGCACGACTTCGTTGTGATAGCAGTGTTACTAGATTAAAATATATAATAATATATGATATATAAATAAGCCTTTGTGATTTCATTCTGTCAATTTTGTATACATTTGAGTCGGCTCCGTGATAATAGAGGAACTTAAACTTTGTTACCGAGGACCTTAAGGACCAGGTAGATATTGAACGTGAACGCAGGGCATTGGCTGCTAGATGTTATATGTTGGCTCATAGGTTTACTCGCTGTAGTGAGGAAGCTAAGGTTAGCATACTGTCCAAACCTTCTACACGAGTGGCCTGTAGACCAACTATACGCAGAAGGCAATCAGTGCCCTAAGAGTTTAATATAATAATGGCTTCAAAATTCTGTTGGCTAGAACCAAAAATTTTTGCGATTTCGTAAGAGCGTCTCGAAGAATCCCAACAGTATCCTAAAGACTTTATCGAGCAAAGAATCGTGGCGAGCTCCATACATTGATTTGTAAAAACATTTTAGAGGGTTTTGAATCACTTCCAAAGTTGAGATTACATTACCAGCAACATATTAATATACTTACTTGAAATATTTTATAAACCCCGCAAAACACAACAACAACATAACGGTTTTGGTCGCGATTCGCCGGCATGGCGTAGAATGTCGCATCCCAGGGATTAAAAATATTTTAAATGCCTCATTTTATTCCTCAGGCACCAAGGATCAATAATGACGTCATGTCAACGTCTCTAAAAATCTTAATTTTTTTGAAAAATCTCGCCATGATTCTTTTTTGATACGCCTGTTAAAACATGCCAAAGACAAATTATTATTATAATTAAAATGAAGTGCAATAGTTTTTTTTTTGTTAGTTCGTGATATACAAACTGGGTCAAAAAAAGTTTCACCCGTACGTTGTTGACATTCCGAAAATACGGATACAGCGTTTTGCATCCTCATTTATAATGCGGACAGCAAGGGAGTGGAACTTGCTCCCGGCGTCTGTGTTTCCTGACTCATACAATCTAGGCACTTTCAAGGCCAGAGTGAATAGGTTTCTTCTGGGTAAGCGTGTTCCATCTTAGGCTTCGTCTTCGTCCCTTATGGGCGGGTTAGTGGCCATTTAATTAAAAAAAAAAGTTTAGGCAGCATGGCTAGAGTTGAAGAAAAACATTTACAGGTTACCTTTTATATGTCAATCTAAATTCACACATTTCAGTACGATAAAACCCATTCCTTAAAAACGAGACCTATGATAAGTTCCAGTAACTTTTCTGCTATCAGAGTGGTGGTTGGAAACAGAGGTGGAAATTTAATGGCGTAAGTAAATATTATATTAACATACGGCCCGCCTGGTGATAAGCGGTTATCGTAGCTTTATAGATGCCTGCAAGACCAGAGACGTTTTAGACCCTTTTGATTTTGAAGAGATGCTGAGACGAGTCCTTGTGCCGGCAGCGGCAGGGAAAAAAGTACTACACTACTGGTCCCCGCAAACTGCCGGGTCAGCGCCTCATCATGGAGCTCTGGCGACCTTACTCACCGAAGGAAAACACCACTGCACATAAAATTTATGTTATTTCTTCTGTAAGGCGGAGGTACTTCCCCAGTTGTGTACTGAAAATTTTAAACGGGAGATTCTATGCTATGCGCTGCCTCTCTTAAGGCCTCGCAATACCTCCAGCTCTGATACAATGGCATGATTCAGTTATGCAGCGTTTCAAATCTTAGTGCTAATAAAATTTATATATAAAGGAGCCTTGATCGTCGTCGCGCAGCACGGCTCGGCTCGTGCTCGACTCGCCTAGCATAGACGCACCTTTACATATCACATAAGGTCATAGTGACAAACTCTTATGTATATTTAATTTACAATTATACCTACTCTCTATTAGCCGCCAAAATAAAATAAAACAGCATCTATATATTTACCACAATTTTTTTTTACTGTTTACACGTTTATTCAGTTGTGTACAACGGCCCTTACTAACTTAGATGGTAATACAAATTTAGCTTTTAAAATTTTTGGTTCGTACCCGATTGGGTTCTGTGGCAGTTAATTTGGGTGAATTCTATGCCTAAAATCTCATCATTAGCGTAATATAGATCTTTCAAACATGAAACCTAAATAAATAAATAAGTTTAAAGGCTCGTGAGGGCCATTATCAGAATCAGACAAGGTAGGTAATTGATGAACTCCAAATTAATACTCAAAACTAACTCAAATTTTATTTAAGCCAGAATTGACTTCACTGTTTAAATTAACAAAATAACAATTACTTCAATTAAAATAACCAATCGTAATCACAAACGTATTCTAATTAAACATTAACACAATAAGATTAGGTGGAACATTAGCGATTCGTCGAGGAGATGGTGCGCGAGCCAATGTTGCACGATGAATGCCCCGTCAACATGGCCGCCGCAACCACAGACACGACGCTCCGCTAGACTGACATTGCCAGCTCTCAATGTCAATCTTGTTCCGTTATATTTTCGCGTATGGGAGTAACCCATGCGCCGTCACGGCCGGACTGACAATCGACCGTCCTCGGGCGTATGTCGTCGTTTATTTTCAGTCCTGCAAAAAGACACAAATATCAATCGTTCAGCGAATCAATCGATCCGCTCGCCCAGCCTGACACAATATCTCAACATCGTAAATCAACTCAATGAAAGTGCGTGTCCCTTCGACCAATCCCTGAAATGGACCGGACGACACCTTTCCTTCCAGCTGCGGATACTATTCACTTGGACCGGACGGGTGTGTCCTTTCGACCAACCCCACAAGGGTATGGACCGGACGGCACTGTCCTTTCGACCAAACTGCACGGACCGGACGGGTGTATCCTTTCGACCAACCACAAGGGTGTGGACCGGATGACACTGTCCTTTCGACCAATTCTATCCGATGAACACTGCTTGAACCGGGCGGGTGTGTCCTTTCGCACACAAACTGAATTTGAATTTAATTTAATTGAATTGAAGGGACACACAAATCATCACATAAAGCAGGTACTTTTCTCATACCGTTTGCACTAAATACAAAAGTCATTTTATGAAATTAGTAAAATTACTACTAAGGTTTATTAAGCTATGACCATCTTTTGGAACTTCACGAGAGGCTCTCTAAGGCAGGCTACTACTCTTACAGGAGAACAACAATCGCATTATCAAAGTAATTCAAAACTAAGCAAAGGTATTGGCAATAAGGTTGTGAACCTTCTCAGTTGACTTACTTTTTATCTTCTTAACAAGTAGTAAAAAATTACCAGAACTGAACTTAGGTAGTCTAACACTAAGGTAAGTCAGTTACCGCAGCACTTATTCAAAATTGAAATTAAAATAAAATAGTATCAGTTTGGGGCCTGGTAAGGCATTTAACTAGGTAACTAGGTTAACTAGGTATATTCAGTTGACCCTACCACACCTGTACTACACTATGTTTCACTTGACCAGTAATAGCTAAATAATAACGTTTAACCAGCGCTACTAATGCCTAACTAGCCATAACAGAGTAAAAGAGAGACAAGTCAAATAACAATCACTCAAGGAGATACCGATTTCCATTAAACTATGTCTACCTCATATACGGCTGATAGAATTTCACTTCAAAATGATCAACAATTTCATATAGTTTATCTGATACTACCTAACTGGCATTAGTCTAATCCTATCGTGAGATTATATGGCGAAGGAGATTAAAACATTGTGTCATATAAACGACCTAGAAATATTGAGGCATCACATAACCTTGCATGACCCTCACTATGTAAATAAATATGAAGAAAACCCCTTAAACAAAGGGCATTGCCAACTGCACATTGTACCAGCGCAGTAAATCACTATCAATGAACTCACCAAACTCCTAGTTAGTTGCTTACACTATAATTTTAACCATCATAATTTATTTCTACCTACATTCTCCAAATCTGTAAGCATCATGAAATCAAAACGCAATTTCACAATAATATGATCAATTACAATCAGCTAAAACAATATTGATGAGCACCACATCAATGTCTAGTTTCATTTGAGTACACTCTACAACAAGGGTAATTATAAAAGCATACCGTCACGTTACACCAAACACTCATCTCGTTAAAGCCCAACACAAACCAGGATAGTAAAACACGAAGCCTAGGTGCGGCTCTGCGCTTCTGCTATCCACACAGCAGAAGACCGATCCAGATGGCGAGCAATAGTCCGTGAAAAGATAACCCACAAAGGTCACGTCCCTCAGCAATGAGGTATACGATTCAAGGAGGAGGAGGGAGGTGCGGCTCATCTTATTAAGCATCACGCTAGCTTATTAAGCAAAATCAAATCAAATCATTTGTGTGTGCCTATTTTATCCGATTATCCCTGTAGCCCATAATCTAGCTCCCATAATCTCTGTGACTATACAAAATACTGCCATTTCCGTGAAGATTAATAATTATACCCGTGAACAAAACCCAAATTAATAATTTGAGACTCCAGAGGACACGTACTTAATTTTAATTTAATCGCTAACCAATTATATTCTCAACAACAATGGGTACTTTTACCTCAGGTACCTTCGTAATCTATTAGCAAACACCATGAAATCGACTCACCGGAAACACGTCATCCTGGAGGGTTACTGGTGCAGAACAGGTCAACCCGTCACTGGTTGCTGACTTTGCTCGATGCACCGGTGTTTTTACCAACCGCGCTGCCGTTGCCAGTAGCACTTTTAACTGCAGTGGCATTGGAGGTACGAGGGCAGCTGTTTTCAAAGTGGCCAGCAGCACCAAATCTGTAACATGTAACACCAGATGCATTTGGTCGCAGCTTAAACAAAGAAATTATGTTAGAAGTACAGGAACGATTACATGACCTGTTGGAAATGCATTTGGCGCTGCGATGTCCCAATTTTCCATCATCGAAGCACCGCATGGGGCCTTAGGATGCAGCAGGTCTGTTTCACTTGTCGTTAATCAACCCGTCACTCGTAGAAGCTTCGTTCTTCCTCTTAAGGTAGGAGCAGGCATGAAGTTCACATTTGCATTTGCTCTAGTCTCTTGATTTCAGTAGTAAAGGCGATGCACTGCAATATTCCACTAAATTGTGGCACGTGGGCCAGTACCATAGCTAAAATTATATCTTCTGCAGATAGTTCTTGAATTGCGCCGTTAAGGTCGTCGAATCCTTCATCTTTGTGGGCATGCCTTCGAATCCCACTTCTGATAAAGGCTCGTGAGGGCCATTATCAGAATCAGACAAGGTAGGTAATTGATGAACTCCAAATTAATACTCAAAACTAACTCAAATTTTATTTAAGCCAGAATTGACTTCACTGTTTAAATTAACAAAATAACAATTACTTCAATTAAAATAACCAATCGTAATCACAAACGTATTCTAATTAAACATTAACACAATAAGATTAGGTGGAACATTAGCGATTCGTCGAGGAGATGGTGCGCGAGCCAATGTTGCACGATGAATGCCCCGTCAACATGGCCGCCGCAACCACAGACACGACGCTCCGCTAGACTGACATTGCCAGCTCTCAATGTCAATCTTGTTCCGTTATATTTTCGCGTATGGGAGTAACCCATGCGCCGTCAAGTTCATTTATTGATCAATAAACATCAACTTTTGCAACAACAATAAAATTGAGCATTGAAAAAATAATAATAATCAAACCCAAAAATATTAGTGTCAAATACCATTTACACCATAATTTACGATTTGATTTTAACATACAATAAAAAACATTAATCAAAATTGTTTGTAGAAAATATATGGAAAGGCTTAACAGCCCCAAATTAAAATTGTCGATGAATAGAGCAATCAAATATATTATAATTGCAAGCAACATTAAAGCACCACTCATTACAAATATTAAGGTCGCTAAAAGTATACGACGTGATACCTCTAAAGGTCTTTGAGTATCAGTGCTCTTTACCAGAGCCCACAACACCCTCACATAAATATATACATTCATGATCAACGGTAATATATACGTAATCAAAAGTATGATGCTGAAGATTACTAGAAGAATTTTTAATATATTTGACTTTTGTAAGTTTTTGTCGTATATATAACGTATTATTAATATAATAAACGTTACTATTGTTGATATAAGAGGAATGCCCCACGCAAATAATGCACTCTTCAGATATCTCCTGGTGACATTAACATTGAACACTTTAACTATTTGAAGGTAAAACACAGCACATACAACAAACAACCAAAAATTAAATGATAAGTAGAAAAACAACACTAAAAAGATTATGAAAGGATGTGGTTTTGATTTAGATGTAAAAACAGCTATTAATAATGTTATTAAAGATACAAAACTAGCAATTATTGTGTTCATAAATATGTAATTCTGATAATTTCGGAATCCGGGTAATCTTATCCAAGATATAAAGCCTAGGAATATGACGACAAAAGACGTTATAACACTGGTGATTAATAAGGCAGCATCGATTATCTTGATCCAGTCGGCCATCACAAGGTGTTGGGGTGAACTAGAATTCGATGTGTCCATTTCATCAGTTAAAGGCCTGAAACGTAAAGAAATAGGCAGTGTTATAAATATTTAAAACACTATTAATAGTTTTTTTTTTATTTGGTTAAACAGTGTCACAATAACCAGGGCCGGCTCTAACGGCTCCGGCTCTAGTCTGACCCTAATACTTTAATACCGGTTCGGAAGGTTGCATTTACTGAGAAGAGCCGGCAATAAACTCAGCAATTACTCTTTTCAAAACAAGCTTAGATTCATTACATATATTTACATTCTAATAGCACTGACAACAATTGCGTGTCCCGGCGCGGCGGCAAATTTGTTGTTTTGAAACGAGCGAAATCGCATGACGTGTTCTATAGAAAATATTTCGCCTACTTCAAAACAGTGTCAGATAAGAGTTATTTCATACTTTTTAGTGTACTTTGAAGGCGATTTATATTTTTGTTATAAAGTTAATTTATTTTTGAATTTTTAGTTCATCTATATGAAATTTATATGGGACCATATCGGAATAAACCCCTTTCGATCAAAAAAAATATTTTGCAAATCCATCTATATATGACAGAGTTATGCCGAACATACGCAAAAAAATATATATAAACATCTGAATTGATAACCTCCTCCTTTTTGAAGTCGGTTAATAAAAAAATACAACCTTTTAAAAGGCAGATAGATATATACTCCGTGACTTTTTATTCGTCTTAGAAACGCAGCCCACATAATGTACCCAATGAATAGGTACTAATCATTAAGAAAAAGGCGGGCCGTATGCTTGTTTGCCACCTTAGTGGTATAAAAAAAAGAAATTATAATAAATTTTAATAAAAAAATGTAATATAGGTACATATGTTCAAAAACAATTTTTTTCTTAAGGCGCGGACTGACTACGATTTTGACAGGACTCGTTCTTCACTGGAATACGGTTGAAAATGGTAAATCATAAATGTGTCGACTCTATGAAATGGACTGTTATTTACGGGTTTTCTTTAGATTATACAGAATATACGCATTAAATTGAATAAGTGTCCGGTTAACATTCTAATATAATTCTGTATCTTATATATTCTTAAAAATAAAATTGTTGTCATCGCTGAAAATACGGAGAATTTCGACGCGAAAGATTTTTTTAGACGTAACTTAGGATTTTTTTATTGGGAATATCAAAGCACTTTTTAATATTCTATTCGGTTAACATTTTTCTCAAAACCCTCTTCTATCCACAGTATTTTTTTGTGTTAGGTATTTCATTGCGTTACGTCATACTCGACTCTCAAAAAAACCCATTTTTGAGATTTGAGCTTAGACCCGGCCTTAATGATTAGTACCTATTCATTGGGTAGGTCACGGTGTATAGACAGATGGGGCGTAGGCTTAGTAATAGGATCCCGTCGTACACCCCACGGTACGGATTCCTTACAATACTTATTACTTACATATCTTTCTAAACCTTTAATTCTTCAGCTCAACTAATCACGCTAGGAAGTCACGGCAGCAGCACGTGACGCCACTGCTATGTACTAAACACTTTAATATACTGTTCAATAACATGTGAAACATGTTTGTTTGTCTAATATCCTCGTGTATTTCCGCTCCATGATGTAGTGTTAGACAAACTAAACAATAGTAGACACCCATATAAGCTTTATGTACCGCATCAAATACTTCAATTATTTAGAAGAGGAAGTTCACTTTATTAGGACCTAATATTGTGTAGCTATCAGAATTAATAATAATATTAATACCTATTGAATTAGGAAAATTGACATTGTATAAATTTTAATCAGCATTATGTAATTGGAATTGCATTAAATTATTAAATATGTGTTTTTATTCGCTACAAGAATTCCAGTTTAAGTAATAATTGACATAAACATTAGATCGGACATAATTTGAGATAGAATTTTAAATTTATAAATCTTATGTAATTTTTTCTTGTAATTTAAATTGTCGTATATTATGTGTAATGTTGCCTGTAATTTAATTTTAAATATTTCTACACCATCTGTGATGGTAGAATACTTCGGCCACTATTCTATACTTTTCTATTCTAATATTATCAACAAATGACACTTGTATTGCACTATCTTTTACCCGCGGCGTCGACTGCGTGTAAGAGTTTTTTTTCATTTCTCATACTCGGAAGTGTATTAGTTATCTGGTTTCCATAGAACATGTTCTGCTTAGTTTAGGACCAGATACTCACGTGTGAGGAATTCCCCAGGATATTATTCATATTCAGCTCTCTTTAGACACAACGCAAGAACGATACATTCCTTTCCTCTTATAGCAAATTAGGTAATTTTGAACCCCGCATCAAAACCTGTGCAGTGGTTTTCCAGTAATAAGACAACTAAAGAACAGACCACGGAATAAAGAAAAAAAACAATTTGTATCGTGGAACAGACGGACAGAGAGACCCTGTTTTACTATAATTGAGGATAACAATTCACTTTGTTGTGTTTTCCTTAATAAGATTCGTTACATAAAGTGTACCTATTAATATGTATTACATATCATTCGGTACGGGTGCGAAACGTGGAAGGTAACCAAGGCCATCTCGCACCAGCTCCAGGTTTTTGTCAACCGATGCCTTCGCCAAATTCTCGTTATCCATTGGCCCGAGAAAATCTCGAACGTAGAGCTCCGAGAACGGTGCCACGAAACACCGATCGACCAACAGATCAAGCGTCGCAAATGAAACTGGATTGGCCACACTCTCCGAAAGGACCCCGACCATGTACCCAAGCAGGCATTGGACTGGAATCCGCAGGGGAAACGAAAGCGTGGCCGTCCCAAACAAACCTGGCGACGCACTGTGCTTGAGGAAGCGAAGAAGCGGGAAGTCTTGGAGTGAGATCAAGCGCGAAGCTCAAGCCTCTCTTAGTCAATATCCATTCAAAATGTCCACACATAAAAAGTACAAAAAAGATAAAACAGCAAAGAAATTTCATGAAAATACATTCTTCATTCAGTAAAGTATAAGAATTGTTATAGGTATATTGAAAGACACATCCCGACACTGATGATCGATCAGCCCTCATTCTCCGCACAGGAGTAGGTACTCCATACATCATTCTGTCAGCAACTTGTGTAGCAATTAAACTTGTAACTTCTCAAACTGTATGTTCACACGCAAAAATATCGGCAAAGCGTCAATACTAGGGCGGTTATGTCGAAGTTAAGACGCGCGGTGCTCTTTTGAAGTTTAGTAAATGCTTGGAGATGGTAATACGCTTTTTGGGAAGTATTTTTTTTGATAATGTTTTTGATAAGAGTTATGGAAGTGTTAGATACGAACCATCTTTTAGTGTTACAAAATTTCACTAGATGGCAGCACTTTACGTCGCACAATCAGTTCGTTCTATATCCCAACCACATAGGTCTGAGAATATATTCAATTTTTTGAGTTTTACCAATATATCAAGTTGTGGTTTTATTAAAAGTGACTTAATTGTACAGAAGTATTAGTTTTACTAATAAATAGTATGGATAAGAATAGCGGCGACTGTTTTGGTCACTTTTTTGCCTCGGGTGCATTATCACTCTCAAGAACGTTACGTCAAATAAATATAATAGTTGGGAAAAGTTTTGTAGGGCTTTCTAATAAATCAGTCGCTGTTACTAAACGCCACAGCAAGCATAAACATACCGTTTGACAGACAGTGATATGTACGTTGATGAGTCTGATGTTTGGGGATGAACCATAGAGTAAGAATGCTAATAGAGTGATAGCATTCACTATGTAGCGACATCTATCAGCCATCAATCAGTAACACTGAGATAGTTCACACACGGAAAGATAGATGGCGTGCCACATTAACCTGCATCGCTCTTACTAAGTTTTCTCGAGAATCAGCTTTTTTTTTATTCCACTAAGGTGGCAAACAAGCATACGGCCCGCCTGATGGTAAGCGGTTACCGTAGCCTATGGACACTTGCAACACCAGGGGTATAACTCGCGCGTTGCCGACCCTGCAGAAATCTCTTCACACCCTTTTTGAAGAACCCCATGCTGTACTCCATTGGGAAAACCACGGCAGGGGAGCTCATTCCACAGTCTGAGCGTCATATAAGTATATATTACAGTCCGACATGTACAGTTGGACCGCGGTCCCCAGGCACGATGACCCAGCCTGGCGGAAGAACTTCCCTTATAAATGGAGGTGTCATCCACCTTGCACCTCCATAACGACATTACCTTGCAAAGCGTGAGCAGTTTGCATATAGATGGATTCACAGATATATCGTACACAAGTTCAAACTATGAACGCGCAGTTTGTTTCAAGGCAATATACTCTAGTACAGTCGTTCTATTAATATTCTAACTCTATGAGCTGAGCCAATTGAAGATCAAATATATTGGTCTAAAGTATAAAAAGCAGAACAAACGAATTGCTAATTATAATAAGTATTTCGCTCACTAAAGTGAGCGACTTTACTTCTAAGCTTTGTAGTCTTACCACCTTTGGAGATTGTTGTTAAGGCGGCCCTCTGTGGCCGGCGCAACTTCGACGCAAGCATAGTCTAAAAGCTTGTTGTTTCATCCAACGTAATGTTTCACTGCGAAAAAAGAGAGACAGCATCATAGCCGTAGATTATCAGTCGGTAAATTCCGCTGATCACTCGCGCCCGCTTCGCTAGGTCGTCATTCATGATTTCGCATTCATAAAACTTGTTCCAGGAGTATACTTCTTGTGAAAAAATCTTACAAGTTTGTGAAAAAAAAGTTAGTTATTTAGAATCTCCAATACATTTGCAAGCCTGGTATCTTAACCTTTTATTTACTTTTACAATTTATAGGTAATAATAGGTTCTAATGTACCTAATATATATATATATACCTAATATATCGGAGGCTTTGACTGAATTTGTTTCACACTTTTTTTAAATTACGCCTAGATACACGGCTAGATATAGTGTACAAGATACTAATTTGTTCAAAACATCTAACGAAAAATGTTTAACAACGCCATAATAAGTACAGAGGTTTTGTATGAAAAGTATGACGAAATGAGTCCTCTTAAATATAGACCTACAAATATTTTCTTGCAGTCTTAAAGAAGTCATCCATCTCTTACTTACAGGTTTTGAAGACACCTTGTAGTATTATAGACTTACCTGAAACAAATAATCATGAATTAACTTCCAACCTTACAAATTTATAATTATATATGCTTGTTTGCCACCTTAGTGGTATAAAAAAAAAATCTACTGTACGTGTGTATGTCACTGAACTCCTCCTACACGGCTGGACCGATTAAATTGCGTTCGGAAAATGGCGCTGCAGTCGGTATCTAGGTTATATTATCGACTGCAGCGCCATCTACCGGGCTGATTTGTGAATCTAAACCATCCAGGGCGCCACCCAAACGCACACAAAAAAATCATTCAAATCGGTCCAGCCGTTTAGGAGGAGTTCAGTGACATACACACAGAAGAATTTTATATATAATGATAGGTTAAGATACAATTTTAAAACGGTGGTACTATCAGCTCTATATGGCCTACACACTAACGTACCTTTATTGCTTTATGAATAAAAAAAACTTTTTCTCATAAAACTTGTTATTCTTTTTGTGGGTATTGTCGTTTTGAAGGGCTCCACGTGCCCCAAGTTTGGGGACTTTCTACGATTTCAGGGTCAGACACTTTTATTGGGTACGATTTGATTTGTATTTTGATACTTTATTCGAGTTCCTGGAAAACTTTCTTCGATTGATTATTGAGCTTTCGGTTTTGGCGAAAGATCACAATTAGCAAAGTCAAAGCCATTTATTCAATTTAGGCCCTAGTAAGGCACTCGATGAAGGTCAAAGCTACTAAAGTTACCACCAGCTCGGTCGGCCTTCAACTGAGAAGAACAGGCAAGAAACGTATAATTTGAAAACCAAAGCTTGTTGGTACCACGTACCTTGTATCCACCGTTAGATCGCTCAAAGATATTTAAAAAAACGGAGGATATTTTTCCTCATATGTGATCCTAAACATAGCCTATATTGAAACCAGTCGACTACACATAATACTTTTAAATATGTAAATAGATATTAAATAATTCCAAATCATTTATTCATATAGACCTTCGCAGGCACTTATGAAAAGTTTGACTCTAATACTCTAATACCGGTTCGGATGGTTGCATTTGCTGAGAAGAGCCGGCAATAAACTCAGCAATTACTCTTTTGAAAACAAGCTTAGATTAATTACATAATAGTTATTTACATTCTAATCGCTTATCGATATTTAGTATTATTTTATATACCTTTACATTGATAGCTGCATTAGAGAGCTAGTTTTATCTGCACTAAATAAAATAAAATAAAAAAGTATCATAATCCTTGAAATATAATAGAGGTAGAGCCATACATTACGCCACTTTAGCATGGTAGATAAATCATACGCGACCCTTTGAATAAAATTGTATGTGTGAATTTTGAATCTCCGTTGATCCTTACCTATTTTGCGGTTACCCAGAAGCTCTTTTAAAGCTAGTAAAAATAAAAGCAGGCATTAGTACACCCTCGGGATCTTCTATCGTAAAATATTCATAGCGCAAAGAACTTATAACTAAAAATTCAAGTAATTTAAAGAAAATATGGGACAGGTCTTGAATATTGCAAAATAAAATGTGTAGCCGTCTCCATAAAAATTTGCATATTTCCCATTAGCTGTTCTGCAATTTCTATTAGCTGTATAAGTGCGTAGCGTAGAGCTGCAGCGTAATGCAATCTCAAGCAAAGAAGACTTAAAGCTATATAAAAGTGTATTCAAAAACTTAGTTTTCATATGGTTGAAATTTAAGGATATACTTTTGTAAATGCACTCTTTGTATTCGCAATTTTGTATTAAAGTAAAAAATAACTACGAATAGCTGCAGTGTTTCGCTCATAACGATACGTCCTCACACCTTCGAGTCCTGCAATCGAGTGAGCATGCAATGATTCACTACAATGCATTTAGTTCGTGCTGTTATCTGTTATAATGGTTGTATCCTAGCATTTATGCTTTATTTTCAGGTAATATTTGAGTAAACCGTGATAGAGTAAAATTTATTTGCCTATTTTGTAAGTTATAATAAAAAAAAAAATTAAGCGCTCGTGGCATGATTTGCCGTTCTTAATCGATCGGCAAAGTTAAGCTACCACCGTCGTGGTCAGTACCTGAATGGGTGACCGCCTAGTGGTATTTCAACTCGAGCGTTTTCCGTGCTTCGGAAGGGACGTAAAGCCGTTGGTCCCGGTTATCACTTAATTGTGATAGTCGTTAAGCTAGTTGGATGCCTCCGGGGCGGCTTGAAAAATTCCAACAGTAGGTTGACCACTAGCCTACTTCCACCGATCCGCAGTGGGCACGCGTGGTGGAAAATTGGTTTAGGGAAAATAGGGAATATTGATTTTCCGAAATAAATAAAGGATAATTTGTATTATGTTCTTTTCGTTGCAAATGAAAATCTACGTATTTCAACGTTTAATGAAAATCATCCGTTGAGATAATCCGAGACCAAGGACAGAGCCGCAAGCAAAAACTAGCATCTAATAGATTTACAGCTAAATCAGTTTTTCATAAGAGATATGCTTTCGTGACAAAACATAATAACAGGGAGCTCTCCAGCGACTGCTTACAGAAGTTTAAGTCAAGGTTTTCAATTTCACGAAATCTCTTTAAGGATTATAACTTCCACGGTTTAACTTGTGAAATAATAATAACAATATTTTAGTGCAATAGGTTTGAAGGTTTCTGAGAATTTTCCCTTTTTGTCAGAATATACTTGGGCATGATTATAATAATGAATTTTAACGTGACGATTCGATTTTTTGAGAAACTATCACCTTATAAGGTAAATTTAAAGCATAGATATAGAATATTGATAGAACGATTGTAGAGTATGTGCCGTGACACGGGTGATCAATCAATATTTTTTTTTCCGAGTAGTCATGACAAGGTCCATCCTCTGGTGCCCGCTAATCGTTGAATTTTGGGAAATCTAGCTGAAGTGGCAATGGGCAGGCCACATAACTCGAAGAACGGATAACCGATGGGGAAGAAAGGTTCTCGATTGGTGACCACGTACTGGAACGCGCCGTGTGGGATGCTCTCCCACCAGGTGGACCGACGACCTGGTCAGAGTCGCTGGGCTCCATTGGATGCAAGCGGCCCAAAACCGTTCCAAGTGGAAGTTAATGGGAGAGGCCTATGTTCAGCAGTGGACATCCTTAGGCTGATATGATGATAGTTGGAGTTAGTAAAAATAAAAACTCATTTTCACGTTAAAATATTAAATCCTAAAACCTCAGCTTAACAGTTAACGAATACCTTAAAAATTCATAAAACCCGAAATACTAAAAGCTATCCGGGAATCTTCCAGTTATATTTTATTAGCTAACATTACATTTTTAATGATTCCTAGGAGATTTTATCCTAAAAAGGCCGGTTAAAACGAGGATCGACATCGCTTTTATTTAATAATTCAGGCATAATACAGATTGAATTTGCCTGTATTCCCATAAGCGCCGATCCCACAGCGAGCGGTCTTGTGTTCTGCGTTCAGAGATCCACGTTCACTGTATTGTATGCGGCGCTCTTGATCTTTGCTATGTGACCGCGGCGGTCAAGGAAAACTAACTAAACGAAAGCTGGCCGGTCGCGACATGTCTGAGCTTTTGGAAAATTGATTGAGTAGCACAAGCGAATTTTTTGTTTTAAAGTAAATAGCGTGTGATCGGTAACGCATATTGCAGAAATCTAGAACTCTAGAGCTCTTTGCTCGTTTATTGTGTTTATAGACTAAGGTCCAATTATAGAACCAAGAAGAACTTTTTTAAGTAGCAAACACCCTGTCCGACCTATGGATTTTGAGTTGAGATAAAACAATTGTATTTAAAACTGGCTTTAGGATTTATGGTTTATATCTCATTAACACATTTCTTAATAACTTAAGTTTTGATTCTTGTTCTTTATTAATACACGCATAAGACAGTTTACTTATTGAGTTAATTTATTATGTGGGATCCTATGGGTTTTACGTAACATAAAGTAACTAGAAAAACCTCTCTAATATTCTATGTAATAGAGTATTACACTGACCACGCTTACGAAGAAGAAAGCTTATTTAAAAATAGTTGGTTCGAGTTATAACGGTCGATTATAACTGATAAATTTTAATCTTATACAGCCTCTATACGACCACTGTACAGCCTCAAGCTGATATAATTCGCTGTATAATGTTATTAACTGTTAGCAACAGACATGTACGTGTTTGTAATCCACTCCACACGTTGCGATGCCATCGAGCCACATCTCGAGCTATGCAAGGAGCTGGGTAACCATGTTTTGTGTGTATAGTGGGAATTTGGTATTGTGTTTGTTGCTTTAGGAGGACAGTTGTTATGAGATGGTGTTGAGAAATAGTTAAATGTAGGAATTTGTGTTTTTAGTAGTGCATATGTGGTCTGTTTTGATAATGCTATATACAGGTCGTTGTTTTGGTCAGCGACGAGCGACTCAGGGTCGATAATACAAATGATACTGGTGCTAAAAAAATATAAAAAAAATACTTTAATTTTTTTTAAATAATAAAAATTAAGAAATTAAAATTTTGAAAATCATGTAATAAGCTAAAGTGTAGACATTATACTCAACGGGAGTACGAGGGAGTAAAGGGGTGGGGCAATGGCGGCTTGCGCCTAGCTCTAGTCTGTGCACGTGTCTAGTAACCATACTTTGCGGTAATTTTATTTCAAATTGAATAAGGTATTTCTCATCATATTTACAGTATTTAATGGAATTAAGTCCATTTTTGGGGAATATATATTTTGTACTACCGCTTCTGGGTCGCTTGTCGCCGACCAAAACAACACCCTGTATATTGTGTTACATGAAGTGTGGTTACATTATTTATTTCTAATGCCAGTATTTTTAATCATTAGATAAACTGCGGTTAAACTGGGTATCACTGATAAGTATATACAAAACCTGTGCTTAATTCAAATTAACATTCAAATACCACTAATCTGACAATTGACAAATCAGTCCTAAGTCATATATCTTAATGTAGGTACCTAAAATATAGTTTTTTTTTGTCAATTCAAAGCATCATCGGGATTTAACTTCAAATTCAAAAGAAATCACTTTTTCTATATTTTTTTTGTGAATAGGCTTTTTATATTAGATTTATGGACTCAAAAATATAGCTTGCTCGATATTGAACTATAGATATATTAGCTAAAAAGTCAGGGTAAAAACAGGACTGTCCCACAAACCCCACAAAGTATATGGCCCCCTTAACAAACTATGTGAAGTGTGCGTGTCAGTGTGAGTGTCGGAAATTATTTGCTTTGTTGCCGTGACGAGCTTTACAGACCCTACACGGTAGGAAGAGAACTTGTGCAATGTTACAACGATGAAGTTGGAATTTCGGAGCTTTGACTGTTCAAGTGTCCATTTTGTTACTAAAATAGCCACGTCTTATTCATGGGCACACACAGCCACAATTCATGGGATGAGTACACCTATGATAGGTGTACTCATCCCATGAATTCTGACCGCAGTACTCCAGACCGCTCGCTACGGGATCGGCGACTTATGTACCATACAATTCTTTCCAAAAACTCAATCTCAGCTTATAAATAAGGTCTCTAATCACTGAAGTATTTAGCCATATTATTCTACGAAGGTACTATTCGATAAAAACTTGGAAAAATTAAATTTTTTCAGCGCAATAATTTCTATAGAACACGCCATGCGATTTCGCTGACTTCAAAACAGTGACAAATAAGAGTTATTTCATACTTGTAAGTGTACTTTGAAGGCAGTTTATTTTTTTGTTAAAAGTTAATTTATAATCCGTCCAGTGGTTAAGCCGTGGGAACAAACAGCCTAATAACCATAGTCGCGCGGTGGGCGAAGTATGACACGTAGTAACTATTTAGTAATCTGTGGTATGACGTTTCAGCGGGACGCTACATCCTCGGGAGCGTTTGTGAGATTCTTGCACTAAAATCGCTGTAGCTGCGTCATTTTTGATCCGATTCAAATATTTTTTTCACAGTATTTATAAGTTTTTATACGGCTTCAAATCTGCATACTCAACAGAAAACGTGAAGGATCCTCGATTTTTATCCCGGAACGCGAGTGAAACCGCGAGGGATAGCAAGTTTATGATATTAGTAGAATTAGCTGTGCACCACGGCTTCATGATGACGGTGATGATGATGATGAATCCGGAAAAATGTGTCCTTTGTCCTTCTCCACTAATTGACCTATCTCCCTACCAAATTTCATTTAAATCCGTCCAGTGGTAAGCCGTCGTAACAAACAGACTGATAGTCAGAGTATCGCGATGGGCAAAGTATGACGTTTTCGATTAAACCGTTTTTAAAACATTAATAACTTCGTATTTTCTTGATGAATTTTAATCACTTAAAAAAACAAAATGCTCATAAATGTTATGTGCATTCTTCGTAGTAACAAAAAAGATACTATTTAGGTAAATAAAAAAATCATATCCATAGCAAACCCCCAGTACCGACATTAAGTGCTAAAATCCCCTTATAAAGCGGCTTTCGATATTCCCTAAAGTATTCCAAACATCCCAGCAAGCCCTTTCTAAGTTTGATCACAATGTGAACCCTTTCATCAAGCTCAGACCCTCTTCACTACGGAGACCACGTACAAAGAGCTAAGTTTTAAACGTGCATTTAATGAAATATGTAAATTTTAGCAATAAAATTTTGTCAGAAAAAGGGTGGATTTGAAATGAAATTTTTCTACCGTAGATTTTTATGGAGTTTGAAGATTTTATTTTGTATTTTCACATTCAACTTAAGGCTTTTTTTAAACTCTGTTCTTGAGATAAAAAGTTGCACTCTCCATGCCATAGGGTTTTCCTCATATATGAACCACGATTTATTACACTGCGTGTTTCATATACAGGTTGTTGTTTTGGTCGGCGACAAGCGACCCAGGAGCGGTAGTACAAAATATATATTCCTCAAAAATGGACTTAATTCCATTAAATACTGTAAATATGATGAGAAATACCTTATTCAATTTGAAATAAAATTACCGCAAAGTATGGTTACTAGGCACGTGCATAGACTAGAGCTAGGCACAAGCCACCAGCGCCCCACCCCTTTACTCCCTCGTACTTCCGTTGAGTATTATGTCTACACTTTGCTTTTTACATGATTTTCAAAATTTTAATTTTTAAATTTTTATTATTTAAAAAAAATTAAGTATTTTTTTTATATTTTTTTTAGCACCAGTATCATTTGTATTATCGACCCTGAGTCGCTCGTCGCTGACCAAAACAACGACCTGTATGAGGAAAACAATATTATTTTTAAGGCAGCGATTTGGGACAAATTTTCTAATTGTATTTTTAATTTTTAATTTATGTTTAATTTAGGTTAAAAGTTTTATTTTATAATGTATATACCTATTTTGGTTCCTGTTTTCTACCTGGGAGAATTCCATAATATTTACTTCAAGTACTAGAATATTTTAGTAATATTAAGTAGATAGAAAATTTACTTGATATTAAACAATATTTTTTGAGAACGCTTTTTTTCCGTATTGTTTCCTCACGATGTTTTCCTTCACCGAAAGGTCAAGCTCAATGTAGGATTCGAACCCGGCATCCTACGTCACTACCACTGAGCTATCATCACCTTAAACTTTAACTGTCATAAATGCTTCTTCTAGAACCTAAACTGAATAAATGGCTTTGACTTTGTCAATAACTTTGACCTACAAGTAGCGAATAACAATAACAACTTGGCAATACGAATACTCTAACAAAATTAATTTTGAAACTTCAAATATCACTTAAAACGAAACTTTAAAATCAGTTAACAAAAACAAATAAGTTGCCTTGAAACTAATAGACATAAAGCTGTTATTAAGTGTCAGCTTGTTTGTGATAACGAAACTCCTAAACTCGACATGATGTAGTGGAGAACTTTTGTGAAGTTCTTAATGGTGTACCGACGTAATTGATTGCTAACTAACGCCAACTTTGTTGTTTAGATTAAAACTTGATGAATTCATTCAAATAAACAATAATATTTGCTAAATTAACATTTAGTACGCAATAGGTAGGTTTTTCTTAAAATATATTTAATGGCGAATTCTGTGTCGGTAAGTGAATCTATCTGCTTACATTGTTTGTCTCTACATAACTTATTTTGCAATGTATTTATATACTACCGGTCTCGCGCGGTTTTACCTACGTTCCAGTGATAAAAAGTAGCCAATAATACTCGGGGATAATGTAGCTTCCTATTAGTGAAAGAATTTTTCGAATCCGACTGGTAGTTCCAGAGATTAGCCCGTTTGAACAAACAAAAAAACTCTTCCGCTTTATTATATTAGTAAAGTTGAAAATAGAAACCTGAAAATTAGCATCTGTTTTGTTTTTACCTTATTTATAAAAAAAATGATTTTTCTGTGTTGATATTATTTTTATAAGCTTTTATTTAACTTGCAATGTATGTATGTATGATTGTTCGGGTGGAATCTTGCATGTAGAATTTCACCCACTTTCAATGGTCGGATTAACTTGAAATTTTGTATACATTAGTATATTGGATGACAATGCAAGTACAGTCAACAAAAAGTACAGTCACTCACAAAAAGCTTGTATTAAAAATTAAATTTTTAACAAAGAATTTATTCTCAATTAAGAAGTAAATAGTTGACTAAACGCATCTAGAAACCAAAGCTTATGATTTCAGCTATGTGGGTCGGTGGGACGTTGTCGGTACCCATCCTGTGGGTCATTAATTTTTCACGTCACTTGCTAATATTATTGTAAAATTTTCTCTTTCACGATCCGTGCGCCTGGTACCAAAGAAGTCGTGTATTTTAATGGATAAACAAAAAGATGATGTTGAAGCCAAATGTTGGTTTGAAGTTGCATATCTGAAATGTTTGGTCAACTAGGACCGCCTAGTGATATTTAAAAACGAGCGTTTCCGTGCTTCGGAAGTCACGTAAAGCCGGTCCCGTACCAAGCCAGAAAAATATGGCAATGTCAGATGAAACAAACTTATGTCTAATCTTCGCGTGCAGATGAGATTGAGATAGCGTGTTCCGCGGAACAAAAATGAACTAAGCGCTTTTTATCCAAATAACTCGTAAAGTATAGAATATTTAAAAAAATCGTTAGTAGCAGCCCTAGGTCATATGTTAGTGATATTATTTATCGAATTTTAGTCTTAATTTGATACACCATGAACGAATAAAACCGAAAATTCATTATTATTAGAGGTAGCTTTGTGATTTTTTTCTATCGAGGAAATTTCATTCCATTATGTTTTTGCTCAGATAGAACCCTCGCGTATATAATGAAAATACCCATATAATATTTTTTTTTATTTAAATACTATTTACTTGGTTAAATTTCAATTCTACGATTGTTATTTTGCTTTATACGCAGTCTTAATTGTGCTAGTTGGATGCCTCCTAGGCGGCTTGAAAAATTCCAACAGTAGGTTGACCACTAGTCTGCCTCCACCGATCCGTAGCGGGCACGCGTGGTGGAGTATTGCCCATTCCCTTTCACCCTAATTTGTGAAAGGAGGCCTGTGCTCAGCAGTACATTATAGGCTGATGATTATGAGAGCGAATGATATGCATTTTTGATTAATTTATTTTGAGCTGAAACTTTTTATACAGTGTCTGTACCTGTTGTAGTCTTCAGCCCTTTCGGATGTATATACCTTTTCCGTTACACGTTGTATACCTTTAAATACCTTCATCATCAAACTATTAAATAACCAAAGTAAATAAAACCCAAAGACCAAATTGACCCTTTTGTGCACTCATCTAAAAATGTAGTCTTAGTATGCCAAGGTTACATTTCTGGACATTTGTATCGGCCCTTTACGCATGACTGTGCAAACCGGCCGCCTCTCGTGCCCTTAATTTCATCGGAAAGGGTTAATGAAATATTTCCCTGTGATTTCATCTGGCCATTGTCGTCAACGCGACACGTTAGGTATATGCCACACTATAAGCGATGTATTTCAAGCGAACAAATTTCAACCGGACCCAAAAATTTGTGCGATTGGCTCATAGTTGTACATATCATTGGAATGCCTAAGGACAAAAATTTATGTGTCGTATTAAATAATTATTGACTGAATTTCATGCCATTTCTCCTAAGTAGTGTATAACGTGGTAGAGTAAATTGTTACATCCATAAGTGAATTATGTATGACGGCCTCAATTGAATAAAATGATTATGTTTTACACACTAGCTGTCCCCCGCGGTTTCACCTAAGTTCCCGAGATAATAAGTACCTGATAACGCTCGGGACAATTTAGCTTACTATTAGTGAAATAAATTTTCAAATCCGACTGGTAGTTCCAGAGATAGCGCGTTTAAACAAACATATTATATATATTACGTACAATTAGTTTAGAATTAAATAAAGAGCTATCAAAAGTAATAAAGATTTTTTACTTTAGTTTCGTACAACCTTAGCATGTTACTCAAGCGAGCAAAATCATCGCTTTACCGCTGACAGTGGGACATGAGCCTTAAGAAAAAACTGGGCACTTTTCACGTAAAGCTTTCTTTGTACATCGTAAAATTCTTTGGTGGATTGTATCGACGGCGCTTCGGCCTGTCTGCACACATCACGTTGAAATATTCCAGTCTTTTGTCCAACCTGTCCAATATTTTTTCAGTTTGGTTTGGAACGAAGGGTGTTTTATTCCTGATTTTTTGCGACGCACCTGTTTTTTGTATGATTGCGTCTTTGGTTGAGTTATTGTATTAAAAAAAACTGTTTTACAAAAAACTTAAACCGACTTCAAAGTACACTAAAAAGAAATCAAGTCCTAACCTGATGACAATGGGACCAAAAGGGAAGTGTACCCTTCCAAACAAAAGAAGATTTTTCCAAATCGGTTAATAAATGACGGAGTTATGAGGTAAGAAACATAAACAATATATGCTCTTAGTCGAAAAATTATTGACTCTCATCAAAATTGCATATTTATTTTACATGCTATGGACATCTGTTTAGCATAGCGAAGTCTATTTAAAATAGTATTAAATCAGACCACAGTACAGTCACGACCTAAAATCTAGACATAACGTGAAAACTGCCTGCTAAAACGTAAACAGTCATTTGGGCAACAATGTAAAGCTGTACTAAATTCTAATAATAATAATACTTACACTGAATAACGCACAGAAGCGGCGCCGCATGTTTCTGCCTACAAAGCACTATTAGCGGAATATTATGTACCATAAGTTATGTCGTAATTGCTCTATTATAACCGGGCATGGTTCAAAAGGGTGATGATTAAAATGTAATAGGAAAATGTTGGGAATGGCGGAAAAGATGTATAATGGAGATTTGTTTTGGTATTCACCATTGTCATAAACTGGATATAATCATCGTTTGCAACAAAACTGCTTCACGAATATCTTTCCCGTAGGTATAAAATGATGAGAATTAAAACAAAGAGTCTTTTAAATTTTGTTCATCAAAAGCAAATCTTAAATCATAGATTTAGGATCCAAATTGACTTGTTTTGATCTCAACCTGACTAACGTTTTGATTAACCTTCTACATAATTGAAATCTGTTTTACAAAACACTTAAACCGAGTTCAAAGTACACCAAGAAGTAATCAATGATCCTGACCTCTTCAAAATGGGACTAAACGGGAAGTGTCCCTTCCAAGCAAAAAATAATTTTCCAAATTGGTAAATAAATGACGGGAGTTATGAGGTAACAAACATAAAAAAAAACATACAATCGATTTGAAAACCCCCTCTTTTTTAAGTCGGTTAAAAACGGACCTATCCCCCATATTCGTTATGAAGTTATCAAACGTTGATTAGCTAAAATTCCGAAGTCTTTATCTGACACGTGACATTTGGTGATCGAAAGAGTGAGACGGGGCACACTATTACACTGATTTAGTTAAAAAGCGATTATGAATAAGGGGGTCAGACTTAAAACAGTGACAGAAGTGACGTCGAATGCTGCGCCTGTTTTATTTTATCAATGAAACAGAATAAATTAAATTATTAAAAGAAACAAAAAACCCGACTGCGTAAAACATAAATTAACAGAAAATCTATGACTGCAATACCTTATAAAATTCAAGTTATATTCAAAATTCTATAGATTTAAGAGCTTGTTTTTCTCTTTTCTGTTAATTTATGTTTTACGCAGTCGGGTTTTTTGTTTCTTTTAATAATTTAATTTATTTAAGACTTTTTAGTTTTATACAGATAGAGCTGTATGTATTAGTAAGTAAATGAGCGGTACGGTAAAGGAACGCTAACAACCATCGCAAATCTGTGATTTACGTATGGTAACGGTTCAGTACCTACTGTCCTTGCATTAAACGTGGTTTTTTGCAGTTTACGTCAAAATGGTAGCATAAAAGTATTACAATATATACATATATGGAATGGTCTATTTGCGAGCTTTCATTAAATACCCATATTGTTATAATAACGAAACTTTTATTTTTAATACCCCCCCTATTTTTTTATTCTTAGGCGCCATATAAAAATAATATACCCTATGAAACTCCCCCAGTCAAGACGAATCTAACGACACCTCATATGCTTAAATCCATCAAGCCGTTTAGGCTGCAGAGCGGCACAAAGAAATAGACATACATACATACATGCATACATACATACATGCATACATACATACACTCGAAAAACATAACCCTCCTTCCGGGTCAGTCGGGTAAAAAATACGAAGATATTGTGAGTTGAAGTTCCACGTGACGTCACGTTATGGTACAGTTTTTAATCTAATGTGACGTCACGACCCCCTACTCCCGACTTTGACGCGCTTTAACTTTGTAAATTTTTAATGATTTGGTAAAGCAAAAAATACGTGTCCAATATAGTTTAATAATCTAACTGGCGAACTAATTAGAATTATTTTTTACCCAGGAATCATCTCTATTAACATTCCCCTAAATTAGGTTTCTTGTCGGCAAAATTCGAAACACCAGTCGATTGAGGTGGTACTCCACATTGAAGGGGAGTGGGTGAGTAAACTCTTGAGAAAGGCTTATCGACTCTTCGAGTGTAGAAACAGTATTTAGATTCGGGAATTGATTGTGTTGCTAGAGGAAATAATTGCTTCTTGAGATGTTTCTAATTTTAGCTGAATTTGGGTTTAGCTTGTCTAATCCTTGTGAACAGGTGCTGCTTGTGGCCATTTATTTATTTACTTATTAAATATAGATTCAGTCTACTTTGTACTTTTGCCACCGCGCCGGGGCATGCAATTGTTGTCAGTGCGATTAGAATGTAAATAAGTATTATGTAATGAATCTAATCTTGTTTTGAAAAGAGTAATTGCTGAGTTTATTGCCGGCTCTTCTCAGCAAATGCAACCTTCCGAACCGGTATTAGAGTATTAGAGTCAGACTTTTCATAAGTGCCTGCGAAGGTCTATTTGAATAAATGATTTTGAATTTGAATCTTTGGGGCTGTTTCATCTGTACTACCCAGTTACACCTGAGTAATTCCTGGTTTTTTCAAAATTCAAAGCATTTATTTCAAATAGACCTTCGCAAGCATGAATAGTCTGACTCTAATACCGGTTCGGAAGGTTGCATTTGCTGAGAAGAGCCGGCAATAAACTCAGCAATTACTCTTTTCAAAACAAGCTTATTTTTATTACATAATATTTATATTCTAATCGCACTGACAACAATTGCGTGCTCCAGTGGCTAAATTACAAATTAAGATTGAATACATATTTGATAAGTAAATAGCAAACTTAAGCAGACCAGCCCCCACATCAGCACTCTCTCATAAGGAGTTTTCTACCATGGACGCTCAGATTGTGGAATGAGCACCCCGCCGTCACGAGGGGAGTACAGCATGGGGTTCTTCAAGAAAGATGTGAAGAGATTTTTGGTGGCTCGGCAACTCGCGAGTGATACCCCTTGTTGCAAGAGTCAATAGGCTACAGTGACCGCTTACCATCAGGTGGGAGGCATGTTTGTTTGCTACCTTAGTATAGTCATTTTTATTTTGGCACTTTTTACTTTCAATTATATTCCTAGTTTAGTAATTATTTCATAAATTTTTCGACATAATTATTATTAACTAAATTGATAAAGAGCTCTGAGCTTCCACTTTATAAACGAATTGTAATCCTTCAGGTAGCTTATACAATTAATTAATTGCTTAATACACCGCACATGCTGAGTTTCAGTTCTAAAATTGTAATGTACAACAATATGGGCTTATTTACGATATAAAATGGACGCATGTTACACCGTGGCGTAATTTAAGTGGTGGACGTGTTGCGAATGTTCAGTGCGATGAATTGATTTGCAATTTATTTTGATTGCGTGTGAATAATTTTGGGGCCGTTTTTGGAACAATAACAATTCATCAATTCTTCTCAATGCACTCTTATAATTCTTTTTGAATTGCACATATTGTACTGGCTGGCAATGATTATTGACATTTTGAGTTTTAAAAAATATATTAAAAAATTATTTATTGAGGCCCTATTAAGGCACTCCAACGTTACAATTGATTCTACCACCGGGCCGTAATCTACACTGAGAAAAATTCCAGCAAGAAACTTGTAAGCATTCAATGAGATAACCTTATAACGTATATAGAACTGAATATATGACCTCTTTTGACCTCTTCTTATAGACTCCAAAAAGTGACTGAGTGTACAATTTTATAATAAGATCCCTAATAAAATTTTAAATTTACCGTCACTAAAGTTTAAGGAACGTATAAAGGCCGCTTTAGTACAGAAGGCTTACTACAATATTAAAGAATATTTAAATGATAAAAATGCGTGGTTGTAGCGCTCGCTCTCGCAGGAAACATCTGATATAATAAATTTAAGTTTGTTTTTGAAAAGAGTAATTGCTGAGTTTATTGCTGGCTCTTCTCAGCCAAATCAACCTTCCGAACCGTGCATTAGAGTATTAGAGTCTGACTATTCATAAGTGCCTGTGAAGGCCTATTTGAATGAATGAATTATTTCATTTAATTTCATTATAACTTTAAATTCTATTCAAAAATTCAAACGCATTCTAATTTTCAACGCTCATAAAATAAATGCCACACGTTACCGAAAAATATGATACACATACAAACAATTTGTTAACAACCACTAGATTAGAAAACTCTCCAAACAATCAATAAAGAACATCACGCAACGGTGTGACAGCAATCCATCTTAAAGGAAAGATTAATTTGGAGGTGTGTAAGTGCAATTTCCAGTTGGAGCACGCGAAGCACGTTTCGGCAATTAAGTACGCGGCCCCGCTGTGTTTGAGCCTGGCTGAGTTATAGTACGCCACGTATCGTTTCCACGCAGCATCATTTAAAATATGCGTATATTACGCATGAATTTTTGAATTTCCTTTCATATTTTACTTCAACGTGTCATTATAAAGCAGCAGAACTAAAACTGTACACATTTTTTGCATTTTCGGCGGATTCTCATCCACTTTCACGCTTATTTTACTCGATAAAGTGTCTGCTCCAACTTTCGGTACCTCGGTTCACAAATGCAGAACGATGGTAATATTGAGCGTGATAAAGCAGATAAGCTCAGGTTGGATGAAATAGTGACAGGTCACAGGAACATGTGATCCACGAGCCTCTAAAAATAAAGGGGAAAATCTATAAGTCTTGTATTGTTCAGAATGTTGGGCAGTAAAGAAGATGGATGAAAGACGATTGCATGCAGTTGAGATTGTATGGATACGATAACGAATTAATCAATAAGGGGAAGCTTGAAATAAGCACCAATAACTGAAAAGTTGAGAAAGAATCGTTTATTGTGGTATGGACATGTTATGAGGAAGAATGAAAGCCATATGCCTAAAAGAGTTACGAATATGAAAGTGGATGGATATACGGGAAGAAGAAGATCGAAAAAGAGATGGATGGATTGTGTTAAAGATGATATGGGTAAGACTGGTCGGAGGCTTCTCAGTTTAAGTGTATTCCGAACCAGTGGTAAATTCAACTGTATGTACCAATTTAACGTTCATAAGTGCCTTACTAGGGCCTAAACTGAATATATGACTTTTTGATTTTGGTTTTAATTTTGAGAGAAGAGTGAATGCTTGTATGACGGATAGAGGAGCTGAATGGAAGATTAACTAGACTGATGTATAAACTAGATTTAAAATCCATATGTATGTAAGATTTATTATTCTTCAAAAACTTTTACCAGTTTTTCTATGGCATTGTAAAAGTTAGCAGAAAAGCTTTCTAAAACACCAAAGCTCATTTACCAGCTAATAAGCTGAATGGTGTATAGTGTTGTTGGTTTGCATTAAAACTATTTTGTTTTTACCCCGGCATCACACGTAGATATGTGATATCCTATTATACAGCTAGCGGTGGGGCTACGAAAAACGCGGGATTACATAACCCAAACGTAAATTTATTATGTTATTTTTATTATTTTAGAGAAAAATATTTTTCAACACACTTGCTCGTAAAGTGACATTGATTGCACCGTTTTACTAGTGCTTTTTACTTTACATTACCTTACAGTTTTATGATAGGTATAATCTCGATTATGTTAAGTTTGCACTGCAAGTGATATGAGTGTAGATGAAGCATTCTTAATTTAAACGGGTAAAACAGTTTGACTGCCCATCGCTATCAAAAAAAAATCTGTGCGCCATATTTGTTAACGTTCTCGTTGTGTGGTTGATTATTGTCAAAAAATCTAGTAAAAAGAATACAAGTCTATTTATTTGTTGGCAAGTTTGTTGAAAAAATCGTAGGACACGCGTGTGCATTGATGAATACGCACTATTATTAAACACTTTTAAAAGGAACAGGTTGTATATCTTTTTTGTATTCTCAGTGATTTTTCAGAAACAAAATATATATTTGATCATGATCTGACCATGGACTTTGAAGATATGATGAAACTCCTCAACGACAAGGGGTAGAAACAATCCAATTGAAGCATCTACACTTTTACATTTATGTGTAAGTTAAATCACCTAGGGCACCCCAAAATCGCTCCCGCTACCTCTCCGCTCCCCCGCTTATTCCGCACCCCCACACATACATGTACGCAACGAGGTCAGCCTCCGTGGAATGCAATAAGACCGCTCTGGGTTACGAGCCGAGTAGGATACGGCCGAAAAACTACCACTGCGTCTTTCTAATGATAATAATACGACTTCTAGTTGCTGAAAGGTATTTGTGAGCTGGTTATGTGGATTTTCCTCCGCTTCGGTTTCACGTAGAGTTAATTAAAGGCTGTGATTGGTGCGGGCGGTAATTGAATACCTTTTGGGTGACGTAGACGAGTAATATAGAAGATTTATAAACACAGACTACGGAGGACATTTTTTGTTATCGAGAATATTATTCTCGATAACAAAAAACTGTGTCTATGGAGACGGCCACTTCTCACGCACACCTTAGTTGGCTATTCCGCGGGAAATTAGACTCTTTCGCCGTTTACACAGAGTCGATTACTCGCGCTCAACTAATGTGTGAATGTGTGCGTGCCGGCTTGGACGTACAGCGTGGTGGCCGACTCGAGTGACACAGTTTTTTGTTTGCGAGAATATATCCGACGTTTTTTAATATCTGTGATTATAAAGGTAATTTGGTAGTTTCATTTTTATCGACTGACTTTTTTGTGGAATTGCCAGGGTTACCGACCTTGACGATTTTAACTAGATAGTTCACATGCCTCCTTGAAAGTAATTTACTGCCATGGTTACCTAATGATGGTCTTCCTTTACGAAAAGGTTATAAGTTAGTTTTGAACACACATCTTGTCACGTTATTACCACATACAAAACCATGCCCTAGGCAATTCAAATGGGATTTGAATCACACATTCAGTCGGTGTGGCTATTGGTGGTCGATGGACGGGGCAATACTGCCAGTAGTTTTTTTTATACCACTAAGGTGACAAACAAGCATACGGCCCGCCTGATGGTAAGCAGTTACCGTAGCTTACAACACCAGGGGTATCACTCGCGCGTTGCCGACCCTGAAGAACTCTCTTCACACCCTTCTTGAAGAACCCCATGCTGTACTCCATTGGGAAAACCACGGCAGGGAGCTCATTCCACAGTCTGAGCATCCGCGGAAGAGAACTCCTTTGAGCCCGCACAGTTCGAAACAATTCTGGTTTCAATGTGGATGGACTCCCCGTAGATGGCGAGAGTTGCGATGGTGGAAGGTAGCCGTGGGTATCAAGTCGAACAATTCTTTAGAACACTCTGTTGTACAAGCGGTAGAACACACATAAAGCGGCAAAGTACTATCAAGAGACGCAAATGCTTGAAGTTTTGTGTGTCTTCTATATGCAGTGATACTGAATATTCTGTGCTTAACTTAGCAGTGATCGCTTTAAAACTAGCCTAACTACCTAATTCTACAACAACGACGGAAGGTTGAAAATACTTGTTATTTTTTTTAATGGTAAAGCGAGCCACTAGTGCTGTAGTTTGGCAGATAGCCGATAGATTGAACAATATTGAATCGAGTACAGAATCATTCGGGCTCGAGTACAGACTCATTCGAGCTCGATTTGAGTTACCAGAACCGTTTATTTTAACGCCTAATTATGCTATTAAATGTACTGGACGATCGTATTCGCTACGGTGTGTGAGCGATTCGTGTAATAATTTGTTGAATGTTTATCTTTTGTTTGTATAACGTTATTAGCTGCTGAAAATACAATTTGCTAATTTTGATTTATATTGGATAGAGTTGTGTGAGTTAAGCCGGCTTTTCACTATGGGATATAATATAAATTACATCTTGAGATATAATATTTTATCGCTCTTCATACATTTTTGTATATTACATTCTTAACTCTAAATATTTTTTGACACATTGTATGACGAGCGATATAATATTATAACTCAAAATGTAATTTATATTATATCCCATAGTGAAAAGCCGGCTTTTGATGTGTAGTACAAAGCAGTACAGTAGTACCAAATTAATATGGCTTACCGATGTACCTGCGCAGAAGATACATTTTCAAAGCGCGGGAAACGCTATTGGTCGGCAGCTGCCGCCATGTTAGCGCGCGCCGTGCGGAGGGGCGTGACTTGCGAGTGAGACGAAACTAACAGCTGCAGTGTATTATGAACCTTATAGTAGTGATCTAAGGTTGATTGTAAGTTTTAAGCATTCTTTCGTTAATCTTCGCGGCCATACTTTCTTTTCTGTGGTAACGAAGACTCACGACGCGCCTTATCAGTTGGGTACTACTGTACTACGCGCGGTTTCACCCGCATTCCCGAGGCATTGTATGTTTTCCCAGGATAAAAAGTATCCTATGTGTTAATCCCGAACATATTCCATCTATGTGTCAAATTTCATCCAAATGCATTGAATGAATGAATGAATGAAATATTCTTTATTGTATATACTGACATATTAAAAAATAACAAAAGTAATACACATTAGGGAAGTTATACAATGTAGGCGGCCTTATCGCTTAAGCGATCTCTTCCAGGCAACCTTTGGGTACAGGAAAGAAATTTAAAGGTGGCAGGTTGAGCGTCTACCTACAAATAATACAATATATACGAAATAAACTAATACTATATATACACAAATACTACAATACTTTGAGATATATTAAAGCTATATTCTAATACTTACATACATAAAATAAATAAAAGTAAATATGTAAATAAACTAAATACTACTATTACATAATAACAGTAACTAAAGGAAAATAAGAAGGAATTAAAGAGAGTGATAGTAGGAGAATAACTGAGATTTGAAAGATTCAATAGTCTGAGCTTGTCTGACGGACTGAGGTAAGGCGCTCCAAAGACGAACAGCTTGAACAGAGAAAGATTTACTAAAGAACTGGGAAGTATGCAAAGGAGTTTTGAGGCAAAGTTCGAGAGAAGTACGAAGGGAGTGATGTTGGGAGCTATAGTATTCGAAGTGTTCCTTAAGATAGGGAGGGGATTTCGGATTAAATAGGATGGTATAAAGAAGTGAAAGTATGTGAGTATTCCGGCGAAGGCGAATAGGGAGCCACTTGAGCTGAGCACGAAACTGGGAGACGTGGTCATATTTGCGCAAGCCAAAAATGAACCGTATGCAAAAATTTTGGAGACGCTCAAGTTTATTCAACTACTCCTCTGTCAGGTCAAGGTAGCTGACATCAGCATAATCGAGATGCGGTAAGAGTAAAGACTGTGAGAGCGCAATTTTAGTGTCCATAGGTAGGAAATTTCTCAATCGTCTAAGGGATCCAGCGGCGGCAAATACCCTCCTGCTCACTTCCGCTATTTGCGGAGCCCAAGATAAGGTTCGGTCAATCTGGATACCAAGGTTTTTTACAACTTCGCTGTATGGTATAGCGATACCGTTAAATGTTAATTGGGGCAGTTGGTCCCACTTTACTCGAGATATTAAAGTTTTACTACCAATAATGATAGCCTTTGTCTTTGCTGGATTAACTTGAAGCCCAAAACGCAAGCTCCAATCAGATATTGCGGCAAGATCTATAGTCGTTAAATTAATGGCATGAGGAAGGTCACTTAAAGAGGATTGTCTGTATAGTTGGAGGTCATCTGCATAAAGGTGGTAAAAAGAAGTAATTTTATCAGTTATAGATGAAATGAAAATAGAAAACAGAAGAGGAGAAAGGACGCCACCTTGAGGAACGCCGGCGTTTGTATCACACCATGAGGACAATGTCTCATCAACGCGAATACGTTGCCGGCGTCCATACAAGTAACTACGAAACCAGTCAATTACCGTTGGAGATATGTTAAGAGAGCACAGTATAGCAAGTAAGATATCAAAATCAACTGTGTTGAATGCATTGCTAAAATCCAATAGTGTTAGAACTGTAAGTTGTCTGTTCTCCATCCCAGAGCGAATATCATCTGTAATTTTGACAAGCGATGTCACGGTACTATGCCCAGGACGGAAACCAGACTGGAAAGGATTGTGTAAATTATTACTGGAGAGAAAAGAACTAAGCTGTTGGTGTACAAGACGTTCAAGAGTTTTAGATAAAAAAGGCAATATTGCTATTGGGCGATATTCCGAAAAAGAAGAGGGATTGCTTTTTTTTGGAAGAGGAACTATAAACGCTTCTTTCCAAAGAGACGGAAAGAAACTAGTAGAGATTGAATAATTGAAAATAAAAGTCAAAACAGGAGTAAGAATGTCAATGAGAGGAAGAATCATCTTCCGGCTGATGTTGTCCCCACCGACAGCATTGGAAGCAATGGACAGAATGTGCCTCTTAACATCACAATCAGTGAATTGATTAAAACAAAAAGAGGAAGTGTTGGGAGACTTGGATGAATTAAGATCGTTTAAAGTACTAAATTTGGTTGCATTATTAACAACTGATGAAGAACAAAAATGTTGATTAAGTTGGTCTAAGTTTACAGCATTAGAAATTGTGGTTTTATTGGATTTTCCAATTCCCAGTGTCTTAAGAAATCTCCAGACTTTAGCTGGGTCCCCGTTCTCTACAGATTTGTGAATATGGCGTCGTTGTGTATCTCTACACACCATATTGCAGTGATTCCGAGTCTGTCTGTATTTCTCACGATATTTGTCAGAGTTAAGTTTGTACTTTAATTTGGCCGTGTTCTTTTTAGTTTGTAGAGACCTGATCTCATCTGTGAGCCAGGGAGCAGGAAGATGCTTAACTCGAACTGGACGAACAGGAGCATGTATATCATATAATTGAGTAAGGAGCGAGTTAAATATACTAACCTGTTCGTCAACTGTTGGTGCAACTTGAATAACAGACCAATCAATATTTTGCGCGTCATCTCGAAGGTGGTTCACATCCATGTCACTAAAATTGCGCTGTAGTAAAATCCTCGATTTATGCTTAGGAGGACGTATTTTATAGGAGAGAAAAACAAGATCATGAAAGGAAAAAGCATCAGCGGTACATTGCCCATGTTTAGCAACATGGTCAATAGAGGAGACAATAATAAGGTCAAGAAGTGAAGGATCACAATGAGGAAAAAAGTGTGTAGGATTTAGAGGAAGAATACTAAGGTTGCACGCCTCTGTGATTGATTTCAGCAGAGCTGAACGATTATCATGTTTCAGTAAACAAGTATTGAAGTCACCCATCAAAATGGTGTGGCTGTATAAAGGAACAAGATTTTCTAAAATCGTTTCCAAACTAGAGAAATAATTAACAAGAAGGGAAGGGCTGTATAGAACACCTAAAAGAGTTTTTACACCGGTTAATTCAACTTCAATAAAGATGTATTCTGCTCCGCTTAGAGATGAACTTTGAGTGGACATGTTGACAATAGTAAAAGGAATATGTTCTCGAAGACAAATGGCTACCCCACCTCCTCCTCTACCGACACGATCGTTCACGTGCATTCAGTAGTTTTTGCGTGAAAGAGTAACAAACATCGATCGATCCTTCGGATAAACATCAAAATATACTGGTGCCGATTCTGTTGTAAATCGCACTATACTAATTTTAGTCACATCACATCTCTTTCTTACGAACATTATTGAAAAAGGATAGAACATAAATGTCAAATTAGTATTTGCCGTCTTCATTTGCGGGTATTTAGACTTAACCGCGATAGATGGCGACTAAATTTATATTGAAAACAAGCATTGGACTAATTTGACAGGACTAAATTTCTTAAATCCTTTTCTTAGTAGTAAACAACAGAATCAGAGCCAATGGCCCTGATTCTGTTGTTCACAACTAAACTAATTTTAATCTCACTATGTCTCTTTCTAACAAAGAACATAAGAAAAGGATGTAAGAAATTTAGTCCTGTCAAATTAGTCCAATGCTTGTTTTCAATATAAATTTAGTCGCTATCTATCGCGGTTACGCCTAAATACAAGCAAAATAAGACAGCAGAGATTAATTTGACAACTTAAAATATGTTCTATCCTTTTTCAATATTGCTCGTAAGAAAGAAATGAGATGTGACTAAAATTAGTTTAGTGCGATATACAACAGAATCGGCACCATTGTTTATAATCTGTGCAACAAAGCATAGAGTATAAACTATAGAGTGCCAATCAAAATGGTGTCGGTGTAACTGGTGGGAGCAGCGTCTGCCGACTCAGTTAACATTCGCACTTTAAACTGAGTCAATTGAGCACGGTACATGTAGCGTCAGCAAAATAACTTTAAGGCTGCGTATAAAGCAAAATAACAATCTTAGAATTCAAATTTACCCAAGTAAATAGTATTTAAATGAAAGAATATTTTTATATGGGTATTTTCATTATATACGCGAGGGTTCTGCCTGAGCAAAAACATAATGGAATGAAATTTCCTCGATAGAAAAAAATCACAAAGCTACCTCTAATAATAATGAATTTTCGGTTTTATTCGTTCATGGTGTATCTAATTAAGACAAAAATTCGATAAATAATATCACTAACATATGACCTAGGGCTGCTACTAACGATTTTTTAAAATATTCTATACTTTACGAGTTATTTAGATAAGAAGCGCTTCGTTCATTTTTGTGCCGCGTAACACGCTATCTCCATCTCATCTCCACGCGAAGATTAGACATAAGTTTGTTTCATCTGACATTGCGATATTTTTCTGGCTTGGTACGCACTCGGTGACAGGTGGTGGTGACTACCATGATGAAGGTTATGGGTTCATATTCTATAGTGAACTAGATTTTGGTGAAGGAAAACATCGCACCGACAAGGTTGAAAATATGTCGTCAATCCTACATTCTACTAATATTATAATAGCGAAAGTTTGTGTGTGTGTTTGTTGCCGTTTAGCTCCGTAACTGCTGTACAGTTATGAATGAAATGTAATAAGTACGTAGATGAAGAGAACAAAAAATATTTTCTTTCGGTAACTTATCAATTTATCATCCTAATATTATAAACGTGAAAGTTTGTATGTATGGATGTTTCTCTTTCACGCAAAAACTAATGAATAGATTTGGATGAAATTTGGCACACAGATAGAATATATTCTGGATTAACACATAGGATACTTTTTATCTCGGAAAAACATACGATCTCTCGGGAATTCAGGTGCAACCGCGCGGGACAGGTAGTCTACAATAATAATATCCTCTTAGGGTCTCGTTTTAAGTATCAAAAATACTTACACAATACAATACAATCCTCTGTGCTTGTGCTAGGAGTCGCCGCTCTTTATATCTAGTAGGTATACTTAGTACTATATGGGAGTACCTATAAGCTTAACATTTTACGTTTTAGTTTGAGTTGCAGAAAAAAAAATCATAGCATGGAAAAACATAAGATCCACCAGGAACGCGGATAAAACTGCTTATTTTTAACTTTATGTTTAAGTAGGTAATTAATTGTACGGTGTTTCCTTGATGTATTGCATGTTATTGTATTGCTGTACTGTTTTTTTTTTTACTTTAATTTGCATTGTTTTTGAACAAAATAAAAAGAGACTCGCAGTTAATCAGACAAGGCAATAACAAGTCTGATGAGAAAAAAAAATAGGTAGGTACTAAAACAAAAATGTCTCGACAAAGTCTAGTAAAAAAAATACTATTCTCACATGTCATTTTACTGCTGACCGTACAGAGGTTTGTTGGCCGACGAAATGAAAAGCGACGTAAAAGTATATTTTCAGTCATACCTTTTGTATGACAGAGACAGCATATCCCCTCATCTGCCTTTCCAATACGTTAGAGCGAGATCAACGTTCTACGTAATCAATACCTAAACTGCGTAGAAAAATGTCGTAAACTGCAGTTACGCCCAATTAATTCCATGACTTATGCATTGGATAATAAAGTACAAAGCAGAATGGTAATATTTGTATGGTTCGAGAATGTGTACTGTATTGACTGTGGGGTCGCCAACATTTTTACACAGGCATTTAATTCTTATCGCGCTTTTGTTACAGTTTAATTTGGAACAACATTTTTATTTCAAAAACGGATGCAAAATACGTGTGCTTTTTAATACATATTGGTACCATATATTTGGTACCTTAGAACCGGTATACTCCATGAAGATTTTAAGGTAAAAATAACTCATAAAATTTTCCTTAACCGAAACTACAAAGCTTTATAGATAGGCATTTCAAATTATAATTTTTCGCATAAAAACTCTAGATAAGAGGTCAAAAAAACCGATATAAATGAACCGAGGTCATAAGATCGCCGATTTGCTCGCACTTTGTCATCAAATTTGATCGAGGCTTGCGGAGACCAGCGAGCGGAGAGCTTTTTCCGCCAACGCCTTAACTTGGCTATCTAAAGTGAAAATGCTATTAGCCTGCTGGGAACCTTGTCGTTAATGGGTAGCAGGAGTAGACTTTTTTAAATTTTCTATATTATAGATTGTATATAAGTAAATAAAAAAAAATATAACCTTTTTAAGTCGGTTAATAGAAGAAACGTTCCCAAGTACGTCCAATTCTTTGTTCAGTCTATTCTTTGGTTCCGCAACTATTTATCAGGGAGACATTCGGAAGTCTATTCAAAGACCCTCAAGTGGACCCCAATTATCCCAAATAACAGACGACACGTCAAATTATCCCAAAACTGTCACATAGACTAGTCTACTTTACAATTGTAGATATTAAATTGTAAATCTTTGAAACCACTTATCATTTTTGGCTTTTACTATATTCCAAGTTATATATTTTAGGAGATATTAAATATGTTACATTTTGCAAAAGTAGGCAAAATTGGCAGATCTTTTTTCTACATTGAATGTGTTTGACCAAAACGCAAAATATAGGAGGGAATTCAAAATTCAAAATCATTTATTCAAATAGACCTTCGCAGGCACTTATGAAAAGTCTGACTCTAATACTCTAATACCGGTTCGGAAGGTTGCATTTGCTGAGAAGAGCCGGCAATAAACTCAGCAATTACTCTTTTCAAAACAAGCTTAGATTCATTACATAATTTTACATTCTAATCGCACCGACAACAATTGCGTGCCCCGGCTGTTTTTGGCTGTTTTTATTATGTTACCGTGGCAGCAAACAAGCAAACGGTTGCCTGATGGTATGCGGGTACTGTTTCCCGCACACTGGCAGCTCAGTGCCTCCTCAAGGAGCTCTAGCGACCTTCCTCACCGCAGGAACACAACATTTGGCTGCGCAATTCTGTAGGGAAAGGAGGACTCTTAGTGGGGAAATAAGTAAAACCAAGTGGTATAATAGTACATTATGATACATATGTGCAAAGTTGGTAATTACAGACGAGGCGGTATTAAGCCCGAGAGTGTAATGATTACTGCAGTGTTATACGACGTTTTTCAACACATTTGTGAGGAAAAAAACAGACTTGTATTCCTTGGAGTAGATTTTTTGATAATTACCAACCACACAAAGAAAACGTTAACAAACATGGCGCGCAGCTTTGTTTTTTTGTTACAGCTATTCTCTGTCAAACTGTTTTACCCGTTTAAATTAAGAATGCTTCGTCTAAACACATATCAATTACATTGAAGTACAATTTTAACATAATTAGGATTTTACCTATCATAAAACTGTGCGGTAATGTAAAGTAAAAAGCACTAGTGCGTAACAAGCTGCATTAAGATACTAAAAACGGTGCAATAAATATCAATTTACGAGCAAGTGTATTGAAAAAAATGTTTCCGTTTAAAAGTAACCTACTTTTTTTATTTTTTTACTGTTTATAGGCCTGTGTTTGACCGCAATCTCACCATGGTAAGTGATGATGCGGCCGAAGGTGGTAAGCACACAAGGCCTAGATGGATCTGGCTCTCAAGTGCAGCTATCGGAACACACCGAAAGGTGCTTGGCAACAGATTTTTAACTTGAGGGTGGTAGCCAGCCAGGCGGGTACTACAAGTACCCTACCACCGTGCTATGGTTTCCTCACGATGTTTTCCTTCACCGAAAGCTCAAGCTCATTGTAGGATTCGAACCCGGGACCTTCATCTCGGTATCCGACGTCACTACCACTGAGCTATCATCGACTTACAATCCGGAACCCTAAAACACAATACAATTAGAGATGTCAAGACGGCAGGCAGTATTTCTGTCCGTCCAATCCGGCCAGCCCCCATGTGTCACATATAAATAAATTTACAAAAAGGTTTAGCGCCCCTGGCTTTGAATTATGACGCCGGGGGTCGCCAACGGTTCGCGCGCGTAATTTATTTAGAAATATCTTTTTTTCTGCTACATAAAGTGTGTTTTTTCCAAGCTTTCTTGTTTGTGATAAAGCATAGAACATATGGTTGGACGTGACTTAACTCGCGATTGACTTAAAACGCCTAAAGTATGTAGATAAATTTAGAGAACCTAACCCATTCAGATGTACGATTGCTCAACAACATTTTCTTTACAAGACAGTGGTGCCGATTCTGTTGTAAATCCCACTAAACTAATTTTAGTCACATCACATCACTTTCTTGCGAACATTATTGAAAAACGATAGAACATATTTAAAGCTGTCAAATTAGTCTTTGCCATCTTCATTTGCGGGTATTTAGACGTAACCGCGATAGATGGCGACTTTTATATTGAAAACAAGCATTGGACTAATTTGACAGGACTAAATTTCTTAGATCCTTTTCTTTGTTAGAAAGAGACATATTGACTAAAGTTAGTTAAGTTGTAAACAACAGAATCAGGGCCAGTATAAAAATAGCCAAGTATATGTATACAAATGGTTAATGTTAGCAGAGACTAAACTCGTAACTGTATAGATCAGAAGCTGCTGTCTCTGCTCTAAGACTTAAGTCGCGATAAGTCGGTCGTGACTTAACTCGCGTCTGAAATTATGTTCTCCGCTTAAGGTTTAATATAGTATTTATTATAACCAAAATTTTGTTTAAGTGAATGAAATGAGACAGACCTAATACTACAATGGTTGCCGAGGTCTGTTGTTGACTTGTACAAGTGATTTTCTTTTTTATATCAACGGTATACAGTATTAAATGGCGTGTGGTTTAAAGTCTGATTGTTGGCGAATATAAAAATAAGATTTATGCTGAGATATTAAAATGGTAGGAACTAGCTGGTTTGCTGACGTTTCTGAGGGAACGAATATCTTACGGGAAAATGTAATCAATGATTCTCATCAGAAACTCTTCAACCATAATTTTGTAATCTATACTAATCTATACTTAATAATAATATTATAAAGAGGAAAGATTTGATTGCTTGTTTGTTTGCATTGAATAGGTTCCGAAACTACTGATCCGATTTGAAAAATTCTTTCACTTTTGGGAAGCTACACTATCCCCGGGTTACATGGATAAATTATATTTTCAAAAAAAATTAGATACTTTCTAAAACTCCAATAATGAACCCAAGGTGTAAAACCAAAGTCTGAGAATAGGACGTAAACTATTTTTCATACCCGTAGGGTAGGGTCACCACAGGGTAGGCTAGCACCATGCGAACGAATTCGCGCCGAGCAGCTAGTGTGAAATAAATCGACATAAACACACAAACATTCGCATTTATCTGGGGGCACGGGAGTGCCCCCCGCCAAGACAGCCAAGCGAAGCGCAAGGGCAGTACCTACCTTTTCTCGAAGCGCTTCGTCGTATTTTTGAAGCCTCATAACTTGGGCTTGGATTATACCAGATAAACAAAATTCTCGCCACATATTTTGACTACGGTGTGTAGAGTTTGTGAAGTTAGGGCTTGTAGAGTAAGGGCAAGTAGAGTTATAAGCTTGGCTCTACATGAGATCTGATAACTTTTTGATAGTGCAAGCCATATGTCTTGGCAACATATTACATAACAATTTTTGGTGGGATAATATTAATAGGATAATACGGAAAGTATTTGAAAAATAAATATCACTTTACGAGCAAGTGTGTAGAAAATATTATTTGATTTTGAACTACTAAATAAATAAATAAAAATGAATAACAATTTCTCGTTTTTATAGAGAACAAAATGACTATCGAAATTTTTTCTGAAAGTAAATTCCTATAGTTTACGACACATCTATGAATCTTTATCCAAACTGCTCTCACGTATCGCACAGGGTAATGTTGTTAACGCTCACTCTATGATATTCATACTCTATGGTAGAGATATATTAAGGCGATGATAGCTCAGTGGTAGTGACGTCGGATACCGAGATGAAGGTCCCGGGTTCGAATCCTACAATGAGCTTGAGCTTTCGGTGAAGGAAAACACCGTGAGGAAACCATAGCACGGTGGTAGGGTACTTTGTAGTACCCGCCTGGCTGGCTACCACCCTCAAGTTGAAAATCTATCGCCAAGCACCTTTCGGTGTGTTCCGATAGCTGCACTTGAGAGCCAGTTCCTTCTAGGCTTTGTGTGCTTACCACCTTCGGCCGCATCATCACTTATCATGGTGAGATTGCAGTCAAACACAGGTCTATAAACAGTAAAAAAAAAAAAATTGATTTGACAGGCTTAGGCAGTTGCTGGGGAGTAAGACTTAGAAAGTTAATCTGTCCTCTATAGAATCGAACCCAGTACAATTACGATCTTCTGTAACGTGAAGATAATTTCCCAGTAGTACTGCTCTATGAGCGAAATACCTCAGATTCAAATAGAATAGGTATCCTAAGTATTCATCTATAATGTTCTATTCTAAGTTAGCTAAACTCACTTCCATAGTTAAGCTAAACACAAATACTTGTGTCTGATAACTAAAGCAACAGATATGTCTAAGCTTATGGTCTAAGTGAAGAGCTGAAAGCGTTGGCCGTAATTTATTTTACTTTGAGCAGCTGCGGGTCACCTACGACTGTGGCAAGCGTGTAGCGACATCTATCAGCCATCAGTAACACTGAGATAGTTTACACACGGAAATATAGATGGCGTGGCGCCACACTATCCTGCATCGCACTTAAGGAGTTTTCTCGAGAATCTGCATATATACAACTGTCCGACATGTACAGTTGGACCGCGGTCCTCAGGCACGATGACATCCTGGCGGAAGATCTTCCCTTTTAAATGGAGTTGTCATCCACCTTGCACCTCCATTAGCGTTAGCTATGGACATTAGCAATATCAAAAATATTACCAATATGTAATTACCACACTATACACGCAAGGAGGGGTAGGTTTAAGAGAGGTAGAGCTTAGCAGTTTTTTGCTCAAAGAGCAGCTCGACTGGAAAAGTATCTTCTATAGTATCTATAGTATAGTAGTTATCCTTACACAATACTGCAGCCAAATAACAATGTTGTGTTCCTGCGTGTAAGGTTGCCAAAGATCATTAGGGAGGAGACGTGTGGGTTTTGCAGGCGTCTCTCGTGATGCAACACTCGTGGCATCACAAGCATCCATAGGGTACGGAAACCGCTTACCACCAGGCGGGCCGTATGCTAGTTTGCCAACTTAGTCGTAAAAAAAAACAAGCCAACTTTAGATGTTGAAAATCTGTCGCCAAACACCTACTGCTATGTTTACGCGTATCCACTGCGGACTGTTGGAGTTTTCAAGCCGCCTAGGAGGCGTCCAACTAGCTTAACGACTATCACAATTAAGTGATAACCGGGAGCAACGGCTTTATTTGATGCTCGATTTGAAATACTATTAGGCGGTCACCCATCCAGTATGCTTGTTTACTTACAAAAAATTGCAGGTTACCATTTTGTTAACCGCCTGCTTCCTTGACAGCCTTCTGAATATTTAAAGAAAGAGAACCGGCGGTATATTCCACCCGCTCCCCGCTCATCACTCATCACATAAAGCCTGCACTTAACAACCTAATGCAAGTTGCGGCATACTTATACTCGGTATTAATATCGGGATGCCTCATCACATTGTATTGGAGTCCATATTAGCTTAATACGAGAGCTAAGTTATTTAAGTTAGCTTTTATACGATCATATTGCATCCTTTATTAGTTTTTATGCGATTCTTCTGGATGCTTCCTTTTATTAACATTCTTAGCTTGTTTCTAAGTGGGTCTATAGAGTGGGGTTTTGTCTTGGATGAACTATTTTTCTTTATGGGAATGGGATAGGGTAACCGTGTTTGAGTAATGTCCCAGGATATTTAACCTAATTAGGTATATTATACATATCAACTGGCCACACTATCCGAAGGGACCCTGACCAATCAGGCTGGAATCTGCAGGGGAAACGAAAGCGTGGCCGTCCCAAACAAACTTGGCGTGGCGACGCACTGTGCTTGACGAAGCGAAGAAGATCGGGAAGTCTTGGAGTGAGATCAAGCGCGAAGCTCAAGACCGATCGGGATGGAGAGTTTCTGTGGACGCCCTCTGCCCCATCTAGGGGACACAGGATCATAAGTCAAGTACATGCAAAACTATGAAATGAAATGAAATGAAAATGAAATGAAATGAAATGAAAAATATTTATTCTTGCGCGCCATTCGACGCAAATAAAACTAACTAGACACAGATAAGTATTAATATTTATACTATTTATAGTTTATAATCACAAACAACACAGAAGTTATTGGCTACTATTTTAGCTACCACGAGAATTACAGGTGGCAACACCACATAAGCCTTCCGCCATCTTTGATAAAGCCAACTTCCAATTTAATGATAAACATACGTAATCTGTGAATAAACAATAGAATAGGTACAATCGTGATGCTTCTGTGATGTGATGTGATGAGTGATACAATTTTATCTAATTAACAAGAAGTACAGTACACATTAAAGTTGAATAATAAGTAACAATATAACAATTTTAAATCTTGTGTAAACAATATAAGTTTTTGCGTCGTATGTGCGCAAAAACAGGAACCTGCTCAGCTTAGCTGGGAAATTAGGACTAGCCTAATGTCTGCAGCGCTGATTTTCAGCAAGAACCGATGAGCGACGCAATTCGCTCCCACCAGTGGAAAAATTGATATCCAGTAAGTACTTATTACATATTAAAACAATCGAAGTATAGGTACAACAACAAACAGTGATTGAAATTAATAATACTTTAATGCAATAGTTATATTTATTATTTTACTCTTTGCTTTAATGTAAAATGCTAGTGCCTTTTTCCAATACAAAAGAAAAAGAAATGTATATATGTATAGGGCTCGATAAACCGGTAACACGTCATATTTTCGCTGGGTATAGTTAGTATGCCAGAACCGTGACTATGACGCATCGACTAGTCGCAGCTAAGCCCAAAAACGAACACAATAAATAATAAAATTAAACAAGACAACTATGAATAAAAATAAATAAATAAGCCTCCAGTACAACATAATCATAGAGTAAAGTGTCATAATATAATCTGAATATGTAAGCGACAAAAATAGAAGTATAAATTTAAGTACATAAATAAAATAAATATACCATTTTTTATTTTTTTATTTCAGGACTGGTGTTACTTCTAATGCAGCCATATTAATACCAACCAAGGCATGAAAGGGCAGGCGCATAAGGCACACCCCTTTTTGATAACACACCATTGCAAGATAGCTTTTATACTTTAGGTAATTGTTATCATGTACTATTATCATTTATTGTTGCTATTTTTTTTTTATAATAATATCTATGATACCTGCTGGATCTGCAAATAATGATTTTTTAAATGTGTTAAAAAGGTTTTTTTTGATTTCAGGCTACGTATTGGCGGTAAAAGGCAGTTCCAGCACTGCGTGGCAGCAAACTTAAAACTCCCCCTGAAAGCCATAGTCCTGTGTGTTGGGATGGAGAGAGGATTAGTTGCTCAACGGATTTGGTTTTTACTTTGATGTTGTCTCCAGATCAGCTTTTCAAATAGATATTTTGGTTTTTGTGTAGTAATGACACCAAAGAGCAAACCAGCCATATGCAGTTTCCTTCTTGCAGCCATTTTAAGCATGTTGTTAGTATTTGCAAAGGGAGTAATATGGCATCTTCGCGGTACATTCACACAAAATCTGATACATGCATTTTGTATGCGCTGTATTAGCTTATCAGTTCTTGACAGCAGACATGGACCATACACAGTATCACAATAATTGAGCTTTGATAGTATTAGGCTATCCACTAATTGCTTTCGCAATGGAACACTTAGGTATTAAACATAAGTAAAACTACATACATTGCATTGCATACATTGCATTCTACATAATTGCATACATGCAAAAGATTGTGTAACATACACTCAGAATGATTGCTAAACATAGACTTAGGATTTCCCTATGCTAACCAATTTCTTTTTGCTAAATTGATTTTCATGAAATTGTTAACTATATTTTTAGTATTTTCAATAAATTAATAAACAGGCATACTGTCCACCTGATGGTAAGCGGTCACCGCCGTCTATGGACCTTTATACCAGGGGGTTTGCGTAAAGTTGCCGACTTTGATTAGCTCTTTCTAGGCCTCTTTTGCAGAACCGTATCGTACCATGTAGTGGGCAGGTCATACTTTAGGACCTAGAAATATGACTTTAGCTAAAATAGGGAAATATAGGTGAATCCGTGGAGCGAAGAGCTACTTGCTCCAAAATATTCAGCTCAAGGATAAACCTTCCAACATTCAACAATCCAAGAAACTAGTGTTATTATTCCCAATCAAACCGGAAACTCAACTAAATTCCCAGATCTAGACTGAAATTGTAACTAGATCTAGCCTCTGTTTACCCAATAATGTATTCATAGCCATGTGTACTCTTGCGAATTGTATGTTTGTCTTGTTTGCAAGTCATACTCAACTTGCAAACATCGGTCGATGAAGACTGAAGTTTAGAGATGACCGAATTTCAGTTTTAATATCAATGCGATAGAGTTGATAATTCGATATGACGAGGGAGAATATGGATTATATAGTTTGTCTTTCAATAGGTCAAGTAGAAGTTTGAGGGATGATAACTTGGCACAGCGTTTCTCAATCATAAGGCGGCCCTCTGTGGCCGGCGCAACTTCAACGCAAGAATAGTCTAAAAGCTTGTTGTTTCATCCAATGTAATGTTTGACTGCGAAAAAAGAGAGACAGCATCAGAGCCGTCGGTTATCAGTCGGTAAATTCCGCTGATCACTCGTGGCCGCTTCGCTAGGTCGTCATTCATGATTTCGCATTCATAAAACTTGTACCAGGAGTATACTTCTTGTGAAAAAATCTTACAAGTTTGTGAAAAAAAAGTTAGTTATTTAGAATCTCCAATACATTTGCAAGCCTAGTATCTAAATGTTTTCTTTACTTTTACAATTTATAGGTACACTAGCTTGTGCCCGCGACTTCGTCCGCTTAGAGTATTTCTTTTTTCTAGATATAAATCATTGTAATAATATAGAGCTTTATTCATGGCTATTGCCCGCAACTAAGTGTGATATTTAACAAAAGTTCAGGTAGATTGAGAGCTCACACGTAGGTAAGCATGCCACATAAAACTGGCAGTGGGAGTAACAGTCCTACCGCAAATCAACTCCATCATATTTCAGAGTTTGTCGCTGTGATTTTTTAATAGTCATCGCGAAACAAACCTTGATTGGGAACTGCAATCTTTTAAATTCAAACGGAAGGTCTTGATCCAGGCAGATCCAGTTAGTATTTTGGGCTCAATAACATTGCGGCGGAGAGCTGTTACTTGGAGTCTAGTTCCATTGCTCAATTTTGGAGGCCGTATATTTCTAAGCAACATGGCACCTACACGCAAACATAAGTCTATGACACGAAAGACCTGGCGGATTTAGAGAGTTTAAAAATTCAACAGGATAGTTTACTCCATATTGACCATGGTGTCAACAGAATTATAAACTACTAGCAGCGAAGCCCGGCGTTGCTCGGGTTAAAATACATCACATGTTTAGTGGTATAAAAAATATATAAGGATACATTTTTTAACAGATATTATAGATTAACACTCGTACACATATTGGAATTTTCCAGATCAATCCAAAAAAGTTTAGAACTTTCTCGAACATTTTAAATCGCTTATAATAAATCGCACTCATTTTGGAACTTTCTAGATCTTTCTATAACATTCTAAATCGATCATAATCAATTGCACTAATTTTGGAACTTTCCAGATCATTCGGAAAATTTCTAGAACTTTCTCGATCATTCTAAATCGATCATAATAAATTGCACTCATTTTGGAACATTCCAGATCATTCGGGATATTTCTAGAACGTTCTCAAACATTCTAACTCGATAATAACAGTTTTGGACATTTTGGAACTTTCTAGATGAAGGCAGAAAATTTTTAGAACTTTTTCAAACATTCTATATCGATTATAATAGTTTGAATTCATTCTAGAATTTTCTAGATCATTCCAGATATTTACACATTTTGGAACTTTCTAGACCATTCCAGAAATTTTGAGATCTTTTCAGAAGTCTTCAAGCGTCAGTTTAAAATTTTCTAGATGAATTAGATCAATCTAGACATTTGTAGAACTTTCTCAAACATTCTATATCGATTATAATAGTTTGCATTCATTCTAGAATTTTCTGGATCATTCCAGATATTTCTAGAACTTTCTACAGCATTCCAGATCAATTATAACCGTTTCACTCATTTTTGAACTTTCTAGATCATTCTAGAAATTTCTAGAACTTTCTCGAACATTCTAAATCGGTCATAAAAATTGCACTCATTTTGAACATTCCAGATCATTCGGAAAATTTCTAGAACGTTTTGAGAACGTTCTAGAAAGTTCTCAAACATTCTAACTCGATAGTAACAGTTTTGGACATTTTGGAACTTTCTAGATGAAGCCAGAAATTTGTAGAACTTTCTCAAAACATGCTATATCGATTATAATAGTTTGCATTCACTCTAGAATTTTCTAGATCATTCCAGATATTTGTTGAACTTTCTAGTACATTCCAGATCGATTATAACCGTTTTACACATTTTGGAACTTTCCATTCCAGAAATTTTGAAATCTTTTCAGAAGTCCTCATGCGTTAGAAAAGGACAGCAATATATGTTTTAACATTTTCGCCACCCACAACCATCCCCTTCCACCCACCGCGACCAAACTCCCTTACTACCACCTGGAGACCAAGGGGTATTTACCACCCCAACGGGAAGTTGATTGGGGTTGGTGGTGATTGAGAAAACTGCGTATTTACGTACCCACAAAAGCATTTTATATATATTATTAGATTTCATCACCTTCGAATTAATTTATCAACATTTCGTTGATGGCAGACTCTTGGTCGTTTTTATATCGCAATAAGTTCCTCAACTGTTGATACCACAGTACTGAGTACATAACTCATCTGGTATTTGTATCAACCCATCTATTTGTGGAATGTTTCTGTTCCCGATTTTTAGGAGAAGATCTGAAAATCTACCAGCAGAAACTTCACCTCTGAGATGTACTCTCATGTTTTGAGTAAGCTTCAGCACGTCAATTGAAGGCCATAAGACAGATCTCTTGATGCATGCTTTGATCTCATCTGCGCGTGTTCCTTTGGGCACTATCGGTAAAGTCACCGGCCAGCAACACCGTTACACCACTCATTATATTTTTAGTATTGCGTATATCCTGCAAACTCCTATTCAAGGCTTCAACTCCTCTTTTGTGCGCCATCGTTATTTCGTTCCATACTATTAGTACACGCTAGTTTAGATATACGTTCATAGTAAATTTAGTGAAGTTTACTTTGAAATTGAAGGACTTGCATGCACAACTTTATCCCCCTTTTCCTCCCTTCGGTGGTGGAATTATCACAAGCGCTGAGATAACCATACATTAATTTTCAATCGTCAACCCAAACACAAAATTTTAAGATCCTAACTTCAAAACTGACGGACTTGCATACAATCTTTCATCCCTTATTTTACCCTGTTAGGGGTGGAATTTCCAAAAATCCTTGCTTAGTGGATGCCTACACCATATAATAATATATTTAGTGAAGTTTACTTTGAAATTGAAGGACTTGAATGCACAACTTCATCCCCCTTTTCCTCCCTTCGGTGGTGGAATTATCACAAGCGCTGAGATAACTATACATTAATTTTCAATTGTCAGCCTAAACACAAAATTTGAAGATCCTAACTTCAAACCTGACGGACTTGCATACAAACTGTCATCCCCTATTTCACCCTGTTAGGGGTGGAATTTCCAAAAATCCTTCTTTAGTGGATGCCTACACCGTATAATAATATATTAAGTGAAGTTTACTTTGAAATTGAAGGACTTGCATACACAACGTCATCCCCCTTTTCCTCCCTTCGATGGTGGAATTATCACAAACGCTGAAATAACTATACATTAATTTTCAATCTTCAGCCTAAACACAAAATTTGAAGATCCTAACTTCAAAACTGACGAACTTGCATACAAACTTTCATCTCTTTTTTACCCCCTTAGGGGTGGAATTTCCAAAAATCCTTCCTTAGTGGATGTCTACACCGTATAATATTAAATTTAGTGAACTTTACTTTGAAATTGAAGGACTTGCATACACAACTTCATCCCCCTTTTCCTCCCTTCGGCGGTGGAATAATCACAAACGCTGAGATAACCATACATTAATTTTCAATCGTCAGCCTAAACACAAAATTTGAAGATCCTAACTTCAAAACTGACGGACTTGCATACAAACTGTCATCCCCTATTTTACCCTGTTAGGGGTGGAGTTTCCAAAAATACTTCCTTACTGGATGCCTACACCGTATAATAATACATTTAGTGAAGTTTACTTTGAAATTGAAGGACTTGCATGCACAACTTCATCCCCCTTTTCCTCCCTTCGGTGGTGGAATTATTACAAACGCTAAGATAACTATATATTAATTTTCAATCGTCAGCCTAAACACAAAATTTGAAGATCCTAACTTCAAAACTGACGGACTTGCATACAAACTTTCATCCCTTATTTTACACCCTTAGGGGTGGAATGTCCAAAAATCCTTCCTTAGTGGATGTCTACACCGTATAATAATACATTTATTGAAGTTTACTTTGAAATTGAAGGACTTGAATACACAATTTCATCTCCCTTTTCCTCCCTTCGGTGGTGGAATTATTACAAACGCTGAGATAACTATATATTAATTTTCAATCGTCAGCCTAAACACAGAATTTGAAGATCCTAACTTCAAAACTGACGGACGTGCATACAAACTTTCATCCCTTAGTTTACCCTGTTAGGGGTGGAATTTCCAAAAATCCTTCCTTAGTGGATGCCTACACCGTATAATAGTACATTTAGTGAAGTTTAGTTTGAAATTGAAGGACTTGTATACACAACTTCATCCCCCTTTTCCTCCCTTCGGTGGTGGGATTATTACAATCGCTGAAATAACTATACATTAATTTTTAATCGTCAGCCTAAACACAATATTTGAAGATCCTAACTTCAAAACTGACGGACTTGCATACAAACTATCATCCCCTATTTTACACTCTTAGGGGTGGAATTTCCAAAAATCCTTCCTTAGTGGATGCCTCCACTATACAAGGTATCTTTGTGCAAAATTTCAAATCTCTAGATCCAGCGGTTTGGGCTGTGCGTTGATATATCAACAATCAGTTTATCATTTTATACATTAAGATTATTATTAAGATTACCCTCTTAGGGGTGGAATTACCAAAAATCCTTCCTTAGTGGATGCCTACACCGTATAATAATACATTTAGTGAAGTTTACTTTGAAATTGAAGGACTTGCATACACAACTTCATCCCCCTTTTCCTCCCTTCGATGGTGGAATTATCACAAACGCTGAGATAACTATACATTAATTTTCAATCGTCAGCCTAAACACAAAATTCGAAGATCCTAACTTCAAAACTGACGAACTTGCATACAAACTTTCATCCCTTATTTTAACCCCTTAGGGGTGGAATTTCCAAAAATCCTTCCTTAGTGGATGTCTACACCGTATAATAATACATTTAGTGAAGTTTACTTTGAAATTGAAGGACTTGCATACCCAACTTCATCCCCCTTTTCCTCCCTTCGGTGGTGGAATTATCACAAACGCTGAGATAACTACACATTAATTTTCAATCGTCAGCCTAAACACAAAATTTGAAGATCCTAACTTTAAAACTGACGGACTTGCATACAAACTGTCATCCCCTATTTTACCCTCTTAGGGGTGGAATTTCCAAAAATCCTTCCTTAGTGGATGCCTCCACTGTATAAGGTATCTTTGTGCAAAATTTCAAATCTCTAGGTCCAGCGGTTTGGGCTGTGGGCTGATATATCAACAATCAGTTTATCATTTTATATATTAAGATTAGATATGGCCAAAGTTCAGGCAAAAACGCTGTTTTTCGGAGGTTTTGACTGAATTTGTTTCACACTCTTTTTAAATTACGCCTAGATACACGGCTAGATATAGTGCACAAGATACTAATTTGTTCAAAACATCTAACGAAAAATGTTTAACAACGCCATAATAAGTACAGAGGTTTTGTATGAAAAGTATGACGAATTGAGTCCTCTTAAGTCCCGTATTTAGAACGTCAATCAATGCTCAAGTAATTTTTTGAGTTGAGGTTAAAACATTTGAATTTGGACCCTGCACCAATTATATCAGGTTTATTTTTGATTAAAGCTAAGGTCACACCAATGCGTTCGCAGCTTATGTATTGTGTTTACAAACCGTGTTTCTTATTTTGAGTATGTACACTGAACGCGTTTCAGTGTGAATCTTTATGCCACCCAGTGCTCGTTACCGTGCGCGCCACCACGGACGCAGACTGAACGCGCTGGTTTGATCTTAGCTTTACAAAATCTATTCTTGAGAATTGAACTGTGTTTTATTAATGGCACAATTTTGCATTATTAAGTTTTCAAAGATACTTGCCAATGGTACTACTAAATTCAAGTCGCAAACAATAGTAAAAGCGCAACGCACCAACTTGGGCACAGCTGGGCGGTCGTCTTGCTGTATCTTGCCTGTTCTAAATCTATGGTAAGACAGAGTTTGCTTAAATACCTGCAGTCTGCACTTGTCAGAGAATTTGAATGAACAATCTCTGCAGGTAGTTAGGTAACAGCTAAGATTTCAGTAATATTATATGGAAACAGCTTGATTGAAGACAAATAAAGGTATCTATGATATAACATTGAATTGTCTCTATTTGCTACTGGCACTACGGTTTCAGGATGATAATGATAATGTTATTCAAAAATGGGTTATTTGGTCATTTATATGCATAATATTTGTAGCGACATCTATCAGCCATCTATCAGTAACACTGAGATAGTTCACACACGGAAAGATAGATGGCGTGGCGCCACATTATCCTGCATCACGATTAAGAAGTTTTCTCGAGAATCTGCATACAGGTCGTTGTTTTGGTCAGCGACAAGCGACTCAGGGTCGATAATACAAATGATACTGGTGCTAAAAAAATATAAAAAAAATACTTTATTTTTAAAAAAAAAAAAAAAAAAAAAAAAATTGAAAATCATGTAATAAGAGGGATGATACGAGGGAGTTAAGGGGTGCGGCGATGGCGGCTTGTGCCTAGCTCTAGTCTGTGCACGTGCCTAGTAACCATACTTTGCGGTAATTTTATTTCAAATTGAATAAGGTATTTCTCATCATATTTACAGTATTTAATGGAATTAAGTCCATTTTTGGGGAATATATATTTTGTACTACCGCTCCTGGGTCGCTTGTCGCCGACCAAAACAACACCCTGTATATACAATTGTCCGACATGTACAGTTGGACCGCGGTCCCCAGGCACGAGCCTGGCGGAAGATCTTCCCTTTTAAATGGAGGTGTCTTCCACCTTGCACCTCCATATATTTATTTGTAGAATAGTAATAAAAAAAACCTTAATACAAGATACATTAAGGATAGATAAGGTAACTTTTAAAAAAGGCTCTATCTCTTTCATCCGTACACAAAACGTCACGTGTTAGACAAAGACTTTGGAATATTAACGTTGCATAACTTCATGAATACGCTTCATATTATCTTTTGGTACACACGGCTACAGATCAAGCTATACATTTCCAGTATAAGCTGATCTCGCATTGTATACGATTTCCGTACAATGAGAGGTCAGCTTATACTGGAAATGTATAGCTTGATCTGTAGCCGTGTGTACATAAATTTAATGAAGTGTAACTAAAATACTGCGTAGAAAGAAATATTGGACTCTGTGGAATGGAATGTAAGAGCGAAGGAATGAATGAAGATTAAAAATGGCGTTTACTTGTAACACGAAGCTTTGTATTACGTTGTGATGAAAAATAAAAGAAGACGACTAAAATAAAAGAAAGTTTCATTTGGACTAGACTAACCCCTACATAAATTAATAGCTTACTCTGTTTATTTTACAAAAGCATTGAATTACAGAATAAACTTCAAATAAAACTGAAAAAGGTCGAACAACTGCACCTTAACAGTTAATAAACTTGGCAGAGCAGGTCGTAACTTGGCTTCTGACTTGGCCGTTTACTTGGCTGATAAATTCTGACGTATTACAGGAAATTACCGCGTAATTAGTAGAACCGAGCGGTGTTAACCTTACGTCCGTATAACGATATTTTCTTGAGTTAATCGCCCCTTATCTCCCTTTGTAATTATCGTGAGTTAAATAATTAAAGAGTTCATAAGGGCACCTAATATTTAATTAATTACTTTAGCATACTTTAAATGTTGTTCGGAAAAAAATGTTTATACGACGTGGAACGGGAAGGTAAAACTCCATTAGGTCTATACCTAATGAGTTTTCACCCCTTTCGAAACTTTTTATACAGTTTATACTCACTACAAAAAGTTTCAGCTCAAAATAAATTACTCAAAAAAATCATTTTGCATCCAAGTTCTGTGATCGCAGTTGAGTTCTGCGATCACAGTTCTGGGTTCCGCGGTCACTATTGTGCACTCAGTAAGATCTAGATTTCTGCAATATTCGCTACCGATCATACGTCATACTCTCTTGTTACTTTAAAACAAAAAAATCGCTTGTGTCACTAATCCTCCACTCCACGACCAGGCTCCCAATTCTGACGCTTTCAAAATTGATATCGAATAGACATTTGACGAAAAATACGGCAGTCTTCTGTCAAAACGAATATTTTTTTTAAGATATCCACCATATTTTTGTTAAATGTACCGTCTTTGCGACATTAATGTCGAAAATGCGAGAATCAGGGCCCTGCCACTTTTCGAAAATGAAACTCTGTCTGGACGTGCATTCTCCTTGACCACCGCAGTCGCTGTGTGTAATAAATCAAGGGCAAAATTACAGTGAACGCGGAACGCAGAACCCTGGACTGCTCGCTGTGGGATCGGCGCTTATACAGCTAAAATTGCGAGGCGGAAACAACTGTATAACGATAATCAAAATATAATTAATAGCGAATCACACTCGCAAGAACAATTAACGATGCAAACACGTTCAGTTGTATGCCAAGATTGTAAATCATGTAAACTAACAATTGGATGTTTTCCTGTCGCATCGTTAGGCGATGATTTTGTTTGACTTCTCAGAAACTGCCAGGTGGTGCCAAACTTGGTGATAAATTACTGCTGAATTGGGACGTGGTAAGTGTATGGTATGGATATGGTATAATTTACCGCAAAATTCTTCAGTCGATTTAAATTTGGTATTTTACTGTAAGAGATTTTTGAAGTGAAAACTTCTTTAGCGGCTTTGTGCACTTTTTTTTTATGGGAACTTTTTTGTGATGGGTAAAAAATGTTAAACTCGCGTCAGGTCACGTAACCTTGATCGAAAATTCGTAAGACGGATGGAGATTAGAAGAGGAAGTATCCCCCTCTCTTTCTACCGTGCGGCGAAAATGTTTGCCTGCGCCTGCTGTTTTGTTTAAGCGGCGCAGGGCGCTTGCGCGAATGTTCGTGTGTGTTTATGGATGGAAGTTGATTTTTCTGAGAGATAATCAAAGCAATTCGTGCAAAATTATTCCCTAACCATTCCAAAATATCAAAAATGCATAAAGTTAATATTCAAGTTTTCACTCCTGCCGGCACTCCCGGAGTTTACATAAAAAAAGGGGTTGCCCTTTTTTATGTAAATTTTTCACCACAAAAATCAGGAAACATGTCTTTTATTCCCCAGCTTGGTTAATTTTACGATGCTAATCATTTATTATTATTTTGAAATACATTTCGTTTATTGAAAAACAGTTGGAAGACACGATGGATTTTTTCAGTGATACGATCCTTCTCCATAAGTTCAAGCTCATTGTAGGATACTCCTAAATTATATTAAACAAAAAAAATATAGCATAATAACAGATTTCAAACACTGATTGCCTCATCCATACTCGAAACGTTCAGCGACAAATTACCGAGCCTAAAATTCATCTTACATAGTCGTTATAGGCAAAAATGGTGCGAGCAGAGTACCTGAGCATCCTGTAATCGTCACTCAGGATTTACCGCGCAAAGTTTCACTCGGAAAATGTTTTTCATTAACGATTTTATTTGCTGATAACTTGAAATGAAATGGAGCAATGCTTATTACCTAAGAAAAGTATTTTGTAATGATTTAGCTAGTGTAGCTACATCTATCAGTAATACTGAGATAGTTCACAGACGGAAAGATAAACCGCGTCGCGCCACATTATCCTGCATTGCGCCTACAAAGCCACTACATCTTACATCGCGCTTAAGAAGTTTTCTCGAGAATCTGCATATATACAAGTGTCCGACATGTACAGTTGGACCGCGGTCCCCAGGCACGATGACCCAGACTGGCAGGAAACCCCCTTTTAAGTGTCATCCACCTTGCACCTCCATAGCTAGCAATCATGTTTGGATGACTCCATCTGAGCGGTCACAACTAAGGCTTTTTCCTGACTTCTCGAGCGATATTCCCTAGCAGGGCCTCCGATATAAGTACCTAGTATTAATAAATGTATGTGCATTTAAAATATGAAATTTCAGTCAAGTGCTTCTGGAAAATACCATAAAAATAATGAAAGTATGATTCTATATTTTTTTATACCACCAAGGTGGCAAACAAGCATACGGCCCGCCTGATATTCGGTAATTTCAGGACTAATTTATTTCGTTTATGAGCTTAACTAAACTTACGGGCATACAAAGTCCAAAATTAAGCTCAAACATTCATATACCGAACAGAAAATTTTCACCTCTACAAAAAAACGTCTCCAAAAACATTGGTTAAAAACGAGTAAATTACACTCATTCCCAAAAACATTTCTTTAACTGCAGCAATGTATAATCTTGTTAAATTAAGTTAAGTTTTGTACAAAAATATAAGGTATTATCCAAGGCGTCAGTGAAATTAACAAAACAAACCGCCTCATAAAGACGCGCACATTTCCTGAACAATATAAGACGACGGAGTCGAGTTTACAGTGGACGTAATTCCTTTAGAATGCAATTAGCGCCTTCGTAATTTAGCATGTTTATTATTTTGAAGTTTGTTTCAATAAGTTGGATAAGGCTGCACATTTAGTTGGATAAGAAGTGATATAGCGGTTATTGCGGTTATTTCTCCTAAAGACAGATTAAAAAAAATGATTTCTCCTACAGATAGATTACAAAAATTGAAAAACAAAAAAAGATTTAAGTATCCTCTGGTTGTGTTATCATACAGACTAAATCTTACTGTACTAACTTTGAAATCGCGAAAACAAATATTTAAAGATTTTATTCAAATCACAATGTAACTGTGAAACAAAAAACACCACTTTTCAGTTGAATTTGTAGGTTCCATTTTATAAGTTGTTCAGCATTATGAGCCCAAGGCTTTACAAAGATGACAATCTAAAAATATTCACTCTGTTAATAGGTATAATATGTTGTAAATAAGCATTGTAATATTATTTTTTCATGAATTTTGATTGATTTTAGGTTTTATTTAAAGTTTTAGAAAAGTTTGACACTGATTTTTAGCTGAAGCAAAATCATTTTATATTTGATTTATGAATAAATACATACATTTTGAATATTTTAGGATTGGCACAACTTCAGCAGTCTCGCAATGGAAATTTTGTCCTATGACTGCTATCTCTATCTCGCACATGTATGGGAAATATAGCTATGACCTAACCGTTTATTGATAAGCATATCACTTAACTAACTTCTACTACAGGGTGAAATTGAAATCATTTTACAAAATTTAATAGGACGTTACACTCATAAAATAGTTTGAATGCCATTATGTAATAAAAAACCACTCCTTTTGTCGGTGTGCGGTGCGGGATTCAAATAGAGGCTAGGTATAAACAAATAAATTGCGGCTTGCTACATGTTTAAACAAAAGTGTTATGGGATTATTATTAAGATATGTTATTAGACCAGTGTATAAAGCTTTATTTTATGCTTGTATATCAGTTCCAAGAACGGCAAAAGAGAATTTTTTTTTTATGTTTCGGATTTTGTTTAAAACCTCACAAAATGAATATTATGTATCGGTAATAGAACCCTCCCTTAAAATTTCTCAAATGTTTTCGATTTCACCCTGTAATAAATATCAAGAATTTGTAGAAAAACGAATTCCATTTCAATGAAATTCATTATCATTTTCAGTCACACTTGCGCGGTAGCCCCGCAGATGTGACTGAGAATGTTAGGCCAAACAATCACCATTCTTTCACAGGCATGGTATTTCAACTCACTAATCTCCACCAAACAAAGACAGAACTCATTAAGGAATACATTTACAGTACATGACAACCATTAAACAAATCGCTACTCTTAAGAGAATCGCTTCGCTCATGCGTAAAGTCACAGGTTTAACACGCGTCAGTCGAGCGGTACGAACATTTTGCGACGGCTGATAATGACTGAAGTTTTCGGCCTCGGAAAGGTTTAAACTGAAAAGTTATGGATGTGTGCGTGTGGGTTATTGGTTGCCATGGTCCAATTGGTTTTGGGGAACCCTCGGTCGATATAGTTTTATGCCTGTAAGATGAAATATTTAAGAGGAAACGCTGGTGGCGTTTGTTCCATACAAACGTAATCCTCAGTTTCCTCTCTGGATAATGACACTAGAGCTATGATTATTTTACCCTGCAATCTGTAGGTACCACTGTATGTCTCTCGGTTGTGTTTTTCTCCATAAATTAATTATTATAAGAATTAGGAGCCTTCTAAAATGACAAAAACTGACCATTTTTACTGCCCTTTTCAGACGTCCAGCAAACAAATTTGACGAATATAAAAAATAAAAGGAAAACCGACAGACATAGCCAAAGCCCTTCTTATTATATTTATGAAAAAATAAAAAAAAACGATCCAGTATTGGAGGAGGAAACTGGGGATTACGAAATAGCGATTTCGTCTATTTTAAATAGGTATAAGCGATCCAAGCTGCAGTTGTCTCTATCGTCCCTCATACATTTATATCCCAGCAACAGCGCGATAGCAATAGATTTGTTAAATACCTATTTTTCAAATTTCATGCAGCCATCCTTTCCTCTTAAGTATAGGTAGTTTAAGAATTGAATTGTGCGGCAATTTCGGTTACTTATAGGAACTATTTTTAGATTCAGATGATGAAGTTAGGTCAGAATTCATTCAGTTCAGTCACCTATAGGAATGAGTTATTTTATTGACAATGGTGCCGATTCTGTTGTAAGACGCATTAAACTAATTTTAGTCACATCTCATCTCTTTCTTACAAACATTATTGAAAAAGGATAGAACATATTTTAAATTGTCAAATTAATCTGCCGTCTTATTTTGCGTGTATTTAGGCGTAACCGCGATAGATGGCGACTAAATTTATATTGAAAACAAGCATTGGACTAATTTGACAGGACTAAATTTCTTACATCCTTTTCTTATGTACTTTGTTAGAAAGAGACATACTGAGATTAAAATTAGTTTAGTTGTGAACAACAGAATCAGGGCCATTATCAGTCAAAGTCAAGGGCACTTATGAAGGTCTTTACTTAAGTTACCACCACTGGTTCGGAAATCGGAGACACTCAGCAGGGTTAAAAAATTGTATGACAATCTGACCACGTTTACCTTTTGTCCGAATTATTAACAATAAAAAACATGTACCAGGTATAGTAGACCCTAAATAGTCAGATTAAGTGGTGTTGTAGCTGAAGGAACAGCTTTAAGTATGATGACGTCATGTCCATCCGAACATATAGATACACAAGTATGTATTCTAAAAAACGCACGTTACTATATATATATTTACTTTACGTACGTAGTATATTATTTACTCTTTGCTATTATTTATTACTAGCTGTTCCCCGCGGTTTTACCCGCGTTCCCGGGATAAACAGTAGCCTATAATATTTAGGGATAATATGTCTTCCTTTAAGTGAAAGAATTTTTCGTATCCGACTGGTAGTTCCAGAGATTAGCCCGTTTAAACAAACAAACAAAAAACTCTTCCGCTTTATTATATTATATTATTATTAGAGTATAGATAATAGTATATAGATTAGTGTAGATATAAATTATCTGGTTTCCGTAGTAGGTAATCTTCTTTGTTTGGTTTCAGCAGTCCCTGTGAAGAACGTCCTAGGATATTATGATCCAAAACAGCCCTTTATATTTTCAAAACTAAAATCTAACAAAGCAGAAAATTAACAGCAACCACAATCTCGTAGCTGTAGGTAGACATATATATTTCAAGTTTGTCTTGCTTTCCATCTGTATTTACTGAGACAGGCGCACTGAACAAGTGAAGCACGCTCGCAAACAGTTCTAGCGCTCGGGGCGGCGCTCCTAATGAGTCGACACTTGCCGACGTTGAAATAGTGATGGGACGAAGACGGGTTTTTGTACTCGAGTTAGATGGAATTTGAATGGATTAGTTTTTTCCTCCTCCGGCATGACTAACTGCACCAAGGATATGCGCTAGGTAGCGGATCAGCCTTCCAGGGCAGAGATTATGTGATCTCTGGGTTAGTTATTTTTAAACATTATTAAATTCCTTGCATAAATGTTACACAATTTGTATCCATTTTCGCCAGTTAAAATCCGGTAATTAAAAGTTTATTTAACTAAAAATAGCTGCCTATAATATATTCCTGCAAACGATACACCAGAAAACTAGTTGTAGCTGCAATTGAGACTCAAATCCATACTTAGCTACCATACAATACATGCCTATCAAATTAACAAGAATATTGAATTACTAATAAGTACCTAGTTACACGATATTATTTTGAATTGTATTAATTGCTGGTTGCTACTGTTTTACTATTCAGGCAGGCCCAATAATTAAACTACTGTATTTTCACCGTAGAACGTAAATAAGTGAATTAAATTAATATTAAACACATATATAAATATTATTTTAAATAATTGAACGCTGCTTATATTAATATAAAAATACGCAGTTTTATACTATTCATTCATCTCATCTTGTTTAGTTATCTGATTATACCTCGAGTACAAATTCAACCGCGTCACATCACTACTACGTATGTGAGAACACTACACAACCCTTAAATAGTGTCCGTCAAAAATTGTAATGGACTTTTAACAATGGCTTGTTGAAGATAAATAGAGAACTGTAAAATATTTGTATTATAAGAGGCTTTCACGCTGGATGGTATGTGATAATGCATAGTTTGATGACCTACTAACTTTTCCCGATGGTTTTATCCAATTTCCCGGGATAAAAAGTAGTACTCGGGGATATAGCTTCCTATTTGAGAAATAATTTTCAAAATGGGATCAGTAGTTCCGAAAATTACCTACTACATCTAACTTACAAACTTTGCCTCTTATACTCTATTTCACATAGGATGAGTCGTCAAGGTCAAGGGTTTTTTTACCAATATCTAGTGAAATTCCATTTGATTACTCTGACATAATATTCACAATATTTCGTGAAACCTAGCTCTATCATAGTATTCCTTTATTATATCGAAATGAACATTAACCATTGAGAAATTTAATAGTCACCGAACTCATGTTATTTGAAATAGACTATAATAGTGAAATGACACATTTAAAAATAATTATCATAAAAATAAACTATTGTAGGATAAATTTTGAACAAAATGTGGTTTCACTTATGAAAAAAAAAATACGAAATATCTCTCATTGTTATTTCACTGAAATAAAATTGACAGTCTGTTCGAAAGTCAACCTATATAAATAAACTAGTTCCGCCCCGCGGTTTCACCCGCATACCCGAAGGATATCTTACCCTACCCTACCGTTAAGTTTTCAAATTTTCTAGGCATTTTTCTTATTATTATTTTTCAGTACCTTCTCCGGAGTATTAATCGGTAAAGTCGTTCTCAAGTTATGGCGCGACCAAGAGAAATAGGGATTCATTTTCATATAATAATAATAATAATAATAATAATAATTTATTTATTGCCACACATTAAAAGCATACATATTATGATAGGAGACAAAAATTACGGCTAAAATTAAACAAGTCTATGAGTCTTCTGGCTCCCAAGCTAGAATAATCTGTATTATGGGAGCCAGTGAACCTCTATACAACAGTGAAGGACCAGCGCCAAAAATGCTTTATTATATAATACAATAGGAAACGTGTGGATGTTTGCAAGGGTAGAGTTTGTGTGTGTGTGTGTGTGTGTGTGTGTGGGGGGGGGGGGGGGAGTGTGGGTGTATGTGAATGTCAGAGTCTTCATCATCTGAGTAAATCCTCAGTCATCTCATAGTCCAAGCTTGAAAGCCAATCTTTCAGTTTGTTTTTCACATCAAATTTAACGTGAGACACGATATGTAGAAGTGAATCAGCTTTATTATATAAATGTGAGCTTAGATACTTATAGTGTCTAGTAGCAAAAGCTGTACGATGGTACTCGCGCGGGCATGGTGCGATTCTCCTCCGGCGCGAACAATTGCCTATAGGCACAGGGACAGCTGAATTGTGACGACGTAGAACTGTGAGGAGCACAAACAGCTGCCTCACCGTCAACACTTTACAATCTTCATACAATTGCGTAGTTGAGTATCGAAAATGTTTGAATAGCATTACTTTTAAGACAGCTCTTTGTGCTCTCTCTAGTTTTATCATAGCAGTCTTGTCTGCTCCTCCCCATATTGGGAGGCAATTTGAAATAATTGACTTACATAGAGACTCGTAAACCATATACAAAAATATCGCGATCAGCGGAAGAGCGAAGTTTCTTCATCACAAAGATCAGTTTGCGCACCCTAGAGCAAACGTTGCCTATTTGAGCATGCCAGTTCATCGAGTCGTCCAATATAACTCCTAAATATTTTACCGTGCAAGACCTAGTTAGATGCAAACAGTTACAATTGGCAAGGTGGTCACAAGTATGAGCAGTGATGGAAAAAGCATCTTGCGGCTTATTAAAATTCCTTAGTGAAAAAGTTAGGTACTTGGTCTTTTCAATATTTAGAGTCAACAGATTACTATTCAACCAACGCATTACAATCCGTAAAGCATGCTCTGCATGCCGTTTGGCTTCGGATATATAGAGATACAATATTTTTGACCATTGAAATTTGCTGTGAAAATACTTTGTTTCAATAAAAATATAAAAAATGAGACAGAACCAAAGAAAACGTCTAACACCTGTCAATATTCGTTATATAATGAGAGAAGGGGACAAAGATTCACCTGAATAGCCTCCGACAAAGGCGTTCCAAAAAAGGCATTTATAAAAAATGCGTAGGGTAAGCCGGTATTAAAATATCATGGTTCCGTAATAATAAGATATATGCATTTTTTATACTACTAAGGTAGCAATCAAGCATAGGGCCTGCCTGACGGTAAGCGGTCATCGTAGCATATACCAGGAGTTCCCAACCCTTCAAAAATCACATCCTTCTTGAAGAAAAACGAAAAAGCTAAACATAGTGAGATTATCCAGAAAATATTTAAAAAAATTATGGATATAAAATGGACAACACTAGTCGTTTAATAACCAGCTAATGAGGTGAGCCCTATTCTTTAAAAAATATAGTTCGATATTTCTGTAGTATTCAATTTGTACCAACTTCTTAAAGATTTTAATATTTACACTGAAGATTAAAATTTCTTAGGTTTTAAAATGTAGGTAATGTTTAACTAGACAGTAGTTGGAAAAAATCAACCTAAAATTTTTTCAGTTTTTGATCAAAATCATTTATTCAAATAGACCTTCGCAGGCACTTATGAAAAGTCTGACTCTAATACTCTAATACCGGTTCGGAAGGCACAAAGGGACCCTGGAACAAAGATGCAAGTCGACTTGCGTGTTTGACATAATTAGGAGTTTTCTTCCGCGGACGCTTGGACTGTGGAATGAGCTCCCCGCCGTGGTTTTCCCAATGGAGTACAGCATGGGGTTCTTCAAAAAGGGTGTGAAGAGATTTCTGCAGGGTCGGCAACGCGCAAGTGATACCCCTGGTGTTGCATGCGTCCATAGGCTACGGTAACCGCTTAACATCAGGCGGGCCGTATGCTTGTTTGCCACTTAGTGGTATAAAAAAAAAATACTCCATCAACTGTTTCGAGGAATAATTACTCAACGCTCCTTTTTAGGTTTTTCGCAATACACATTGAGTACATTTAAAATATAAACACGTAGTTGTATGTGAAAAGTTGTCACTTTACATACAACATTCTTCCAGGAAGGGTGCGCACTCAGCAATTACTCTTTTCAAAACAACCTTAGATTAATTACATTATATATTCTAATCGCACTGACAACAATTGCGTGCCCCGGCGCGACGGCAAAACTACAAAGTAGACTGAATTTCTATTTAATAAGTAAATAAATAAATAGTAAACTTAAGCAGACCAGCCCCCACAAGCAGCATCTGTTCACAAGTATGACGCATGTGGCAGCCATCGCCCTCCTCGCCATATTGGAGGGAACTGAGCGACCCGTCACACGACGTAATTTATACGTTAGATTACTTAAATGATCATCAGAGAATACATCTCCTGGTACTGTCAACTGTCAATGCTACTTAATTGCGACAGTTTACAATCTACAGACAATGTTGTCATTAGTACAACATGTTTATTCATCTTTACCACACGTCACCACAAAATCAAATGAAAGTTAAAGTAAACAACAATTGCTAATGCATGCCACGCTGCGTCCGCAAATTAAATAAGAGTGAGGATTTAGTGGTGGAGCGTTGCGTGTAGCGAGCAGCGTTTTACTACACTCTAAGCACTTAATACAAGACAGAGTACGGAATCAAATGACACTTAATACAAGCCACATAGTACGGAATCAAATGAAACTCGATGAGGGGACTCCTTGCTCTGTGATACAAGCGATACCGTACCATGTGCCTGTCCAGAAGGGGCGATTTTGCCGCGATTCTCTTGCGCAGATGCATTACGCGCGCACGGCGAGGTACTGGTCACCAATACTCGCGTGATTAAAAAATACGTGCGTATTTGAAAATCGCGGTGAAATCGCCCCTTCTGGACGGGGTTACGCACACGCGAGTAATGATGTCATGGAGCAATATGATCAGGAGTACCTGTTACGTCATAACGTTGCGGGTGACGATGATGATATTTTTCTCCGAAAGTTAGAACTCATTGAACGATTTGAACTCACTGCCTTCGTCACGGCATTCGATGTCTCTATCACTGAGTTATCAACACTTAATTGTTTTTGAATATTGAGGATATAGCACGCAAAGTTGGCTTATAATCAGATATATACATCGGGGCCATTTTTCATAAATCGAAATTGGGAAACAAGTGTAGAATGGGCTTGCGTTCGGCCTTCGACTGACCCGATGAGGAGTTATGATGAGGCCGAAGATGTAGCACGCTTACCCACAAAAAGCTTATTCACTCTGGCCTTGAATACATCTAGGTTATAGGTGTCGGGAAACACAGACCCGGAAGAGAGTTTCACTCCTCTGCTGTTCGCATAAGAAGAAGAGGCGAAGCGTTGTGTCCGGATACGCGGGTTGTCGACAACGTATGGGTGGAAATTCTCCCGGCGTCTTGTGGTTCGGTGGAGAAATGGGGATGGCGGAATTAGATTGAACAGTACTGTAGCACACTCTCCAAAATATATCCTAAAGAAGACCGACAAACATGTTCAAGGCTCGTTAATATGTTAAGCTATTTTTTGTGTAAAGTTGGTTTTTTTTAAGTTAATTTGTTAAGCGTTTACCGTAGCCTATGGACGCTTGCAGCAACAGGGATATCACGCGCGCATTGCCGACCCTGCAGAAATCTCTTCACACCCTTTTTAAAGAACCCCATGCTGTACTCTCTAATGAAATCAGACGACCTTACTCACGCGCAGAAACACAACGTTCAGTTATTTGACTATGGTATTCTGTAAGGTGGAGTTACACCAGTCGAGCTGCTTTTTGAGCGAAATACGCTACCCTCTATTAAAGTTCTACTACCCGTTGTACACTAAGCCCGCATCCTATGTTGTTGGCTAAGTGGCGCCCCCCAGCGGAAATGCGGCGAGTGACAGCAACCGCGCTATTACAAGCGTCGGACCACTTCCGGAACAGGTCGCCGGGTGGTAAGCAGTTCCGGTGATATTCGCTCTCGATGAATGGATGGTTCATTTTTCTTTAATGTACTGCTACCTTCTACCATCGCGACTCCCGCCATCGACGGGGAGTCCATCCTCACACATTGAAACTAGAATTGTTTCGAACTGTGCGGCCTCAAAGGAGCATTCTTCCGCGGATGCTCAGACTGTGCAATGAGCTCCCCGCCGTGGTTTTCCCAATGGAGTACAGCATGGGGTTCTTCAAAAAGGACGTGAAGAGATTTCGTCAGGGTTGGCAACGCGCGAGTGATACCCCTGGTTTTGCAAGCGTCCATAGGCTACGGTAACTGCTTACCATCAGGCGGGCCGTATGCTTGTTTGGCACCTGAGTGGTATAAAAAAAATATGTGTTTTTGTATTTGATGCTAGCTGTCCCACGCAGTTTCACTCGCATTCCCGAGGAATCATATGGTTTCCCGGGATAAAAAGTATCCTATGTGTGAATCCAGAACATATTCTATCTGTGTGCCAAATTTCATCCAAATCCGTTCAGTAGTTTTTGCGTGAAAGAGTAACGAACATCCATACATACAAACTTTTGCGTTTATAATATTAGTAAGGAATTAGGGATTAGAAATGTATTATGTATTTACAAACAAAAAGTAGTATATGTATTATATCAGTTATCTGGTTTCCATAGTACAAGCTTTGCTTAGTTTGGGATCAGATGACCGTGTGTGAGGAATGTCCCAGGATATTTATTTATTTATTTATCATACAGCTTGTAAATTGTTAGTGTAATATTGTAAATTGTTTTTAATAAAACATAATAAATCTTAATAAACGCAAATATATCCTTATCTTTACATATTATAAAACACTCTCTAGTCTGTCTTTTTGTGTGCTTGTAACTCTTGAACTTTTAGACGGATTTTGATGCGGATTACATACTTTTGTACCTATTTTCTTGAGAAACTATGTAGTATGGATTCATTATCACGATGCATGAGCACTGATCGAAGACGCCTTTCGTAAAAATGAAAAAATAACCTAGAGTATTATATTTCCCACATTTTTCTTTAACACAAGTTGCACCCAATACTGTCAAAATAATAAACATAATAGAAATAGTTGTCGTTGTTCGGTGCTGTTTGGCAACGTGCCAAGATATCTGGCAGAATTGGCAACAGTGGTAACATTGCCTTGTCGACTGACAGTAGGCAATAGCGTTGACAGTGAAGTGGATATACAGTGGTTCTAAATTAAATATTTAAATAACTTGAAGGAGTACAAAAAATCTTCTAAGGCGCTGATCTCACAGAAAAGAGTTCTAGAGTTCCGAGTTCTGCATTCCGTGTTGACTATTGTGCACACAGCAAGCAGTCTAGAGTTTTAGAGTTCTGCAATATTCGCTACTGATCGCACATCATACACTTTTTTTACTTTCAAAGGCCCCACATAAGCTTACAGTCAACGCGGAATGCAGAACTCTAGAACTCTTTTCTGTGGGATCGGCGCCTTAGTGTTGATTTTGCAATGGCCTATATGTATAGGCGTTATCTAGCTGTTTATTTGAAATTATAGCAGTTTTTCTATAGAACTATCAAAGGAATAGATTATCCGACGTTTATCCAGTGATTGATAAATCGGAGCTAAGTATATAAAATATTCTTAATTTCATATTAGAAGGAAAGAATAAGTATACGACGGCTAACAAGCATATGTCACGCCTGATGGTAAGCGGTTACCGTAGCTATATGGACACTTGTGATGCCTCGCGGGGGTTGCTCAAAGATCATTTTATTTGTGAAATAATAACACACATTTTCTTGGAATAGGTGGTGATGTGGTGGAAAGCGAAAAGTACCAAAAGCCTACATATAAAGTACCCTACAAACCTATATCATGACATTCTACGTCACTACCACCAGACCCTCGAATAACCCATATAGGCTCTTTCTGATAATGGTAACTTGACGCAACGTCAAGTTTGGATTTGATGCATGTGTGCGTGCCTGTAACACAACTGCAAAGTAACAAATGAATGCTGGTTTTGGCGCGCGATCTAGCCTACATACTACCCTTGCTTAAGGGCGGTATGTAAGCTAAACGTCATAAACAGGGTTCGCTATTTTAGTGGTTTATGAATGAAAACATGAAAGAAATAGTATTATATGAACATAATCATAAAGCCAAGACACCAATTAACAGATCGGTGTTGGCCCTTTTTTTTAATTTTACTTTTATAAATAGCAAAAACCTTATGAATATTACAAAAATCATAAAATCGAGGTTTTCCTCTTTGGTGATACCATCAAAATAAGAATCCTTTTTGTAATAAATTTATATTAAATCGAATCACAAATATATGTACAACAGATCCGTGGGGCCACATTTTAATTTTTTTGTACGAGAATAACGTAATTTATTTATTAATAAGCATCAATTTTGCGACGCCATTTGTCCATACATTTTTCTATGAAATGTCAAGTGAAGCTTTATATACAAGACGCAATCGCGAAAATATTCAGTTCCCCCCAGTGTCCCAAGGTGACACCACGTCGCTTTTTATTGACACCGGAAATTACGTCATCCATATATCTGTATACATGCGCTTGTCAAAAAGAACATAATAAGTGCATTTTTATTTTTTACATTATTAGAGTTATGAAATACACCATGGACATTTTGATAAATTTATTGTTCTTATGGTAATCGGTATCAATTTCATGATTGGTTGATACGTCCTTAGTCTTTTTGAAAATGTCCCGTATGCCAAAATATTTTCCTTGTTCTCCCTCTCAGCCATTGATTGCATATTTTGTTACTTGCTTATAGATAGACTAGTCTTATTAATACAATATAAATAAGATTATATTTTTAATCGTGCGGCTTTTTAATGAATCGTCGTTGCTGAACAGAAGGTTAGGATACGGCCATCGATATAATATATGTATTTTATTAGATTTCACGATCCGAATAAAAAATCCGTCGAGCTTGATGACAGCGGGATTAAAAACATCTTAAGTGCCAATGAATTTCATAGCGCCTACGCGTTTCGTTCAACGTGTCGTTCATATAGAATTTACACCGCAGTCGTGGCATTTAAATGAAGAAATATTTTTTCTATTGTGATATTACGATATTATTACCTATTTATTCACTTGAAAAACAAATAAGTTAACTTGACTTTGATTTCTTGTATTATTAATGCCGCTCCGTACGCGCCCACACTGCATGAATGTCGAAGGCACACTAAAGTAAGGTGAACGGAACGCAGTTCAGTTAATTCGACCCGAGTGAATATTGGGAACGCTGTGTATATATAGTAGAATGCTAGTAGAATACAATTATATCGATGGATACGGCCATTTGTAAATAATTCACTGTTTTTATATTATATTCTTTAACTATAAAGCTATTATTGTTACTAGATATTTTCTTTGTAGGTTTTATTTTATTAAGCATAACTTAATAAGCCTCTTTGCAAATCTTTACAATATAAATTCTTATAATTTTTAATTCTCGTCGTCACACTCTACTACGCCTAAAAGTCATTGTGAGCATTATCCATTTTAATAAAAATTCGATATCTCGCCACCGGTGCATCATATATAACATTATTTCTAGAGCTAATATACCATGTTGTTCAATAAGTTTTGTCGTTCGATACGAGAAACACGTTTTTATTATTTGAAATACATTTTATTATGATGATGATGATGATTAGCACTACTCCCAGCCAGTACAACGACCGACCCATGTCCTATACAACCATTCAAACATCAACCACCATGTAACTAACTTAGTTTATAATGACTGGTACCTGAATAGTTGTATCGGAATAGCCATGGAGAAACCAAGGAGTGCGTGTTATATAGGAGTGACACGCTCTGGGGTGGAAGAGGACGGCCAGCTAACCGCAACCAGCTGACCACAATTGACCGACTGTTCAGTCTATAGATGAGGGATGAGCGTTGATATATGTTGAGTGCTGGGGTTTTATTGTCTTCTTTCTTATTTTGATTTTTTGTTCCTGGGTTGGATTTTGTTATTTCTTTGTTGTTCATTAGATTAACCTCCTCCATGCACGGGTATAGCTTCTGTGGTTGAGAGGCTCCTTGTCCATTTCAGCTTCGGTATGTGCTTACATATTTCTTGTTCTTCGTTATTATTCTAGAGGCAATTTGGTTGCCTCAGGCACAACATCAGCAAGGTTTTTATTATAGTAGTCAAAATATTCTATATCATGCGCCGATTGATTTTTAAAGTAAATATCTGTTTTCTGGGTTTGGATTTTGGTGTACTGTAGGGCCGTAACATGGCCATAATATATGGGACTGTATTCTATCAGATGTGTGTTTGAAAACTTAAGTATCTTGGTTAATGGGATGAGAAACATCCAGGATAACATATCTTTTTGTGTTCCCGAAAGTATTTTTTTTGGTTTCCTATCCTGCTGGGTGTATGAAGTTCCGTGATTTTGATCTGATCATGGATGAGCATTTTGTCCTGGTTTAATTAGTGTTGAGCCTCATTGTTTATCAGTTAGTTTATCACAAGCGCTCGAGCTGTACACATCTCAGTGCAATAATTGTTAGACCCGGTTCTGATGCCTATAATTATTTAAGACTATACATGTGTTAAGTGCAGTGAAGTGATTATTTAATTGTAATATTACGACAATAAACACATTGGGCCCGTGAGGAGTTTGTTGCGTCGCTTCTTCTCCTCATACAGGGCATTTCCGAAGCGACAGTTTAACGTTGTTTTACCCTGCGGAAAGCTGCTGTTTTGAAACCCTGCGGAATAATTGCATATGAAATACTAAAAAATCATCGAACGAGTCGTAGCGGGTTGCGGGGGTGCTCCCAGAACTCCCTATCAGTCGCCGCTATACCGAATTTAACAAATGTTCGTTAGCTAATCATGAAGTATCCAGTACTGAATTGGCCATTGCAGGATAAATGGCTACGGCCCACGTTAAATGGCCTGCGTTCGCGTATACTAATAATTATACAAAGTAAGGGATAGAACCGCTGCATGGCCAATAGTATAATAATATAAAAATAACATAATAATAAAATAAAATAACATAATATAGAATGGCTCCAAATCTTTTAAAAGAGTAATGAAGTCGTGAAACGTCTCTGTACAACCATCTCTTTTAATCTGAAAGCTAGATCCGCACATAAACCATTAAAGTAGATAACCTGAGCCGAAGGTCCTTGATAATATTTGCTAAGGGCCTCGCACTGGCTTAATTAGGCACTGTACTACAAGATATTTATATTGCAAATATATTGAAAATTAGCCTATAGCATTTGAGGATAATGTAGCTTCCTATTACAACTCAAGTGGCTTCCTATCCGCCTTCGGCGGAATACACACAAATTGCCACTCTTATGTATTGTTTTATTTAATCCTAAAGCCCCTCGCTATCTCAAGGAACGCTTCGAGTACTACACCTCAACATCATCTTCTTCATAGTCCCATGGAACTTAACTTCCAAATTCCCAGTCACACTTCTCACTCTTATTCCCAGTCTTTTACTATCCAAGCTGTACCTCTCTGAAACTCTCTCCCTCAGACTATAAGACGGGCCCCGACGTTAGACTCTTTTAAATCTCTTGTTATTTCACGCTATCACACGCTATAAACTTCCTCATTTCCTGCCTTTCTTTGTATTTTTCTAGAGCTGTTATTTTCACGTTATGAAAGTGTATTCTTATGTGTTAAACCTTCCATATTCTCATATATCCTGTTACCCAAAGGTTGTCTAAAAGAAATCGCTTAAGCGATAAGACCGCTTATTTTGTATCACTTCTTCTTTTTTGTATTGTTTCGTCTTCTACTATATGGTGTACAAATAAAGCATATTTATCTTATCTTATTAGTGAAAGAATGTTCAGAATCGGATTAGTAATTTCAAAGCCTCGTACATGCAACTTACAAACTTTACCTATGATACTAGTTGTACCCCGTGGATTCACCCGCGTTCTCTTGATAAAAGTAGCCTATACCCTTCTCTATACCATAGGTATTTGATTGCCAAATCTCAATGCGATGGGTTCAGTGGTTTAGGCGTGAAAGCGTAACAAACAAATGGGCCAGTGGGTGCAGTTGATTATGATTCCACCTATAGCGGTGCAGGTCGTGGGTTTGATTCCCCCAGGATATGCATTTGTGTGCATGAACATGTCTGTGTGTCCTGAGTCTGGGTGTAATTATGTATTTACAAACAAAAAGGTTTCCATAGTACAAGCTCAGCTTAGTTTGGGATAAAATGACCGTGTGTGAGGAATGTCCCAGGATGTTTATTTTATTTCATTATTATTTATGACTAAACTTATTACTATTTATTATTATTACTTATTAAACAAACAGAGTTACTATGGATTAGTACCTACTTCTTCAAAAAACGTTAACGTAAGTACCCCCAAAGTACTAATATAAGGCATAGCACTGAATTTCCTTTGCTTATAAGTAGTGAATCCATTCTGCATAATAATTATGTAAACTTTGGTTGCGCTTATTTAAATAAGCCACTAGAAAAGGTATTTAAATAGAAAATTAAATATAATGTTACTTAATAATATTGGAATTTTATCGGCTGGTACCACGTTATGCGGTACGTACCTAACTTGACGCAACGTCAAGTTTGGATTTGATGCATGTGTGCGTGCCTGTAACACAACTGCAAAGTAACAAATGAATGCTGGTTTTGGCGCGCGATCTAGCCTACATACTACCCTTAAAGAGCGGAGTTTATGACCGGCAAGATTATTTGGTTGACTATAGCGCAACTAAAAGACTCGTTGATTAAAATAGTTTAGTTGTAAGTTGTAATAAAGCGCTTTTGTTTATTCAGCATCATAAAGCAATGTGCAAACATAAATTTATTTAAGAATCTGTTATTACAATTATTGACATTCAAAGCTTACTACACTAGTGATGAATTTATGACTGATAAAATTTGAAATTATATTTATTATTATTGCTATTAGATATGACGTATAACTAGCCTGACATGTTTTGTTTTTATGTCCACATAAATTAATTAGGTAATGCTCTTGTATTGTATTATTATTTTCGTTTAATTCTTTTATTTGTATTGTAATAAGACATTAATTATTAATATTGAATTTAACTTTTATTGCCATTTTAATTTGATTGTATTAAGAATTTGTACGCCTAACGGCAGAACATAGAAAATACCAACTCTGACATTTTGTAACATCTTTGTTTTATAATAACCTGTGTTCAACAAATAAATATTCTATTCTATTCTATTCTATTCTATTCTATTCTATTCAGAATATTCCAAAGCACAGTTTTAACTACAAGGAGTAAGGCTGGGTCAAGTAACCCATGAGAATCACGTAGTTTTGAATGAAACTTAGCACATGTATAGATCGTATTATGGATTAGAGCTTAAAACATGATACCTTTTATCCGGAAAAATAGCAGGAGCTTTTTTATCATAAAAAATTACGTTCATTTATACACTGAAACTATTTTTAGTTGTAACGTTAGTCAAGTAACATTTTTTTAATTCAATTTACAAAAAAAATTGGTACGATATAACGTAAAAATCGTAATTGGCTCATTTTAAATGCACTTTACGACTCTTTGAAACTCTGAATTCCCTGAAAAGTGAATTAAATCCAGTTTAATTAATTCATTGAGAAGTACCGTTATGGCAAAATTAAATTGTGCGATAAGCGAGAAATGAAAGCTCCATAATTACAGACATTGATTTTAATGAAGGTTTGAAATAAGTAGCATTTCTTCGAAGTTGTATTTGATGTAATTATTGCTTTTGCAAAGGAATAACCATTTTACCCGACTGACCCAGAAGGAGAGTTATGTTTTTCGAGTGTATGTATGTATGTCTATTTTTTTGGCACGCTCTACAGCCTAAACGGCTTGATGGATTTAAACATATGAGGTGTCGTTAGGTTCGTCTTATTTGTCGGAGTGACATAGGGTATATAATTTTGTATGGCGTCTACGAATAATAAAAAGAGGGGGGGGGGGGGGGGTATTAAAACATATTTTTTTATAACAATTTATGGTTATCAAAAGCTTGCTAAAAACTATGAAATTATTAAAAGAAACAAATAACCCGACTGCGTGAAACAAAAAATAACTGAAAAGAGAAAAACAAGCTCTTTAATGTAAAGAATTTTGATAAACAAATATTACAAAAAAAAATACATACTTAGGTTGTATTGGTTTGTCCCCGACTGCAATACCTTATAAAACCAAGTTATATTCAAAATTCTAGACTTAAGAGCATGTTTTTCTCTTTAATTATTTTCCGTTTTACGCCGTTGTTGGGTTATTTGTTTTTTTTTAATTGATAAAAATAATAAAAAAAAACTGTTAAACATCTCTAATAATCGATTAATACGTACGCTTCTCTTCTGTCGGATTTCTAGGCGCTTACCTGAAAAAAGGAAAAGAAAATTATTAGGTGTGTCTAAACATAACAGATTATACTTTTCAGACATTTTACTTCACCTACAAATAGTACACATTATAATTGCGTAAGTTTGTGAGGGTGTTTGTTACTCTTTCACGCAAAATCTACATAACAGATTTGGATGAAATTTGGCACACCGATGGAATATGTTCTGGATTCACACATAGGATGATTTTTATACAGGGAAAACAATAAACCCCCAGGAATGCAGGTAAAATCGAGGCGGAGAGTAGTATTTTATAAATCAAACTATTACAAAGATCAAAGCAGTATAATAAACATTGACGGGCCAGTTGGCGTGGTTAAGATTCCACCTATCGCGCCGCAGGTTATGGGTTCGATTCGCATCCAGGACATGCATTTGTCTGTATGTTCTGAATCTGGGTGTAACAAAAAGTAGTATATTAGTTATGGTTCCCATGGTATAAGCTCTGCTTTGTTTGGGATCAGATAGCCGTGTGAGGAATGTCCCAGGATAATTTTATTTCAGTATTCTGAGGGAATATAAAATTGTATATACGGAAAATATACATAAAGAATACTATAATACATTTATATCACAAATGACTTCAATATACTATCAATATTTTGACGCAACGCGTCCGTGATGTGGTCTCATGCTAAAGTACTTTGTAGTGATGTACAGTCGTGTTAATTTATCGATAATCGATATGATCCTCGTCATAACTCCTCATGGGGTCAGTCGAAGGACAAACGCAAGCCCATTTAACATAAAAAAAAAGATATTTGATTAAAAATAAAATGTGGCGGTGGCTTTTTATCACCAGAATAACACCAAGAGTATCACTCGTGCGTTGCCGACCCTGCAAGAATCTCTTCACACCCAAATGGGGTGCTGAAAAGGAGTTAAAAGGAGTATACTTTCTTGTTGTTCTAGTTGATGTGCCGGCAGCGTTTTATACCGGGACACTCCCAGCGTAGTACCTTCTAATGGAACTCTGGAGACCTCAGCCACCGCAGGAAGCAACCACCACATTAAAGTATTTTAGGTTTTTGAACCTTATAGTTTCTTTGTATACCGTGCAATACCTGGTCAACCAGGCACTCTTGTAGAGCGTCCACGCTATACGAACCGAGCATGAGCCGAGCCGCTCTTCGTTCGTCGCTCGCGATGTCAAGTGTGACCTAACCTACAGTACGAGCGCAATGCAAAACCCTGTGTTCATCAAAAATCTGACAATTGGCGGAGTGCAGTCGAGCGCGAGCCGAACACTCGTTCAAGGCTCGCAAGTCCGTCCGCGCTACGCGAATTGTCAGATTTTTGACAACGTGTACTCAGTTCGTGCCCAGTTCGCGTAACGTGGACGCTCCATTACATCTGCACTAATACTAAAGACAGAAGATTTGGATTTTTGTATTTTTGTTTGTAATGAATAAACTCAATATCTACTGGCCCAATTTTAAAATTTCTTTCACCAGGAGAAAGCTAATTGATCATAGAGTAACATAGACTATATTATATAAATTTCACCCGACACGAACAGCTAGTTATAAAATAAAACAAAAAACATCGATAACAACACTCACAACTTCCCCTCCCTATTTAATATAGCAAAGAGAATATCGCGATGAGTGAAGTGATCCCATGAATACAAAATACGGCACAATGCATTTTAACCTCCATGACGCACTCAAAGAGCCGCATCGTTCGCGTCGCCACAATTTACTTAAGAGGACTCAATTCGTCATACTTTTCATACAAAACCTCTGTACTTATTATGGCGTTGTTAAACATTTTTCGTTAGATGTTTTGAACAAATTAGTATCTTGTGCACTATATCTAGCCGTGTATCTAGACGTAATTTAAAAAAAGTGTCAAACAAATTCAGTCAAAGCCTCCGAAAAACAGCGTTTTTGCCTGAACTTTGGCCATATCTAATGTACCTATAAATTGTAAAAGTAAAGAAAACATTTAGATACCAGGCTTGCAAATGTATTGGAGATTCTAAATAACTAACTTTTTTTTAACAAACTTGTAAGATTTTTTCACAAGAAGTATACTCCTGGAACAAGTTTTATGAATGCGAAATCATGAATGACGATCTAGCGAAGCGGCCGCGAGTGATCAGCGGAATTTACCGACTGATAACCGACTGCTCTGATGCTGTCTCTCTATTTTCGCAGTCAAACATTATGTTGGATGAAACAACAAGCTTTTAGACTATGCTTGCGTTGAAGTTGCGCCGGCCACAGAGGGCCACCTTAACAATATTCGACATTTATACAAGATATTGTGCTCAGATTTTCCCTTTACATTTATGGTGAGATTGCTGACACAATTTTGCTGTGTATACACTTTTGAATGTCTATTTGTGTTTGTAAATTAAGATGTTTAGAGTAATATAATTAAAAATAATATATATTTTTAGGAAAAAGAGCACAGTTTGCCTGAAATGTCAACAAAATTCAAAATAACTATGGATTTATTCACGTACACAGGAACTTAGTTATAGATTCAATATATTAATATATTTTTTGAAAACTATATTTACTGTAAAATAAACTATATTTACTGTAAAATAAACTATATTTACTTTAAAATAAACTATATTTACTGTAACATAAACTAAATTTACTGTAAAATAAAAAAGACCAAAAAGTTTTGCAATAATGGGGCCAATTTTAAATAAAATACAAGATACAAAAATATGTTGTTGTACTTGAAAATAATCCATAGCCCATTTTTAGGGCTCAGAATCGAAATGGTATATTTCATATTATATTTCAACAACCACGAATAAATTTTGAAATTTGGAGTTTTAAATATTGCTTAGCAAATCTTATTGCAAATGAAAAGTTTTAAATATTTTCATTTATTTGCAAATATTGAAAATTAGGAGACCGACACTTCAAAGTAGCTTCAAGTTGGAATACGATATCATGTAAGAGATAGGTTAGACATTGATGTAAATATTACGGGAAAAAAATATAACAATGCTTTTAAATATACAGTTTTTAGCAAGCATAAAAATTTCTTTACTTAGTTAAGCAGCCCGGTTTTTTTACAACAGTTATGGCCCAAACCAAGAAATATTATGTCTTAGGCAAGTCGGAACCGTCAGTGCCCGAGTCAGATTAACATTTTTTTTTTTTTTTTTATGTCAATAGGTTGACAAGCAGGCAGACGGGCCTCCTGATGGTAAGTGGTCACCGCCGCCTATGAACATTTGCAATACCAGGGGGATTGCCGATGTGTTGCCGACCTTGTAGAGCTCTATTTACGCCTTTTTTGAAGAACCCCATATCGTAGCGCTGAGGGAAAACCGTAACGGGAAAACTTTACAATTTTAAAATTTTACACTCGCAGTTGGCCGGACTTTCAATGAAAAAATAACGGGGTCCAGCTCCTAGATTAGATTAGGATAAATAAAAATTACTCATTAGCCTAGAAACGCGAAATCGTAATATAAAAAATATATTAAGCAATAGTGAACCAAGAAGCAAAAGATAGTCCAAATGGGGATACATTCAGAAATATTTACGTTCACCGTCATTCATAGAGCGCACTTCATTTATCTTGCTTGCTCGCAATTCGGATGGATGGCGTTAGACCACAGTGAGCAATGTGGAAAATTTTATCTTAATTTAAACGTTGTTGGTTGAAGTTGGATTTATTTGTGGGTAAAGGGAATTTGGAGTTAGTGCTTAGATCCTTGCCGGTTATTTCAGTTGAAGACCGACTTTCGAGCTGGTTGTAACGTAAGTAGCTTTGATTTTCATAAGTGCTCTTCTAGGGTGTAAATTGAATATACAGCTTGTACTTTCTACAAAATTCAAAATCATTTATTCAAATAGATCTTCGCAGGCACTTATGAAAAGTCTGACTCTAATACTCTAATACCGGTTCGGAAGGTTGCATTTTCTGAGAAGAGCCGGCAATAAACTCAGCAATTACACTTTTCAAAACAAGCTTAGATTCATTACATAATATTTACATTCTAATCGCACTGACAACAATTGCGTGTCCCGGCGTGGCAGCAAAACTACAAAGTAGACTGAATCTATATTTAATAAGTAAATAAATAAATGGCAAACTTAAGCAGACCGGCCCCCACAAGCAGCACCTGTTCACAAGTATGACGCGTGTGGCAGCCATGGCCCTCCTCGCCATATTGGAGGGAAGTGAGCGACCCGTCACAGCGCTCGAGCAGGACTGAGCGGGCTAACATATTTTGGTAGGTAAAAGAAAATCGTGATGTATGTGTTAGATCATATTATGACTATTAATGTCGTATATTTTTCTTCAGAAAATACTCTTTATTATTGCCATACTACGCTATAAAAGCAAAAAAGAGGGTGGTAGATGCGAGTTTTTTTATCTAGCTAAATTATTTAAAAATCGTCTTTTGGAGCACACTGGAACTTAGGAAATATTATCAACTATCATAATATATTTTTTCCAAACTAAAAATATGTCATTTTCATTACATACAACTGAATCAAAGAAACGCATTTTTTCTAGTCTACGAACTCACAGCGCCATAAAGCAAATATTGCTTCAAATCAAATCCCAACGTATAAAAAATATGTTTTCATAATATTTACATAAAATACAACGCGTCTCCAAAAATATAAAATTACTTTACCCTAAATGGAGCCACATATACCATTAATGAACTGTATATTATATGATTTAATAAAAACATACATTACTTACTTATACAGTTGTCATTTTTGCTGGTCTTTTTGAAGTGTTTTATTAACCGTTACGTTCATAAGAGGCTTCCCATGGCCTCGGAATAATTGTGTTTTGAGTTACGAAATGGAATTATAACAGAAAAAATAAACATAAGAACAATATTTTTTGAATAAGACTTCATGATTTTCCATAATTATATGGAACATGGATCATCGATAAGTTTAGAACATCGATAAAGTAGTTTTTTTATCGATATCAAATGTCATTCTCATAGAGTTATGTCAGATTATATACATGAAAGTATCGATAATTTTATTTATCGATACTTTCATACTCGCAGCGCTATTTTTTTGTAAAACCAAATCGACAAAAATACTTGCATTCCTCGAGAGCGCGGGTGAAACTGCGGGGCGATATATACAAATAAAATATAAACACACGTCAGAATTTAATATTATAATCACTATAGTGGTTTAAGCCATGACGGTCGGCCATTAACTAACTAATAACACTTCACAAATTCAAGTATGAACGTATAAATTATACGCAAACGGAACCCTGCTAGGGTTACCACTTAGCTAGGTTAATCCGGAATAAGCTGAGTTTCTTTTGAGCCATAACCAGTTTTATACATTAAACAAAATTTTGTTTTTTTTTTGATGACGGGCCCGTTGGCGCTGTTGTTGAAGATTTTGGTTAAGATTCCACCTTCCACCGCAGGTCGTGGGTTCGATTCCCACACAGGACATGCATTTGTGTGCATGAACATATCTGTATGTCCTGAGTCTGGGTGTAATTATGTATATTAAGTATGTATTTACAAACAAAAAGTAGTATATGTTATCTGTTATCTGGTTGCCATAATACAAGCTCTGCTTAGTTTATGATCAGATGACCGTGTGTGAGGAATGTCCCAGGATTAATTAATTAATTTATTTATTTTACCACGCGAATAGACAATGACTGATTCACATCTTGCCACTTCCTGACCATAACCAATAAGGGGAATTACCTGAAGATTTCGCTTGAGCAAAAAACAACTTTTGTATTTTCATCAAAAGTTTGTTGATTTGATTGGTCATGGGTAATCTCCGAAATTACTAATACAATAATTAAAAACCATAAAGAATAGCTTTTATTTCTTACAGAAACATCCGGATATCCCACTTACACGGATAGCTGACAACCCTGGCATCCATACTCAACATTCCTTCCGCATATACTCAGTCGTCCTCCGTGTGGCGCGGCATTAATTTGTAGGATGAACGCTACACAACGTTTTTGCGTAGACATTCGTAGACTCGTAGCCGCCCGTAGCTTAGTACTCGAACCTCGTAGCACTGTCTACGAGTATTTTAGTCTAATATTAGTTATTTTGTAATCTACTTTTAAAGGTTAAGAGATCTTAAAGACATTTTAGAAGGTGCTGCTGGGACGTCAGACCAGGCTTCAGGAAATTCGTATCAATCATCCGTTTCAGCCGGTGGTGTACTAGCGGTTGTCCATATGGCTACGGAAACCGCTTACCATTAGGCGGCTCATATGCATGTTTACCGACTTCATGAGTTATAAAAAAGATGAGATATTTTTTTTATTTTAAAGATCTCTCTTTGATAAAACACACAGACTGGTGCCGATTCTGTTGTAAATCGCACTGAACTAATTTTAGTCACATCACGTCTCTTTCTTACAAACATTTTTGAAAAAGGATAGAACATATTTAGAGCTGTCAAATTAGTCTTTGCCGTCTTCATTTGCGGGTATTTAGACGTAACCGCGATAGATGGCGACTAAATTTATATTGAAAACAAGCATTGGACTAACTTGACAGGACTGAATGTCTTACATCCATTTCTTATGTTTTTTGTTAGAAAGAGACATAGTGAGACCAAATTAGTTTCATTGTGAATAACAGACATCACTTTACGTTTTACAATACCGCTATAACTTATAACTTAAAAACTTTCCACTAAAATTAATTACATTTCTGATGGAGAGCTAACAAGTAATTAGGTATATTGCCAGATATAGTCTAAAATGAGTTGTGTTTAATTAAAACTGGACAAGATGGCACCTTAAATAGACCTGCTTTGTTAATTAGATAGGTTTAAGTTTAAGGGAGAAGAATTGAAGAAACTAAAACTGATAGCTCGTTGCTAGTGACGTCTTTATGTACAAGGCTCGTTTTGACAATAGGGCGTCTCTTCTTATCGCAATATGTTTGTCTCTTTTTATCAAAACAAAGTTTAACTTCTTGAGCAAACTGCTCAGTAGGGTAATTTATATTTATGTAACCTTTCATACCGGTATTAGGGTAATAGAGTCAGACTTTTCATAAGTGCCTGCGAAGGTCTATTTGAATAAATGATTTTGAGTTTTGAATTCTTATTATTTTTAATTTATTTTAGATTAACACCCTTTGTCTACCACCCTTAAGTTGAAGGAATCCGACTCGCATTTGGCCGATTTTTTCTACTGGTAATACCGACCACACAAACTTTTGGAATGTATCCTCAAAAAGGAATTCATGCAGGGTTGGATTTCGTAGTATAATTATACTATTTGTACCATAATTTTGTGATGTGTAGTATGTAGTATCGTAATGCCATTATACTACGCGAAAATACCATAATTTTACCTTTAGGTCGATTGACTACTGTTATTGGTTGAAATAAATTAAAATGTATTACTTTAATTACGAAATAAAGTTGTAATAGTTGTTGTAGTTGTAGTAAATCGCTCTATTGACTCCTGATACTTTCATGCGATGCTGTGAATGAATGTAAATGTACCTAATGTGTATTAAATTTATTCCATCTGACGACATGCTATGTCGTGTCAATACCAAAGACGAAATTCCGATTGACGAATTGGCTGAAATAAACATCTACTTGACTAAATTTGGTTGATTTGTACAATAACAATAAAACTTAAATTTCCTTCCAAATGCATTTTTATTTAAATTCGTAACAAAATGAACGAAAAGCGAAACGTAGTATTATTTTCGACAAGTAGTATAATTTTATTTTCCATAGACAATAATTTTCTGGAGGTCTGAATCCAACCCTGAATTCATGTCAAAAATATTTAAAGCCAGCGAAATAAACCCCTTTGTCAGTCAATCGACAATTCATCATCATCATCATCATCAGCCTATAATGTCCCACTGCTGAGCACAGGCCTCCTTTCACAAATGAAGGTGAAAGGGAATGGGCAATACTCCACCACGCGTGCCCACTGCGGATCGGTGGAGGTAAGCTAGTGGTCAACCTACTGTTGGAATTTTTCAAGCCGCCTAGGAGGCATCCAACTAGCTTAACGACTATCACAATTAAGTGATAACCAGGACCAACGGCTTCACGTGCCCTCCGAAGCACGGAAACGCTCGATTTGAAATACCACTAGGCGGTCACCCATCCAGGTACCGACCACGACAGGCGTAGATTAACTTTGCCGATCGATTAAGAACGGCTAATCATGCTACACCACGAGCGCTTCATCGACAATTCGACACATACAAAACCGTGAAAAAAAACTTTTATTTATGATTTTTTGGGGAAAATAGCGTCATTTTGTAGAAAAATGCCGGTGAAATGGCACAGACATGCTAGCTATCCATCACGCGTCCCCGGGGACTTCCCAAAACTAATTTACTGTAGTTGTATTGTGTTGTTATATAGCAAATACTGGGTAGCTATACTCAGGTGTTTATTTTTGTTTTTTACTGTAAATGTTTGAATGGGATCACGTAATTTAATATTTAATTGGTGGTACAGTAGTACCCAATTAATATGGCTTACCAATGTACCTGCGCAGAAGAAACATTTTCAAAGCGCGGGAAACGCTATTGGTCGGCAGCTGCCGCCATGTTAGCGCGCGCCGTACGGAGGGGCGTGACTTGCGAGTGAGACGGAACTAACAGCTGCAGTGTATTATGAACCTTATAGTAGTGATCTAAGGTAGATTGTAAGTATTAAGCATTCTTTCGTTAATCTTCAGGGCCATACATTCTTTTCTGTGCGAATGAAAATTCACGACGCGCCATATAAGTTGGGTAATCTATATAAAATAGACACTGTTTAACTGACTACAAAAAATATGTTTATTGTCTATAGACTATAAAAAGTCTAACTCAAAATAAATTACTCAAAAATTCATACCAAATTGTTGCTTCCAAGTTTATTGAATTCAAATCATGACCAACGTATCACCGCTCAATGAGGGTCCATGGTGCCGATTCTGTTGTAAATCGCACTAAACTAATTTTAGTCACATCTCATCTCTTTCTTACGAACATTATTGAAAAAGGATAGAACATATTTAAAGCTGTCAAATTAATATTTGCCATCTTATTTTGCGAGTATTTAGGCGTACCCGCGATAGATGGCGACTAAATTTATATTGAAAACAAGCATTGGACTAATTTGACAGGACTAAATTTCTTACCTCCTTTTCTTATGTTCTTTGTTAGAAAGAGACATACTGACATTAAAATTAGTTTAGTTGTAAACAACAGAATCAGGGCCAGTATCTTTTCACGTCCCTTGCTAATATTATAATACAATTCACTCTTTAGCTATCTGTGCGCCTAGTACCAAAGAAGTCACGTGTAATGGATGTACCCTTTCCACACGTTGTATGATATATAAGTAATACAAATAATGTAAAAATAACTAGTCCGCTTCTGACTTCGAAACAGTATATAGGCGTAGGCAGTGCAAGCCTAATTTTAGAGACGATTTACATCGTAATCTTTTTTTAATTGAATAAATACTGGTTGGTATTAACACAAACTGTAAATGACACTAATATTGTAAACAAAAAGACATTGAAATGTAAAAGATTTTGCAAACATCATAGAACATTTTAAGGCGATGATAGCTCAGTGGTAGTGACGTCGGATACCGAGACGAAGGTCCCGGGTTCGAATCCTATAATGAGCTTGAGCTTTCGGTGAAGGAAAACATCGTGAGGAAACCATAGCACGGTGGTAGGGTACTTTGTAGTACTCACCTGGCTGGCTACCACCCTTAAGTTGAAAATCTGTCGCCAAGCACCTTTCGGTGTGTTCCGACAGCTGCACTTGAGAGCCAGTTCCTTCTAGGCTTTGTGTGCTTACCACCTTCGGCCGCATCATCACTTACCATGGTGAGATTGCGGTCAAAACTAGGCCTATAAAAAGTAAAAAAAAAAAAAAAAACATTTTAATATGAAGCAAAAAAATGTGCTCACTTGTAAAATTTTCCGCCTCCCAATTTTTTGTCTCACTTTTTCACGGTAAACAAGAAGGGAATGAACAAAACAGTCTATAACATAATAAGAAAGGAAAATAACGCAATCCATCATCAGGTTTTTAATGCTATTTTCTGAGTTATTTTCTTTTTATATTATATTATTAAAACTACTTTATTACGTGAAAGCTGAGGGCGCTTTAGCTGTATAATATTACGATATAAGGCCAAAGGGTAAGGTAATAGAGTAATAGAAGCCTTAATTTGTAAAGCGGTGTTTGTATAGGTACTTAGGATATAGTTTTGATGGATCTAAAAAACTACTTTCAATATTATAAACCTACCTTCTTTTTTAACTGACTTCAAAAAAAGGAGGATGTTCTCAATTAGGTTGGTTGTTTTTTTTCGATTTGGTTTTTTTTTTTGTTTGGAAGTGTATACGACTACGTCGCGTTTGGTCCCATAGTCATCAGGTCAGGGTTTGATTACTTTTTAGTGTACTTTGAAGTCGGTTAAAGTTGTTTTTAAAACAGTTTTATAACTACAAAGGCCCCGAGTAGACTAACTACTTTATTCAAGTTGTAGTGTAAAATCTTTTCCGAAAATACAATTAGTAAAAATTATCGTCATTATCTACGTAACCTATTAATCGGTATGAACCACTGTTTACATTTGCAATTACCAAAATACGCTTGATAGAAACTCATTGAAACATAGTTATATAATAGTCCCGCTGGACTCCCATAATTCAATTTCACAAACCACAGTGTCGATCAATCACTGCATCGTGTGTTCTTGACTTGGCCAATCAGAGCCCATGTGTCCTTGAATTAGCCAATCAGGGCGCATTGTCGATGGTCGGAAATTTGACGGAAAGCATACGATCCAACCGCGCGGGACAGCCAGTGATAATATATTTCTTGCTTGCTTATAGTTTCTGAATCGCAAAATGACGCTACAATAAAAAGTAATTTAAAAAAATTAAATCGACTTCCAAATACACTAAAAAGAATTAAATAACTCTAATCGGACACTGATTTGAAGTCAGCGAAATATGTTCAATGGAATACGTCGTGCTCTTTCGCTGACTTCAAATCAGTGTCAGATTAGAGTTATTTAATTCTTTTTAGTGTATTTCGAAGTCGATTTAATTTTTTTAAATTACTTTTTATTTTGTAATTTTAAGTTTTTCTTAAATGCATTAGAATTTGACCAAGATTTTGAGATGTTTTTCCTTTGACACCACACCCGTAGCTCGTATCAAGAAGCTAGTCCGTGACACATATTTATTTGTCCATATCTTGAAAACTACTGAATCATTTTTAGTTTTTTATGCACTAGAATTTGCCCAAAGTTTTGAGATGTTTTTCCTTTGATACCACAACCGTAGCTCGTATCAATAAGCCAGACCGTCACACAAATTCGTCCATATCTTGAAAACTACTGAACCGATTTCGATGAAACTTGCACTGTTCCCTCAGTTGAAGTAAGTTTAAACCAATAAAAAGAATGGTTACAATCCGATTAATATCTTCGGAGATATGCGTGGACAAACATACATACATACAAACATACATACATCCAAACACCTATGAAATTTTGTATATTTGTTTGGAAGCCCTAATAGATCATCATATGTGAATATATTGCAGTTCCAATAATATTACATACATACGTGTCGAATTGATAATCTCCTTTTTTTTTGAAGTCGATTAAAAAGAATCTCGTCTGCTTAATTCAAAGATTATTTCTGCATATAAAATACAATATCTCTCTCCCATTTATTTACTGGGCTATATGATAATTCACATAATGGCGGACGGGACCTTTCCCATTGTAGTAAGAATGTAAAAATAATTTCACAAAATGCACGACGCGTGTAATAAATTGGATTTATTATATAATTTATGGGGATTAACGGGGCAGCTGACGTTTTAGAAATCTGCACCCATTTTAGAAGGATTTGAACCATTTGAAGCCATTTATTTAAGGTTTATATCCAGATATTTATTTATATCAAAGTCCTATCTATATGAGAACAGAAACCTAAAAAATTAAAATTTCTTAATTTTATGGAAATTATTTTATGTTACTGTCTTCAAAATACAACCCTATTTTAAAATCCTTTTTTAGTGGATGCGTACGTTATAGGTATGCCTGTTAAAATCTTCAAGCTACTAAACGGTCTAGCTCCTACGTCTACGGTAGTAGAAAATTCTAAATCTATGGTTTAGCTATGAGAAAAGATAGATCGATAGATAGATAACATTTTTCGAAAGCATATTCGGTTTTAAATAATATTTGGGTAGCAATATGGACTTTTTACAAGCTTTTATTTAATTTGCAATGTTTGTATGTAGTAACTATGTTTGTTCGGGTGGAATCTTGCAGGTCGAATTTCACCCACTTCCAGTGGTCGGATTGACTTGATATTTGGTGTACATTAGTATATTGGATGACAATGCAAGTATAGTCAACAAAAAGTACAGTCACCAAAAAAAAGCTTGTATAAATTTTTTAAACAACATTCCATTTTTTTCAAAATATTTGAGTATCAAAATATATGTTATTAATACCTATATAGTACGATTATCTTCAGGATAGTAAATAAACTTTTATATCCTGCATGCAACAGTGTTACAGTTTGCAAAGTAATTTATCAACGTCAGAAACAAAATCGAAAGCTCGGTGGTCAATTAAAAAGACTGATGAATCAAAAAATGCTTTCCTAAACGATTTACAAAAGAAAATTCCGGTATGGATTAATAATCGACAACAAATCACAGCATGTTAGTGATGTGAGTTCGGGTTATTTATAAAATTGAGCTATTATACTACGTATAGAGAAGCTATCATAAGCAATGGCTTTGTCCCATTTTTTTAGAGTCAACTAAAGTTCTCTTTAGCGCTGAAACAATTATTAGTCGTCTAAGTAGACAGTTTAAACACGTAGCGCTATCAGAACATTTTTAGGAGCATTTTTCTCGCAAACACCGTGATTTTCACGACGCTTAAGCGTTTCCTTCATCGTTCTACAACAACAGTTTGAGAGAGGTAGAGCGTAGCGTATATTCGCTCAAAGAGCAGCTCGACTGGGGAAGTACCTCCACCTTACAGAATACCGCAGCCAAATAACTTTATTTTGTGTAAAGTTGTGTTCCTGCGCATGAGTAAGGTCGCCAGAGCTCATAGGGGAGGGGGGAATGGTCGGTAACATGTGAGCGATGCTTCGTGTGTTGCAAGCGTCCATATGGCTATGTTGACCGCTTACCTCAGGTGGGCCGTATGCTTGTTTACCGACTCAGTCACATAAAAAAAGAAAAAAAAAACAAGTGTGTCCGGATGGCCTCACTTGAACGGAACAGTTGTGATGTGTGGCGTCTTCTCTAGTAATAATAGCTCAATGATTTATAACGGGTTATTTACTGTTATTATGATATGTCTCTGTCACATATTTTAATATTTATATTCAGTTTATGCTTCACGGTTTAATCAACGTTTCCAATCGATTTAATGTTTACCCAGAACTAAAAGGTTTTATTTTTGTTATTCCGGGTTACTATTTATTGATGTACCAAGTTTTATCAAAATCCTCTTAGTGATTACGACGTGATTGATACACACAATATTACGTATTTAAAATCATATTGTGAATAATGAAATCCTATCCTAACTAATATTATAAATAACTATAACTAATGTAGGACTAATTGGAAACTTAGGTGGGTTGGGTGACTGTGTTAATAACTTACAACAATTTACTTCAATACTCTGAACCATTTATTTATCCTTCTTAACTCTGAATCAATGATATCTCTGAATACACAATGCGATGCACTCGCCACGACCGTCCGCCGCGCCGCGCGCCGTCTAAGAACCGAATCGGTCACACCCGCACGCAGTCTCGCTCACAAAACACACGTGAGAGGGTAGGCGAGATGTCCAGCCGCCAACAGCTTCACTCAAACATACTGTATGTATGTGACATACATCACATCGACAAAGCTATTCCTTACACTCCCTCCCTTTGTCGAATACATCATCAATACTTAAATTTTAATTGAACAAATTACTTTAACAATATAACCAAAGCGAGTAGCAAAGATAAGCTTACAACAATATATATAGAAGTAAAATGAACAATATAAATAAACAAACTGAAATTATATATATCAAAGATATGATGATAAATTATTGAAGGTTTGGCTTCAACTTCTTATTTTTCTTTCCTAGCATACGGTTTCATTGGTGATACTGTCCTGAAAGCATACAAAGACAAATAAAAATCTATACATGTTAAATCTTATCTCTGAATATTGAGTTTTGTAATTCATCTTAATTTCTTTTTCTTATTTTTCTCTGTTTTGGTAATTTTATCTCATCAGTCTTCAAATTCAAATTCATAAAGTATTTATTCAATTTAGGCCCTGATAAGACACTTATGAACATTAACGCAATGACTCTACACCGGTTCCAAATAACTGTAAATGAGAAGATTCCGGCAAGAAACTCGGCAAGACCTCTTGTCTTGTTTTATATTTAATTGAACCATTGCTTCCATAACTCTTTATTATCCTCTGTATTAATTGCTTCTTCAAATGTGATTGAGTCTTTTTGAATTCATGTTAATAAAATATGCCCTAATTCATCTTCTCTTATCTCTTCGACTTCTGAAACTCTGGTATACCGGGCAAAGCTTATATCTTCAATTGTCTTAGCTATACTTCCCGTAATTGGACCATCAGCTTTGTTTATTGGCATCTCTGAATTTTTCTGTTCATACTGTTTCTCTGAATGTATTTTATTTTCCTCTGAATTGTTTTTTTTTTTGTTATCTGCCTCTCTTTCTATGCCCAGATATACTTATATTTACCTCTGAATGATCTTTTTCTACTATTTCTTCACCTACTGTATATTCAGTTTTCTTATCTGATTCGCTTTCTTCTTCTACCACTGTAGATTGAGATTTTGAATATACATCTTTACACACTAATCTTTCTATGAATCTTACATGTCTTAATTCAATTTTTTTTTTCGTGCTAGAATGCCATATCTTATATCATGTGGATGTATGCCCTACTAATTAGGTTGCGATACATTGCTAAACTTTGTTTCAACAAAAGGTAGTTTTATGTAGGCGATACAACCAAACCATCTTATTTACTCTAAATGACATCTTGCTTTTGGTGAGAATTTTAATATAGGGACTTCATAATTAAATGATTTATGTGGGGTTATATTATAAGTATGAACAGCTGCAGCTAATTCCCACATACTTGGTGGTAAACCTGAATCACACATATACGCTCTCATCGTTCTCTGAATAGATTTATTGAATCTTTTGGCTGTACCAGTAAGTTCAGGAGTATAGCGTGGACCGCTATCTGACTCTATTTTTCTCTTTGCATAATCTTTGTAAGTTTCCACCTGTAAACTCAGTACCTCTATCTGACATCTGTCTGTACCTAATAAATTTCGAGTAGAACTGAAATAGCTTACGAACGCTTCACTTCGTCTTTAGATTTTAAGCAGTATAGGTACATTGGCATATTATAGATAATAATCACCTACAAGAACAATTATGTGCTTCTTTTGACCAGGCCATGAAAAGTGTTTAATTGGCCCTATCACATCTGAATAAATTATTTGAAGTGACCTCTCTGTTCTACTTCTATTTTGTTTTAGTGGAAGTTTTCCATTTTTGACACATCTAGCATGGCTTCACTCTGAGTGGCTTTTGAAAACTTTTTTTTTTTTTATTTAATTATTTTTGTTTTGTTTTTAGGTTATTTTAGGGTTTTTAAGGTAATAGGTTCTCTTAACACTCTGAACTGAATTTATATGAGCTGAGATCTTCCAAACTCTCCCTCCCAATCGCAGACCCTACATCTCTTACATATGTTTCAACAGACTCAGAAGTCTCTCCCTCCGATTCTGACATTTCGTTGTCTTTATTGGTTTGCGATTGTTCGGAAGATTCATCGTCAATTGCTAAACACACAGAGCAAATATAATTATCTAATAGAATAATATATAATTTAAGTATTTATTTATTAATATCGTATTATAGGTATCTTTGAACTTCAAATATAACTATCCAATTAGGTTTTTCATAAACCCCTTCAAATATAGTATTAATTATCATTCCCTTTATTATAAACTCTGAATATTTTGTAATTTAAATATGTACAAAACTCTGCATCTACTATTTTACGTAACGACAATAGGTATTCTGATATATCTTTTACCACAATCATAATTTTTAGTTTAATATGATATCCATCTAATTTATCATTTCTAAGCAAACGATTACCTCTACCATCTATAACAACATCAGCAAATTCATTTTTATTTGCGCTAATAACTCCACTGTCAGATTTTTTAAAATAACTTATAATTACTTTTATGAATAATTTGACTTATAGATCCTGAGTCAGCATTAAACTCTAAATGCTTTTAATTATTTAAACTATTATCAAAATGTCTCTTCTTACCCTCTGGCTCTTCATACTCATCATAATATCCATCACATCCCTTGTAGCTCTCGTGCTCAGTTAATCCTTTATTATAGTCAGCTCTTCTATCTGTTGACTGAACTGTTGATCCTCGATTGCCTCCTCTACACCTGGGATTGCCTGTGAAGTTGCCTCTCGAGCTGCCTCTGAGGTTGCCTCTGAAGTTGCCTCTGGAACTGCCTCTAAAGTTGCCTCGGAATTTGCCTATGAATTAGAATCTAAAAAGTTTAATCTAAAGTTGCATCTGAACTTGCCTCTGAACTTGCCTCGGATATTGACACTTTTTCCTCTGAATTTACTCGAGTTGAACTGACTTCTCCTTTCCTGCTATCTCTTAATTTCTTTAAAATGTCCATGGGTTCAGTTAAACCTAAGATTTTCTTATGATGACTTATGATATTCTTAATCTATAAGACTAACATAATTATACCCTTTACCAAGTTCTTTCTCAACATAATCTCGGTCTCTGAAAGTCCAGTTGATGCCGGTTGGTTTGAGTCAATCAGATCAAGTAACATCCAATTTTTAAATTTTGTGTTCAACAGTCTAACAAAACTTGACTTAAGACAAACAGACACCTGTCTGTTTGTATTGCCTCTGAATTTTTGGACTTATCTTGTTTAAGTTGCTACAACCTAATCCCTGTTGAGATTGCATGTTTGCTCTTTATTCTGGTATCTGCAAACCTTTAGATTTCTCAAATTCAAGCATATGCGTTTGACATTTGTACAGCTTATCAACTCAATCCAAAACAAATCATTTATTTCAAATATACCTTCGCAGGCACATATGAATAGTCTGACTCTAATACTCTTAATACTGATTTGGAAGGTTGCATCTGCTGAGAAGTGCCGGCAATAACTCAGTAATTACTCTTTTCAAAACAAGCTAAGATTTATTACATAATATTTTATTATTACATTATAATCACACAGACAACATTTACGTGCCTCGATGGCAAACTACAAATTAGACTGAATCGATACTTATTAAGTAAATAGCAAACTCAAGCAGACCAGCCCCCTCAAGCAGCACCTGTTCACAAGTATGGCGCATGTGGCAGCCATTAGCCTCATCGCTATATTGGAGAAAAGAGGACGAACTACATCCTTAACCAAGACCCCAGTCGTCCAATCTTTCGATATTTCACGTGATTCAAATATCTTAACAAGATCATTTAGACTGGAAATAGTAGCCTACAAATCCTCTAAACCTTTTTGAGGATTGGGTGTGTTGTTAGTCACTGTGGTATACTCTGAATTATCTTTTGTGGTCCCACTCATAACCTCTGAAGTACTCTGAACCTCCTTTAGTTGTGGTTGTTGCTGTGAAGTAACATATTCAACAATTACCTGGGTTTACTCCTCTTAAACATTTTCAGATCTGAACTCTTACACTCTTTATACAAAAGTTTCTAATCTTGACAAGATGTAAACTTTTAACCTCTTAACATAATCACAGCACTCTGAATTTTCAGTCAAATATAGATGGATTATAAAGCAAAATATTCTTATTTTGTTTGATGGGATCAGAATGATTAACCTCCTCACCAACTCTGACTCTCATGTACTCTGCATACCCTTCGCTCAGATTGTCGGTAGTTCCATTTTGAGCGCTTGTACTAGCCATCTGTTCCAGAATTGTGAAACATTCTAAATTAGTTGCTTTTATTGTTATATTTATGTATTATTATTTTTAGGTAAATTTATAAGAAATTTCTCCCAAAACAATCAACTCTTACTTGTTTCTCTCTTTTAACCTCTTGATTTTTAATACAATACCAGGTAATCTCTATTTTTCAACTAATCAAGTAATGTTTCTTGCTCCTGAACTAAAGCACCGAACCACAAGTTACTTTAGCTCGAAGCGAGAAATCAGATTCTCTCACCGAGCACACTACGCATGCACACCACTCGCCGATGTTCAACTCCACGCGTTACCATGAAAGTTGGTCGGTTTTGGGTTGCGCAAGCACACACGTAGGTCCCGAATGAGGTCCTCCAATCTCCCTAATCAATAATCAGGCTCCACTGAACACAAGCTTCACCTGAACATTGATCCTGGTATTTAATGAATTTGCTCGTGATTAATTTTGAGTAGAATTTATGCAATGAACGAAAAACCCCACAGAGCCAGTAATCCAGTATCTGACCGCAAGGCAAGCCAGAACGGGACACCAAACTCATGCGAAGAATCTCTATTCACTCGTAGCAGTAAATTCAAGAAACATATTCAAGTATTGAGCCAAATTCAATATTCGACTGAATTTCTCTTCCTCTCATTCCCTCTTAATAGTTAAGTTATACTCTGAATATTAATTTAATAATTTATATTTTCCTCTGAAGTATACTCTGGATATATATTTTATTGTTTAAATGTAGTTTTTTTATTTATTTTTTCTTTTTTACCAAAAATATTAAAGTACCTTCCGATGAAATTATGTTCTCAGTGTTAAAATCGATCGTCTTAATGAATTTATTAATAATGAGATAAGAGAAACCTTCTGTATCAACCACAACGTAATTTACAACTTAATATTAATCTCTTTATTATATAGCCTCTTCGCTATATGATACCTTTACTGTAAACTCTTCACTTTTGTTACGACAAATACATCTATCTAATTAAAGCACGGCAGTAAATGAAAATCCCTTTTTACATCTACACAAGAGAGTAATATATAGCATGCATGGGACCAAGGGCATTTAACAAATTACGTACCGGCCCGGGATATTTGTGAAAGCCGCCTAAACTCCCTCCGTTTAGTGCGAACGCAAGTCACTTGCTAGCACGCTAGACAACGACGTGTGCTGCCCAACGTGTTGAGTCAAGGAGCCAACACGAGTGCTGAAACCACCACGACTCACTTGTACACAAGGTGTACAAGCTTGCCCCGAAACCAACGATACGCGACCACCCCGAGAGAAATAGACAGATAGCACGCTAACCTCGCATACACGAGCGCTAGGCCTTACACTCACGCACACTCAGCCAGCGGCCACTGCCCAAAAACCCACAGCGAACACGCACCGACAAGCCTCGCCTGGCCGCTTCATGCACACTATCGCTGCCCGGCTAACCAAACTCCCGTATTATTTTACACTCTTGTTTCCGTTCTCTAACTTTCGACTAATGCAATTTTATTAATTTTCTCAGTTTTTTTTTTACACACACCTTCATTAGACTCTTAATTTTTTTTTTTTTTTTCGGACAGGACAACACTTTACTTTACTTACTCTGACACACTCTTTACTTACTCTTAATATTCTTTGTGACGAATGTTATTGTACACGGCGTGGTTCCAACCTGAACTATGCAATAACGCCGTCCTCTGAATCCAAATCACAAAGCACTTAATTTTTATTACACACAGTCACCCGAGTATTCCGTAGATCTCAACCACGCGCTGCTGCCATGTAGGACTAATTGGAAACTTAGGTGGGTTGGGTGACTGTGTTAATAACTTACAACAATTTACTTCAATACTCTGAACCATTTATTTATCCTTCTTAACTCTGAATCAATGATATCTCTGAATACATAATGCGATGCACTCGCCACGACCGTCCGCCGCGCCGCGCGCCGTCTAAGAACCGAATCGGTCACACCCGCACGCAGTCTCGCTCACAAAACACACGTGAGAGGGTAGGCGAGATGTCCAGCCGCCAACAGCTCCACTCAAACATACTGTATGTATGTGACATACATCACATCGACAAAGCTATTCCTTACAACTAATATTATAAATGCGAAAGTAACTCTGTCTGTCTGTTTGTTACGCTTTCCCGCTTAAAACCGCTGAACCGATCGCGATGAAATTTGCCATGCATATAGCCTATGGTATGGAGAAGGACATAGGCTACTTTTTATCCCGGGAACGCGGGTGAAACCGCGCGGGTCAGCTAGTTTACAATACAGCATTATTATTCTAATGTATAAATTACTTATGCCATTTCACTTATTTCCCGAAACAAATTAATTTAGCGTCCATCTCCAAACTCCTTTAAAAACGTTTAAAATAACAGTGACAGAGTAACAGGTATGAATACTAACCTAATACCGCTCATCCATGTTCCTGACTCGCACTAATCCTTTAGGCTTGGGAAAACATGTTTACAATTCTCTGGTCGTGATGGATCACCCACCCTTTGGCCGCCCAATCGTCTGACACCCCTTTGCTCTATTTGTAGATTTTAATTCACTGGATGTGTCAAATTAAATCAGAAATTATTTTAATCGGTCTAACTTTTCAATGGCTGTATATCTGGCGTTACAGTTTTTATATAAACTTATCAGAGGAATAAATAACTTATTATGCGTGGTTTGTCTAGCAGCTTTAAGGTGGGTAATGACTGATGTTATACGGGGTGTACGCCGCCCGTGTGTTAAAATCTGTGTAACACGCTCGTTTCGAACTCTTAGCTAGCCCGTGCTCCAGATTCGTTGCCACTCGTAGTCAAGATGTCGGACGAGGAAGTTGTGTTGGGATGTTTGATTTTACTAAATTATTGTTTAATCTGGTGGTTTCTCTTTATCCCACTCCGTGTTTTAAGTAACAAATAATGAAAACAATAAACTAAAGGTCTGAAGTACCTAGAATCGACACTTGAGCCACGTGCCGACTTGCCACCGCGACGTAACTGACTGAAGCGTGTAAATTATGCGCGTATTACTTTAAGAATTACGCGGTGTAATATTCAAAGGTTTTTTTTTTTATAAACATTTATTAAACCCAACCATCACCAAAATTACAAAATTCAACATCGCCAAATTGCTAATGCAGTTTGTAGGCGTAACGCTCTTGACACATATATGACCTAAACATATATCAGCATGTCCTTGCAACACAATCACTACAATGATATGATCACATACATAAGCATTTGCCAAAACACCTGCAGCGGGGTGGAGCACTTGCAGCGAGCAACGAGTTTTGCAGCGAGCAGCGAGAACGCGTTGCGAGCGCCTTGTTTCCCCGTACTGACTGCACGAACGTTCGCTGTGTAACACGTAACATTACGCCCCGTAACGCCAGTCAGTACCCGCCTTTAGGTGATTAAGGTACTTGGGGGCTAAAAAGGAAGCTAAAGCAATATTGCTACGGAATTAATTTTTTCGATTTCTTGACAAATCCTACGTAATTCCAATACTTTTTGTTAAAATAGTTACTCATTCATTCAATTCATTAAAAGACTCGGAATTGATGAATTATTAAGTTCTGCTGTAAATTAGAAAAAATGAATTGCGTTAGCAATATTGCTTAGCTTCCTTTTTAGGGGCCTTATACACGTTATATATTACTCCACCACAGGTTTGTAACTCAAACTGAAATGACTCCGGCAAGAAAATAAGCAAGGTATTTATAATGGTCCCTAGTACATTCTTACTACAGGTGCATCTGATCCCAACCAAGCAGAGGTCGAGAATATGTACAATTAATAGTTATTTACAAACAAATCCAGAAAAGCTAGAAAGGTTCATACATTTGACCCTAAGGCAGGGCAAACGGAGGAGCGAAAAGCTAGATTCTATATAAAGATTAGATTAGTCACACACTCGCTCAAATAAACATACAAATCATATTGTATTAACAGACTTATTAATATTCAAGTACGCACAAAAAATAAATCACGTTATAAAAAGCATAATAAAACATAAGATAGTAGAGCTATCTACAAGTTCATTTCAACGATAAGTTACATTTAAAAAGCATAACAATTAAATTGCCTGTCATATCTAGTGATAATTTATGTATATCAATGACAACGTCACTCGGGATCGCACGGGCTTTTGATAAATGTGCGTTCGCGTTATTTACTTTTTCATTTCATGTATTTTTTAAATTCTTTCATGGAATTGGTAATTTATACAAGTCAAGTCGTTAATGTGTTTACATACTATTTGTATATTGTAGTTATTAATGAATATGAATTCAGTCATTTTTAATGTCAGAAATTCACCTGATGTTACGTTTTTATGCCACAGTTGGCAAACAAGCATTCGGCCCGCCTGATGTTAAGTAATTACTAAACTTAAAACGGTTTTTTTATGAAATGTGGTCGAATTTTGATCAATGGGTGACCAAAAGTACTCACAAAAACTTGGTTAAATAAAAAGCGTAATGATTTCATCCATATTTTTGATAGTGTTAGATATATGTATTCGATATTTATTCATATTGGTTGGATTATATTATTGTGGTAGAAGGATTGAGTGATGTGGCAACACTGACCATAACACAAATAGCAAAGCTTATAAAAGTGAGGGTATTTGTATTTGTAAGAGTTAATTTCTCACAAGCCGCAGATTACTATATTAGTTGTCACAAGCTCACAAACTCTCGAGCTAGACACAGCTCAGTGCGATAATTATTTTACCCGGTTCTGTAACTTATTATAATTTAAGACTAAGATTGTGTAGTGAAGTGACTATCTAATTAATTGTAATATTATAACAATAAACCTATATCGAGGCCCATGAGGAGTTTGTTGCGTCGCTTCTTCTCCTCATACGAGAGTATGAGGAGAAGAAGCGACGCAACTAACTTTTTTCGAAGCGATTGTATTACGTTGTTTCATTGCCTGCACTACGCCCACCGAATCCTGGTACCACAGAACTTTAATCATGGTGATCGTATTACTTGGCAGTCGTTGACGCTATTAATAGAGATAGCCTATGGTATATGGAGAAGGAAATAGGCTACTTTTTATCCCGGGCACGCAGGTGAAACCGCGGGGGACAACTAGAATATTTATGAAAAAACCGGCCAAGTGCGAGTCGGACTCGCACACGGAGGGTTCCGTGTAATATTAACTAACTCTGCTATGAAAAAAAAAACGCAATGAATTGAATGAAAGGTAAATTGCGGTTTACGATTTATGACGTATTAAAAAAAACTACTTACTAGATCTCGTTCAAACCAATTTTCATTCAAAGTTTACATGGTAATGTACATCATATATTTTTTTTAGTTTTATCATCCTCTTATTTTAGAAGTTACAGGGGGGACACACATTTTACCACCATTTTTTTAAAGTGTCTCTTGCGCAAATTATATGAAGAACCTCAATATCATTTTTGAAGACCTATCGATAGATATCCCAAACGTATGGGTTTGATGAAGAAAAAAATTTTTAAGTTTCAGTTCTAAGTACCCCCTATTGTTTTTTTTTTTCTATTTTTGTGTTAAAATCTTAATGCGGTTCACAGATTACATCTACTTACCAAGTTTCAACAGTATAGTTCTTTTAGATTCGGAAAAAAGTGTCTGTGACATACGGACGGACAGAAAGACAGACATGACGAATCTATAAGGGTTCCGTTTTTTGCCATTTGGCTACGGAACCCTAAAAATGATTGAAAGAAAACTTGTTCGCGTTAGTTTCTTTTTAGAATAAGTAACTTTTTTTTAAAAGGTAAAAACGTTTTCATCAACAAAAAAACATCTCAAGTACATATAGAACTCCTTAAATAAACACTTCACTTGATTAAGTGACCACTTAACGTTTTTGCTCATACACTTTATACTAAAGGCTCTCAGAATGGTGTGAGTAGAGAGAAAAGTCAAGAGAATTGTCACCATTACGAAGTCATAATGAAAACAAAAAGTTTTATGACAGTTTTATCAAATAAATGGAAGTCAATACAAAGTTATTTGAATGACATAAACAGCGATGTAAAAGAATAATTCTTACAAAAATAAGATGCGATATTTTGACATAATTATAGGCCGATTTTAATGGCTGCAGGCTTACCAACAAGAGCTGCCAGCCCCCGAATTCTCTTAAACAGGGAGTCGTGATGTTAGCAGATTAAAAGGCAATGCTTACTCTTCTATCTAGTCTTTTGCATCTTCCATTATATGACTATGCCGACAACATAATGAATTATTATTGAAGTCTTTAACAGTAGGGGAAGGTTTCATTAATGCAAATAACTTGTTCAACATACTTGTTCGTAAAGTGACTTTTATTGCACCGATTTTAGTTTCATAATGTAGCTTATTACGCACTAGTGCTTTTTACTGTACATTACCGCACAGTTTTATGATAGTTATAATCCCGATTATGTTAAGTTTGTACCTCACTGCAAGTGATATGAGTGTAGACGAAGCATTCTTAAATTAAACGGGTAAAATAGATTGAAAGCGCTCCCTGTCAAAAAAAAATTATGATTTGCTTCCAACTTGATATCAATACTCCTTAGTGCTTTTGATTTAAGTATTGCATTGCACCAAACTTTTATGTGAGTTGCAACTTTTTTCAAATAAAATCGGATTGAGTTTTTAAACATTTTTGTCTGTCTGTTCCGTTTCATAGTTCATTAAATACTTTTATTATTGAAAAATAATTAGCGTTCCGCCCAAAAAAAATACAAACCTTACGCGGGTGAAACCGCGGGGGTCTGCTAGTATTTAAATATAATCACCCCTCCACCCGACCATATCGACCAACCAAGCTCATCCAACCTTAACACTCCACAAAGTACAGATTGAACAAGTAACAAGCTACAGCTTTAGTATAAAGAAAACACTCTATATTATTGCCTTACAACTTATAAACTTTAGTTTCGAAGTTGTTCATTTAACGGAATTAGATGAAATGTTGTCGTCCTGTTGGTAATTAAGTTTCTTTTGTCGAGTGTACTTTTGTTGCGAAAGACTTCGGCTGGGGTCACTTGATGAGCGGGTAAGTAATCTTGTTAGGTATAAAAATAATATTTTTATTACGTATTGATTATAGATTTCATGAGAGCCGGATTACAAACATTGATGTTAGGTTTGATGATAAAAATTTTTGACTCAGGCCTCTCGCGATGAATATTCTTCTAAAATATACGCCACGTTTTTCGGCAAATGTCAAATGCCATATTGATGTAAAAGACGCGACAATAGTTTATTTTATTATTTAATAAAATACAAATGTTTTAATTTATGAAAATAAAAATGAAAACGCATCGTCACTCTGTAAGTTCCCGCCAAAAAGTCCTCTTGAGGAACCCAAATGCTTTTACTAAAATAAAAGTAGCCTAAGTTAATCGGCTATCTGCCAGTGAACATTCCGTCAAAATCTATCTTGCTGTTTCGGAGATTAGCCGGAACAAACAGACAAACAAAAAATTGGATTTTTATATAAAACCGTTCTGCCATTACGGCATAATTGAGTATTAAGCATCTACTCAACTTTCGCATTTATAATATCAATAAATAAATGATCGAAATGTTTCATCCACTAATTTCATTTTTGATTAAAGTAAATGCATTGCAGTTGACAATAAGATTGGCAAAACTTTTGTGGGAGATCTGGATCTTCTCAGTTGAAGACTGACTTCCAAACTCCAGCTTTAACCTTCATACCAAGGCTTAAATTGAATAAATGGTTTTGACTTAGACTTTGATTAGAAATATAGGCGATGATAGCTCAGTGGTAGAGACGTCGGATACCGTGACGAAGGTCCCGGGTTCGAATCCTACAATCAGCTTGAGATTTCGGTGAAGGAAAACATCGTGAGGAAACCATAGCACAGTGGTAGGGTACTTTGTAGTACCCGCCTGGCTAGCTACCACCCCCAAGTTGAAAATCTGTCGCCAAGCACTTTTCGGTGTTTTCCGATAGCTGCACTTGAGAGCCAGTTCCTTCTAGGCTTTGTGTGCTTACCACCTTCGGCCGCATCATCACTTATCATGGTGAGATTGCGGTCAAACACAGGCCTATAAACAGTAAAATAATAAAATAGTCAACAATCAATAAAATTCCAAATCGCTTCCCTCTCCGCTCATACTAACACCGCAGCTCTACGTCTATCAGCCTAATCTTGAGCAAAACTTGGTCGTGTAAGATGTTTATCCGAAACTAAGATTATGTAAGTAATCAAGAACAATAAAACAATTGGCCGAATCCTAGAGTTTCTGCTTTATTGTAATATTAATAATGAAATATTACGTTCAATTCGAACTGAAGAGAGCCAGGGGCTCTACCGCGTAACTTTGGTGGTAATCGTAACGAACACCATTAATTATTTCATCCAATGACGCGCACGCGGTACGACGTGACGATGACCATCCGCGGGCCCTGATTGGATGAAATTTATTAATGGTGTTCGTTACGATTACCACCATACACACACATACAGATACGCAATAGCCCGGCAGTTCCTTATTGGCTCCATGTGTTTACCATCATCACCCACTACAAGATAATGTTCAAAAGTATTCAAAACCCTCTCAAAAGTGTGATTCTTTTATAGGATCTGCCCATAGACTTAGGATTTCACTACGTTAAGCAGACGTCCATAGCATGGAAAAGAAATATGATACCCTTATGACACTGTATGAGAGAGAAAGAGATGCATACACAATTTTGACGCGAGTATCAACCCATGTCTACCCGTGCTTATGTTGATTTCGTATTTTACTGAAAATACTGCTAAATACAATATGAAAAACTGCTACAATATCATTAGAATACGAAAAAATTCGCCACCATCCACAACCTTATAATAGCTCAGGTGGTATATCGGGCGATCCCGAAACCAAAAGACCCCAGTTTGAGTCCAGATGATTATGATTATTTTTACCCGACTGACCCGGAAGGAGGGTTATGTTTTTCGAGTGTTTGTATGTATGTTTGTATTTAAGTATGTAATGTATGTATGTCTATTTCTTTGGCACGCTCTACAGCCTAAACGGCTTGATGGATTTAAACATATGAGGTGTCGTTAGATTCGTCTTAACTGTGGGACTGTCATAGGGTATATTATTTTTATATGGCGTCTACGAATACAACTGCAATACCTTATTCCAGTTTTATTCAAAATTCTATAGATTAAAGAGCTTGTTTTGCTCTTTTCACTTATTTTTTGTTTTACGCAGTGGAGTTTTTTGTTTTTCCTTTTTTTTCAAGTTCCTTCTTTTGTGTGAAAATCTATTATTAAATACCTAAAAAAAAGGAGCAAAGCTCGGTCACCCAGGTAGATTTAATGATCAAATAAATAAAGTCACCTTGCTGTCATTGTCAAACAATGTGGCGGTATTTACGTGTCCATTTTATCAATATACTAGCTGTCCCCCGCGGTTTCACCTGCGTTCCCGGGATGAAAAGTAGCCTATGTCCTTCTCCATACTATAGACTATCTGCATGCCAAACATGATGATCAGTTGAGTAGTTAGAGCGTGAACAAATAAACAAACTCACTTTCGCTATTACGCAGTCAAAAAGCGTTTTGCAAGTAAAAGGGGTAAGTTTCACTTCCCCAAAAAATCGCAGAATATAACAACAAAGTGAAGGAAAACCATTTGGATATCACATTTCAATTCAATAATACGCAGATTACCGCCGATGCTCGTGGATGCCGTGCAGATCTAACCAAATAATATCCTGCTATATACTGTATCCTGTTACTACCTGTTGTACTCGATTGTTGTGAACACGAATGTAAGTCACTTGTGAGTTTTTGTAACTATATGAGTAGCTATTTTTATGTAATTTCTATATTTCTTTAAAGCGTCAAAGTTACTATTAAATCTTATATTTTTCCTATTAATTTACAGTAACCGCAGTGTCACTTGCGCTAGCAATGAGCCCATAGGCTTCCCTACCTCCCTCAATCTCCTCGGTCTATCCAAAGCTTTCTTTCGTTTACAAACAAAAAAATACTTTCAGCATTATGCTATTCAGTATAGATTATATAAAACTAACTTCCCATCCCTCAGTTGAAATAAATAAATATTCTGAGACATTCCTCATACACGGTTATCTGATCCCAAACTAAGCAGACCTTATACTATGGAAACCAGATAACTGATATACTACTTATACTAGGTACATTATGTTTGTAAATACATACTTAATATACATAATTACACCCAGACTCAGGACATACAGACAGGTGCATGCACACAAATGCATGTGCTGTGTGGGAATCGAAACCACGACCTGCGGCGCGATAGGTAGAATCGCTAACTATAATTTTATTTGATTTGTTATTCTATCATTTCTCATTTTAAAGCTAATATTTCTCACACATACGCTATTAGAAAACGACCGCGTTAGCTTCTGTGATGATCTTTAACCATCAATTAGTCACATTTTCATTCGACTCAATTATAAATTCCCTCACAACAACTAGTGAGTTTCTGAGCGACTCAATATCTCAATCTAGAACCTGTAGTTATACCAATTGTGTGTTACGAGGTGCTCACTCTGATCGGATATTGGTTATGCAAATTGTCGGTGTTAGGCTTTGACAGGTGGTAGAAATGGCCAAATAGTTCCCAAATTACGTGAAAAGAAACAAAAGGGGCAGATTATTGTCTATAATTTGAGAACGGATGCAAACCTGGTGACAACATTAAAAAATACCTTTGACTCTACCACAGACATAAATCTAATTAGATACCGCAAGTCCCTCCATCCGTATGAAAACAAGTCACAAGATTGATTTAGTAAGAATGGTATTAGATTTTTAACGTGTAAAAAAAGCCAAACATAGTCAGATTGTCAAAAAAATATTTAAAAAATGTAACCTTGCTGAGTTTCTTGCCGGATTCTTCTCAGTTGAAGGCCGTGTTCCGAATAAATGGCTTTGCCTTTGACTTAACGTGAAAATGAAGCTATCCTATTTGTCGACTAAACATATCCCTCGCTACACATCTCTGATGCAAAATGCAGCCTTATGCGAGTTCCCTGTCCGCGCGAAACAGTTTCAAAGGAAGAGCATTGTGCCCCATTTTTGCACAGATGTTGTCATGCGAAATACATACACTCGCGTCATCTATTTAGAAGTATATCTGTGGACTCTACTAATATTATTAACTAAAAATTATAATTATTTAAGAGAGGTAGAGCGTAGCGTTTATTCGCTCAAAGAGCAGCTCGACTGGCGAAGTACCTCCACCTTACAGAATACCGCAGTCAAATAACTCCAAATTGTATTTCTGTGTCGCCAGTGCTCATTGGAGAGGGGGGAAAGGTCCGTGTGTTGTAAGGGTCCATATGGCTAAAGGTAACTTTACAGAAGGTAAGTGATGGCCAATGAATATTAGCGATGGCACAGGGATTGATAATTACGCGGAGGGTATACCATAAATGAATTTGATTCAGAAATAAAATAAAAACTTTTTTTACTGTGTACCATGGTGATGATGTGGCCGAGATTCTTGTCTAAATCAAAATCAAAATCAAAAAGTCATTTATTCAGTTTAGGCCCTAGTAAGGCACTTATGAACGTTATATTGGTACATACAGTTGAATTTACCACCGGTTTGATGCATTAAACTACTGCTGCAATTCAACTATAAACCACAAAACATCAGCACACCATCTCAGTAATTCAAAAAAAAACCACCCAACACAAGAACGTCTTACTCAACGTCTAGCATTCACGATCGCCACTTAAGATCACTCGGCAACCCTGAGCACAAACACAGTGACTGCCAGCGCTAAGTGTCACACTCAATCGTAATCGAGTGTCGGTAGTAAGGGGTTGTCGATACCTTTATGTCTATTGAATATATCGTGTGAAAACTTGGATAAAAATTTGGCGACACCACAAGACACGACACGGCAACGGCAGCCGTCCACGACATCAGTGGATGCATATTTCTATGAGATTGTTCTGCACGCTGTCTCACTGGGCCGGCACATGATGGCGACATGTCGGCAGCAAGTCTCCCACTGGTGTCGTGCGAGTGGACGCGGCGCACGCGCCCCCGCGGCTCTCATTATTACCGCATCGTGTCGTTCCAATGAAGAAACAAGCTACCGGAGTCGCCCGACATCTCGCCGACGGCAACGACATGTCGTGTCGTGTCGCCCCAATGAAGAAGAAAAATACTTCATGTCTTTAAAACTGAAAACTATTTTACAAAAAACTTAAACCTACTTCAAAGTACACTAAGAAGTAATCAAATCCTGATCTGATGATAATAGGACCAAACGGGACGTATACCCTTCCAAACAAAAAAAAGAATTTTCCAAATCGGTTTATAAATGACGAAGTTATGAGGTAACAAAAATAAAAATATATATACTACCCAATAGAGAAACTCCTCCTTGTTTTGAAGTCTGTTAAAAATACTTGAATGTATGCTTCTAATACTAATTATTACTTCGTAAATAAGGGATACTGAAAGCCACGTGACTTATGAATATCTAAGTGGAGGAAGACCGAAAAAGAGATGGATGGATTGTGTGACGGATGATATGGGTAATAAGAAAGGAGTTAATGCTGTATGAGGGATAGAAGAGTCTAATGGAAGAAGCGTACATATTGCGCCGACCACAAATTATTAGGCATGTAGATGATGATGATGGGGAAGGGACTCATGTAACGTAATGGCGTGATAGTACTCCTGGTAGTATTGCCCGGGGTTTGACAGACGGATAGATAACAACGTAATCCTATAACAGTTATATTGAGGTATGAAAACAGCCATTTTGGTCTCACGCATCCCTACCACCAAATTCCAAAATAAATATATTCTTTTTCATCTAGCAACAATATTGATACTTTGACAATAGCAATCTCTTAACAAAGCTACGAGCCGGATATTGGTTTATGCAAATAGTCAATGTAACACGTTGACAGCGGGAAATCGTCACTTCATCTTCGTCTTACCTCCCCTACGTGAGTCAGGTGCTAAATTTTATAAGTTACGCTGTTGGTTTCGAGTAGAATTTTACGTGGTTTAATAAGTTTTTGTATTATATCAAAGAGTTGGTGAAAATTAAGAACCCTTACTCATAAAACTATCAATGTGGTAAATAATACGTGAAGAAAAAAATTATGCACCATTTTTAAGCATTTTGCACGCACAAAAGAGTGTGAGTTTTGACTTTGTTAAACTTATAATGGAGAAGCGAGTGCAGTATTTAAAATGTATGGTGTAAAATAATATTATGATAATAAATTACGGTCTATCCGTTAAATTAGTATATCCCGTTGGTTCTCGCGAGGGACGCGCGTCCTTTTATAACAATTGATATCATTATTATATTTTTAACCGCGAGCCAAGCGAATATACAAGATAAAAGAGACAGATCGAAACGTGACAAAAATAAGTATAGATAATTTGTATCTGTACTAATGAAACGTATAATTTTGTGGGTTATTTCTTTCTATTCACGTCAAAATTGCTCACGGAACAAGTCACAATGTCTATAACATACAGTTTTCTAGTTTTAATACGCGGTCGTAAATATTTTCATTAAAATGGGAAATCAACAAAGTAATCGGGGACGCTATGGGCTCTTTCTCATTAGTCAATAACCTACGTACAAGATTTTGCGTATCTAAATAAAAATGCATTACATCAAAAGCAATAATTAAAATCCTTACAACTATATAATCTATTCCAGATAATAATGAAAGTATTTCAATCAATCTTCAACAAAGGATCCCTGACAAAAGCCACCCCCCCTCCCATTGTTCAAACGATATCGTCTAAATGACCCCACGATCAGAAAATGTATTTAAATTTAAACTCCCATTGTTAAAGATCCCAAACAGTGTTTGGATTGTTTGGATAGCTGGATAGCATTGGAAATGTTTCTATGTTTGGAATTTAAAATATTTGGAATGGATACTGTTTGGGTCAATAGATCTATCGATGAATAGAGCAACCTGTATATGGAATTTCTGTAGCCAAATGGCAAAAATCGTCAAGTCTGTCTGTCTGTCTGTCCGTCCGTATGTCACAGCCACTTTTTTCCGAAACTATAAGAACTATACTGTTGAAACTTGGTAAGTAGATGTATTCTGTGAACCGCATTAAAATTTCCACACAAAAATAGGATAAAAACAATAAATGGGGGTTCCCCATACTTAGAACTGAAACTCAAATTTTGTTTTTTCATCAAACCCTATCTATCTATGTATGGTCTTCAAAAAAGATATTGAGGTTTCTAATATCATTTTTTTCTAGACTGAATAGTTTGCGCGAGAGACCGTTCCAAAGTGGTAAAATGAGTGTCCTCCCATCTGTAACTTCTAAAATAAGAGAATGATAAAACTAAAAAAATATATGATGTACATTACCATGCAAACTTCCACCGAAAATTGGTTTGAACGAGATCTAGTAAGTAGTTTTTTTAATACGTCATAAATCGTAAACCGCAATTTACCTTTCATTCAATCAACTCAAATAAAAAATATTGAAACTATAGTTACGAATTAACAACAGCAAATAAAAAAAAACATAAAATCCTTAAAATCTATATAAATGAAAAGAAATAAACTAAATGAAAAAATCGTTGTCAGAGGGCAACGTTCCCAAATATAAGAAAACTTGCTGCTACGGAACCTTTCATGGGCGAGTCTGACTCGCAATTGGCCGCTTTTGTATTTATTTATTAATTCTACAAAAAAATAATTATGGTGTGGCTGTAGGAGGTCAAAGCAATGGGGGACAGCTAGTCTCTAAATAGTATAAATCAAAGTTGCTATTGCTGTCCGTTTTTAGTGTGCTTAGTTCACATCAAACATCAAACATCTTCCGCAAAAACTTATGTATATAATATATTAGCTGTCCCCCGCGGTTTCACCCGCGTTCCAGGGATAAAACGGAGCCAATGACCTTATCCATAGCATAGGCTATCTGCGTGCCAATTTTCATTGAGATCGGGGCGTGAAAGCGTTACATACAAAATCTTAATCGCATTTATAATATTAGTAAGGAAGAAGCCGGGGCGATTCACTAGTATTATATAAAATACTCGTCTGTTTCAAATAATACATCGAAGCTTCCCGATTCAATATAAAGATAGCAAATTTTTATAGCAAACGCGAATGTCAGTTTTATAACAAACTGTTGAAAAACTTATAGATTGTTGAGAATTTCCTTTACCAGAAACTTTAGACGAAAGCATTTCCAGTTTCTTTGTTGAAGACAAAAAACACTGATTTGTAGACAAATACATTGTTTCACTGTGGGGAAACTTTCTCTATATTGACAAATTGTTATTCTTTGTTTAATATATTGTTAGAATATTGTTTCCGTAAACAAAAAGGTTTTTATACGATTTGAGGATAAGAATGACCTTGTTCTTATATGCCTGTGAGAATGACTTACTTTGACTTATGATCCTGCGTTCCCTAGATGGGGCAGAGGGCGACCAAAGAAACTCTCCATCCCGATCGTTCTTGAGTTGATCTCCCTCCAAGACTTCCCGATCTTCTTCGCTTCGTCAAGCACAGTGCGTCGCCAGGTTTGTTTGGGACGGCCACGCTTTCGCTTCCACTGGGGATTCCAGTCCAATGTCTGCTTGGGTATATGGTTGGGATCCTTTCGGAGTGTGTGGCCAATCCAGTTTCATTTGCGACGCTTGATCTGTTGGTCAATCGGGGTTTCGTGGCAGCGTTCTCGCAAATCTATGTTCGAAATTTTCTCAGGCCAGTGGACAACGAGAATTTGGCGAAGCCACCGGTTAAACAAAAATCTGGAGCTGGCGCAAGATGGCCTTGGTTATACCATACTCATTTCGTACCCGTACAGATTTCACGTTGGAGCTTAACTCTTCGGGTCAGCTTCCGAGACTACCATACGGGGCGCAGCTGCGCGAAAGTTGCTCGGGCCTTGGCAACCCGAGAAGAGATGTCATCTTCAGTTCCTCCTGATTCTGACACGACACTACCAAGGTAAGTGAATTTGTAGACGCGTTCCACTACCTCTGTGCCTATCAGTAACGGTTTAATGTTCTTCACTCCAGATCGCATCTCTTGGGTCCTCCGGATTTTGATTTCGTCAGCCCACATCCTTCTGTCCTTGCGTGTACTGCGATAGATTTTTCTGGCGGTACTGCTTGTGTGTTTGTAAAGCTCTCTTCTGCCATCAATTAAGCCTCTAGTATTTTGTGACAACCAGTCATCACGTGTGCGAGATTTGTGTCCCAGAGCGATGGAACTGGCCACAGTGTAAACCACTTTTATCTCTTTTCACTCTTCGTCTATAGATTCAGCGGCTGTATTAAGTCCAGAAAAAAGTATAGAGTTACATAATTGTTAGATTTGTAACAAGAAGAGAGGTAGAGCATAGCGTTTATTCGCTCAAAGAGCAGTTCGATCGGGGAAAGTACCTCCACCTTACAAAGTGAGTGATGACCTTTAAACCGCAGGAAATAACTACACGTGTCCTGAAAATATACCCGTATCCTGTCTTAAATGATAGACAGTATATTATAGCCCAAAACCCAACCAATTATATAACACGTGTAAACTTACAATAACACCACCGCATTTATATCTTTAACCCCTAAGTTATAAGAGCGAAATTAGATTGAGTCGTGCGACGAGAAAAGGAAAAATTCAAATATGTAGGAACACTTTTAAGATGGTATCCTACACCATAAAAAATGATTTATACATACTTAGTGTTGTTTATGAGATAAAAAATACTAAAACATTCTAATAAACAATTTTATTGACTAAATATACTGGAATTTCCGACAATACGCTGTATGGGGTCTATTAGGGTTGTGCTATATTTTCATATATAAAAGTTAGATGTTTATTTAATCTTATGTAATAATAATTGATAGTGTGGCTTTAGGTATATCTTTTTTATACTACTTAGGTAGCAAACATGCATACAGCCCGCCTGATGGTAAGCGGTTTCCGTAGCCTATGGACGCTTGCTGCACCAGGGGTATCACTCACGCGTTGCCGACCCTGCAGAAATCTCTTCACAACCTTTTTGAAGAAGGTAGCCGCAGGCCAAACAAGTATAGATCGATAAATTATAGGGCAATAATTTAAACTTTTTTGTTCGACTAAATCGACAAACAAACTGCTGCATCACCCACGCGTTACCTACCGATCCTTCCATCAGCACCAATGAGCTCCGGAAACCTTACACGTAGGAACACAACATTGTAATTTGGCTGAGGTATTCTGTAAAGTGGAGGTACTTCCCTAGTCGAGCTGCTCTTTGAGAAAAAATGCTATGTTAAACCAAAACACTATGTGCCAACAGAACTAAAAGATGAGACAATACATATGTCATCTGTTGGTAAAACAGTACCGCCCTCTGACACGCTTGTATATTATGGAATCTGATGAGTAAGGTACCTGAAGGAGTTATTTTTTCAATGCTCAGCAAGTATATTCATGGGCAAATGTAGCTTGATGGTGCCGATTCTGCTGTAAATCGCACTAAACTTATCTCTTTCTTACAAACATTATTGAAAAAGGATAGAACATATTTAAAGCGGTCAAATTAGTCTTTGCTGTTTTCATTTGCAGATATTTAGACGTGATAGATGGCGACAAAATGCACGTTGAAAACAAGCATTGGACTAATTTGACAGGACTCAATTTCTTAGATCCTTTTCTTGTGTTCTTTGTTGAAAAGAGAAATAGTGATGCTTTTAGTTTAGTTGTAGACAACAGATTCAGCACCAATAAAGGAATTATTATCAATAAATTTTCCGGTTAAAATATCTCCAGCAAAATTTTCTCGCTTCATCAGATTTCTTTAAAAGTTATCCTGTATTGAATGTTACGTGCAGAAATAGTTTATAAAACTGTGACATGTTAGAAAATTTTAACTTGGAAACGGTCCAAGTAACGAGTTTTGAAATGAACAGAGTTAATAACTATGGTTAAGTTTAACGAGACGGTTAAAATATTCAGTTACGTTAGTAACTTCATGTGATTTTGGCATGGGGCAAGAATGGGTTGGTTTATTTTTCGACGTTAATCTATGAGGCTTTCTTGTGGAGAGGCTCCTACATACCTCATCTTTTTTGTGCTTAACTTTGACCATTCCTTGCAGAAAAGATATTATGAGGCCGAGGATTGAGCTTGCTGTCCAAGAAAATGCATATTTAGTCCAAGCTTGGAGGGTGTAAAATTCTATACTATTTGCAGCAAAAGTGAATCTGTCAGCTTATTTTATTCATATTCACGGTGACAGTTTGTGTTGCGGTTTGGTAGAGTGGTAGCTTGGACCACGAAAATTAATATAGGATAATAATTTTTATCTCGGCATCTAGGTTGGCACTACTGGGGATAAAATACAAACTTGTAGGTAAATATTTATATACCCAACTGATAAGACGCGTCGTGAATCTTCGTTCGCACAGAAAAGAAAGTATGGCCCCGAAGATTAACGAAAGAATGCTTAAAACTTACAATCAACCTTAGATCACTACTATAAGGTTCATAATACACTGCAGCTGTTAATTTCGTCTCACTCGCAAGTCACACCCCTCCGCACGGCGCGCGCTAACATGGCGGCAGCTGCCGACCAATAGCAATTCTCGCGCTTTGAAAATGTATCTTCTGCGCAGGTACATCGGTAAGCCATATCAGTTGGGTACTACTGTACTGCGGTACCATTCTGGAGCTTGACAGATGGACAACAAAGTGATCCTATAAAGGTTCCGTGATCTTGATCTTAATAGCCTCACTTCTTAAATAATGCTAATTACACTAATTATAAATACATAGAAAATACCTCTACGGGGATATATACTAGGAATCATTGATTTCTATAAAGCTTTCATCCCGGAACGATCCGGTCAAAGTGTACCAATTACGTACGCAAGTAAACTGGGGATTCGAGCTGGCGTGTTGCCAATATTCCCCCTCCAGTCCTGCAATACTTACTAAATATGTCAATGGGTTTTTGTACACTATTTATTTCTATCAGAGTTCCGGGTAGCAATGATAGCTTCGTCAATATGTTTCTATGTATAATATATTTTTTTTTTTTTACTATTTATAGGCCTGTATTTGACCGCAATCTCACCATGGTAAGTGATGACGCGGCCGAAGGTGGTAAGCACACAAAGCCTAGAAGGAACTGGCTCTCAAGTGCAGTTGTAGGAACACACCGAAAGGTGCTTGGCGACAGATTTTCAACTTGAGGGTGGTAGCCAGCCAGGCGGGTACTACAAAGTACCCTACCACCGTGCTATGGTTTCCTCACGATGTTTTCCTTCACCGAAAGCTCAAGCTCATTGTAGGATTCGAACCCGGGACCTTCGTCTCGGTATCCGACGTCACTACCACTGAGCTATCATCGCCTTATAAATGTTCTGGGACACTCTTCACACACGGTCATCTGATCCCACACTAAGCAGAGCTTGTACTATGAAAAGTGATATACTACATATTATAACACTTTTTTGTATACACATACTTAATATAGAGAATTATACCCAGATACTAGAGATAGATGAAAATTGGCGGTGGGTTATCCCGGAGGTCCGGGTACAGGAGAGCATAGTTTTGAATCCAATTAACAAAAACTTATACTTTAGAAAAATATAGCCAATACAGTCAGATTGTCCAAAAAATATTTAAAAAATATAACCTTACTGAGTTTCTTGCCTGTTCTTCTCAGTTGAAGGCCGACTTACGAACCGGCGGTAACTTCAGTAGCTTTGACCTTCATAAGTGCCCTACTAGGGCCTAAATTCATAAATGGCTTTGACTTTGTAGGTCCGAATATCTACATAACATGACCCACTCTTAGACTTTTTCACAAGCAATTTTATAACTTATATTTTCGCATTAATGAATCCAATCTTATTTATTTTACACATTCATATTCCAAAAACAAACATACGGAATACTGTCAATTTTTAAATCTGACTTAGCCAACTTTATTATTTAGCTTTTATTTCGAAGTATTCCCATTTGCGCACCTATTTTTTGAGCACCGATTTTTTGAGCACCGATCCTATTCCCTTTTGAGCACCGATTCATATTTTGGATCGGTGCTCAAATGGGAACAAAATTTTAATTCGAAAACATTCCCTTTTGAGCACCGATAGATTTGTAACTTCTAGTGTTGTGGTGTTTTAATAAAACGTATCGATAAAAATCATCAGTTTTATTATAAAAAGTAAATGGGAATACTTCTTTTTTTCCCCCAATTTATCTAGACAGTATAATTCATTTGTTTTCTATTCGATGTTTTATTGCACTATTTGCTGCATAGTTCTAGATTCAGACTGTAATGTGTTTTAGCCAATAGCAAAATGTGCTTGTTTATTTCAGTGGTTGAAAACCGGTTATTTTTTGTTTGCATTAATCGGTTTTATTGTTATATCATTTGAAATGATTGGTTTAATAAGGTGAATGATGCGAAAATATAAGTTATAAAATTGCTTGTGAAGAAGTCAAAGAGTGGGTCATGTTATGGAGATATTCGTACCTACAAAGTCAAAGCCATTTATTCAATTTGGACCCTAGTAGGGCACTTATGAAGGTCAAAGCTACTGAAGTTACCACCAGTTCGTAAGTCGGCCTTCAACTGACAAGAACAGGCAAGAAACTCGTCAAGGTTATATTTTTTAAATATTTTTTGACACTGACTTTATTGTCTATTTTTTTCCAAAATATATGTTTTTGTTTTACAAAGTAAAAAGCCAACAACATACAAAATAAATAAAAAATAATAAATAACCTAAACAAGTTCAATTATGTAGGTAATCTACTGGATTTAATACAATGTACACTTGTGCAGAGTGAAGCTACTTTCAGACATCTTTATCTTCAATATAATGGGCTACCTTGTAATAACCTCAATTTATTTTATTCTTCTTGTACTATGTAAGAACAATAAGAAAAAATATAGCGCGGGAAACCGCTATTTGTCGGCGGCTGCCGCCATGTTAGCGCGCGCCGTGCGGAGGAGCGTGACTTGCGAGTGAGATGGAACTAACAGCTGTAGTGTATTATGAACCTTATAGTAGTGATCTAAGGTTGATTGTAAGTTTTAAGCATTCTTTCGTTAATCTTCGGGGCCATTCTTTCTTTTCTGTGCGAACGAAGATTCACCGCCATATCAGTTGGGTACTACTGTACAAAAAATACTATACACTTTAAAATATCTCTATGTCAAACCGCACCTCAAACACAAATACCTTGTTCCTTCAATACATTTCAAAAACCTACCTCAAACATATCGTCCACACAAAAGCGTCAAAAGATTTGCAACAAATTGTAATTTCGAACTCCTTTTCAAAGGAAATCTCTTCTAATGCATAAAAGCTTTTCAAAAGCTCCATACGTCGAACTTCACAATGTTAGTGTAACGGTCAATGGTAACATCGAGCTACGAATGTCTGTCACGTACTTATTTCTTACAAATCGGCCATCCACCTGTCGATAGTAGTGCTTCTGGTGTGTTTACATGCGTTTAGTTTGTAGGGCGAGTGATTTAGTTTAGTTGATAGTGAATTTATATGTAATATTTATGGAAAGTTGTGGTGAAATGTGTGAAGACAATTGTAATATTTTATAAAAATACCTACATAAATATTTTAAAGTTGGCTCATGACGATATGGTTAAGAGTCTTAAGGTCACCACTCACTATGCGTATTATAAAATTTACTTTAACACATATGATTTAAAGACGTCACATGGATGGCAAGTTTTTGCCGAGGCGTAGCCATGCTGTCATACTGAGTGAAGACCTTTAGGTTTTAATTTTAAACGGTAGATGTTTAGAGAATGCTTATTCTCTAAACATCTACCGTATTGAAAATATCAATCTCAGGCGCTTGCCTGATATTGATATTTTCAAGTACAAAACTCGACGTTCTACTAATAAAAGTACCATTTATATTTTGTCGCATAATATGTGCAAAGCTTTAAAGATTTATTTATATTACGTCATAAAAAGTTCTCAGACCGGTTAAGGACTCTCAGACTCGGACAAAGTTAAAGTCCGACTATTCGTAAGTTCTAGCGAAGTTCACTTTGTATAAAATATTTTTTATTCTGACAACACTTCGAATCTCTAGTCTCCCTTTCCCCAAAATTCCCAAATAAACAATAAAAATGTACACCATCAAACACATTCACAACAAAATCAATTTAAAGTATCCACACAAGCAAGTAAACTCTCCGATACCAAACGCACTATCCCTTACAATTTAAGTAGCATCCACTATCGCTCCCAGAGGGCCTCACTCCGACCCTCTCACTAACAACGCCCTTAGAATACAGAGAGGGCTAATTTTTGTAACCTTTCAACACATTACACCCTAGCAGACCATTATACAGTCCCTTACCGAATAAAGAGTTTGAAGACTGGAGCCAGCTTTATTGGTTAAGGAAACATACGTGTGAATAGCTTCTAGGTCATATAAAGGTGTTTTGGCCCCTTATTGTTAAGGATAGGTGATATCTGGTAATTTTGGTATTGGTGATGAAAACATAAAGTATTGTTTAATTTTTTAATTTTAAATAAAATTATGCAACATATTTTTTATGATTGAGTACAGTAGTACCCAACTGATATGGCTTACCGATGTACCTACGTAGAAGATACATTTTCAAAGCGCGGGAAATGCTATTGGTCGGCAACTGCCGCCATGTTAGCGCGCGCCGTGCGGAGGGGCGTGACTTGCGAGTGAGACGGAACTAACAGCTGCAGTGTATTATGAGCCGTACATTATTATCTAAGCTTGATTTGTTTCGTTAATCTTCGGGGCCATACTTTCTTTTCTGTGCGAACGAAGATTCACGACGCGCCATATTAGTTGGGTACTACTGTAAGTATCTTTAGTATGAATATTTCTTTTTTTAGATTTCTCTGTTGGTTCCAGTCGCGCCATTCAAGCAGTTTTTAATATATGGCGCTGGCTGTTTAATTTTATTTTTAATTGGAACGAATGTATAATTCAACCTTTTCTTTATGATTTTCTTTTGTTTTTTTTCTTATCTTTTTCACTTTGTTCTTGAGACTGTCCGCTATAAAATCATATCGCCAAACACCACCTACACACAGATAAACATACAGTAACACAACTTCACAACATTACACTACATTTTAACAACGGTGTAAGTGCAGTGCTAACGTCTCCGCTTCGTGGGTAAGTGGTAGAGTATAAGTCCAAAATTTTTCCATCGATTCCCGCGAGATCAGCGCAAATCAACGGTTACAGGATGAATCCTGTGCCCGGCGTGAATAGGCATATTTTCGAAACCTATGTTGGGTTAGTCATGCTGAACAACTTTTACTATAGGATCAACACTGAATACTAAAAAAAAATATTTTACTTTTCATACATTATGATCGAGTAAGGTTGACATTTACTATGGAAAGTAAATTTTTTTTTGAGTTTTCACTGTTGGTGACATAGTAAAAGTTGTTCAGCATGACTAACCCAACATAGGTTTCGAAAATATGCCATCTCGAAATCTCCACCTGTTATAGTAGTAAAATATACTACTAGCTAGACAGACGGACAGATGAACGGACCTTCCTTTCTTCCTTTTTACCTTTTTGGTTCGTAACCCTAAACAGGCGAAAGTATGTGTTTTTGTTTGATTCTTAAATACTCTGTAGTGACTGAATAGATTTTGATGTAATTTGGCACATAGCTAGATTATACCTGGTAATAAAATATATATCACACTAGCTGTCCGCCGCGGTTTCACCCGCGTTCCCGGGATAAAAAGCCTATAATACTCGGAGATAATGTAGCTTCCTATTAGTGAAAGAATTTTTGGAATCCGACTGGTAGTTCCGGAGATTAGACCGTTTAAACATACAAAAAAAAAACTCTTTCGCTTTATTATATTAGTATAGATTTTATCCCGGAAAAAAAAATCAAAATCATTTATTCATATAGACTTTCGCAGACACTTATGAAAAGTCTGACTCTAATACTCTAATGCCGGTTCGGAAGGTTGCATTTACTGAGAAGAGCCGGCTATAAACTCGGCAATTACTCTTATCAAAACAAACTATATCTCGAGAACAAAAGAAAAACCCAGAGCGCAAGTCCTGTTATAATTCAAAATACATAAACGCAACATTAAAAAAAAAATGTAACGATTTAACGGTACAATAACATTTTAATGGGATTTCAATAAACCTTAATTGATAAACATTTACAATTCCGTGGTAAAATTGGTTAACTGCAGTCAAATGTGATCTCATTTCATTAATAGGCCTCAGCAGGCCTCTATAGCCAATCCTACATGTCAATATTGTTTTGTTGAACTTAATTACTCACTGAAACCGTACAATAAATTGTTTGTTTGTTGACATTGTTTAAAAAACATACAACACAAATGTGTGTGCTTTTTTATTAAATCGGTAAGCAACCACCTGATGGTAAGTGGTTACTATAGCTGTATGGATGCTTGCAACACCCGGGGTACCGACGCGTTACCAACCCTTCTTCATACCCCACGCAGGAATACAATAGTGAGTTATTTGGCTGCGGTATTCTGTAAGGTGGAGGTACCTTCTTCTCCAGTAGAGCTGCTCTATCAACCAGAACGCCTCTACCTCTCTCTTCATTAGCGACAGCTTGAAATAAACGACGTACAAAACCAAATATAATTTGTTCCTAAAAAATCCATGCTTTTTCTTATAAAATCTGTTCTACACATTATAAGAAGAATTAATAACCATTTTTTTGTATTATATTTAACTAGCTGTCGCGCACGGTTTCACCTGCATTCCCGAGGGATCGTATGATTTCCCGGCATAAAAAGTATTATATGTATTAATCCAGAACATATTCTATCTGTGTGCCAAATTTCATCCAAATCCGTTCAGTAGTTTTTGCGTGAAAGAGTAACAAACACATCCATATACTCACAATCTTTCGCATTTATAATATTAGTAGGATTCTAAAATTCGCTGGCTTAACAGAGTTAAAGTGAAATAGATTTTATTTAGATGCTACTTTGGAATTTAACTTTATCGAGAAAATTTTCTATCAAACGTGTTCTCGTTCCATTAGGATACTCAACTAAGACCTCATAAATCTTATAATAAAATCTCGTATTACCAAACCTTGTAAGATATACATACATGTAAAGGAACACAATTTTTTTTTCCAAGATTGCACCTAAAAATCGCTTCGGAATCGAGTGAACTCGCGGGGTAAAACGTACCTACTAAATAACATACATACGAAGTGTATGTAATAAATAATTAACTAATTACATCGAATGTCATTTTAATCATTAGTTAAATTAAATATTTACATATGCGTCACATGTTTTATCGCCAATGCAGTAATGGAATTCACATTAACATATTAATAGAATGGGTTTATGTAAAAATATTATTAATATTTAATGGGATATCATAATTCTGTTGGGTGATAATGATAATACATAATGGACAATTATCATTTTAAAATACAATAATTTGTTATTATTATACAAATAAAATAGAATGACCATAAAGTGTATTTTTTACTGTGTATGGGCACGATACAAATAAATATACTGTGGTATAGGCCTTCGGCATGTGTTTAACTGCAATCTCACCATGGTAAGTGACGACGTGGCCGAAGATGGTCAGCACACAAATCGTAGAAGGAACTAGCTCTCAAGTGCAGCTGTCGGAACACACCATGTAGGAAAGAAAGAAGCGGAGGTGCCGCAAGGCAAAATCTCTTTAGAAAGAAGCGTCGCCAAAATGCGGGTGAGAGGGGGACGAGGTAGGGCGATGACTCCTCCCCATGATGGAAAACCTGCCCATTATTTGTAAATCCATCTAACGGTTAATGGAATTATTACAGTGTAACTGAACTAGCTATTTGTCATGTTAGTTCGTCTACTCGCCACTATGGCGTAACATAGCATGAAACTTTGTTCCAGAACATACTATGTGCGTTAGTATGGCGGGACCACATTATTTATTATTACCCAACTGCGGGCGAAAGCCTACAGGTGGGTAATGGCCCTGATTCTGTTGTTCACAACTAAACTAATTTTAATATCACTATGTCTCTTTCTAACAAAGAACATAAAAAATTTAGTCCTGTCAAATTAGTCCAATGCTTGTTTTCAATATAATTTTAGTCGTCATCTATCGCGGTTACGCCTAAATACACGCAAAATACGACGGCAAAGATTAATTTGACAATTTAAAATAATATGTTCTATCCTTTTTCAATCATGTTCGTAAGAAAGAGATGAGATGTGACTAAAATTAGTTTAGTGCGATTTACAACAGAATAGGCACCAATGTGTTCCTTGTATGGAGTATCGGGTCTATAGGGTAGGTAGGTAGGTAGGGTAATTAGGTAGGTAGACAGTAAATCAAAAAGATGTTAAAATCAAAATGGCAAAAAACGGAACCCTTATAGATTCATCATGTCTGTCTGTCCGTGTGTCACAGTCACTTTTTCCGAATCTGTAAGAACTATACCTATACTGTTGAAACTATACTGTTGAAACTTGGTAAGTAGATGTATTCTGTGAACCGCATTAAGATTTTCATACAAAAATAGAAAAAAAACAATAAATTTTAGGGGTTCCCCATACTTAGAACAGAAACACAAAAAATTTTTTTTCATCAAACCCATACGTGTGATGTATCTATTGATAGGTCTTCAAAAATAATATTGAGGTTCCTAATATATTTTTTTTCTAAACTGAATAGTTTGTGCGAGAGACCCTGTAACTTCTAAAATAAGAGAATGATAAAACTAAAAAAAATATATGATGTAAACATTACCATGCAAACTTCCACCGAAAATTGGTTTGAATGAGATCTATAGTAGATTTCAAATAAGATGAGTTCGGTGACACATGGTATTTTATTAGATTTCTCAATGGTTAATGTTCATTTCGATATAATAAAGGAATACTATGATAGATCGAGGTTTCATGAAATATTGTGAGTACTATTTCAGAGTAATCAAATGGAATTTCACTAGATATTGGAAAAAACCCTTGACCTTGACGACTCATCCTATGTGAAATAGAGTATAGTAAGTAGTTTCTTTTTGATACGTCATAAATCGTAAACCGCAATTTACCTTTCATTCAATATTTTTGGCGTTTTTTTTTTCCTTAGCAAAGTTGTATATTACACGGAACCCCCCGTGTGCGAGTCCGACTCGCCCTTGGCCGGTTTTTTTTTGTTTTATAGAAATAATTTTCATCGAAATTAAGTGAACATATTTTTGAATACTTTGTTGGTGTCCAGTTCGGTTTCTTTATTATACGTATCCATGCATTTCTAATATCCTGTATTAACAGGGAATCTAAAATGATGACAAAAAATAAGTTACCATTAAGAAAAAAATTACACGAAGATAATAAATTCGATAAAATAGTGTCTTGCTGGTATGGTGCACACATTTTTATTTAATCATTTAGTACTACTACTTACCGACAGATGGTGCCTTTTTATTATTTTAAATTCTTCTTGTTTTATGTATCAAGGTATGTAATTTGTCTATGAAATAAATTATAGGAAGCAAAATAAACTTAAGCAAGCTATTTGAGGCGAAATTGGTCACAATAATGTGCACTGATAATGATAAAAAGACGATATTGATATGAAGTGGTTAGAATGCATATATTCGACAACAGATGTCTCTAGCTGCAATCTGGCGAAAAACGAGAAAACGTGATTTAAAATGAAAATAAAAATTTTAGGGACTTATACGTAAAATGTTATGCCATCAATATGTTTCAGTTTTGATCCTGAACAATTTTTGCATCCAACAACAGCGCACTTCATTATTAAAGCAAAATAACATCGCACCCGAACGGGATGCCGATTCATACGAAACTAAGGTTTTTGGTCCCGCCCACTGTGACGTCATGACCTAATTGATGGCGCGTGACCTAATTGCCTTGCGGCATCTCCGCTTCTTTCTTTCCTCCATGGAACACACCGATAGGTGCTTGGCGACAGATTTTCAACTTGATGGTATTCCAGCTATTTTATATTGAAATACTGACAATATCTGCAAGGTGTATTGACACAAATAAAGTTTGGCCAACGTAAGTATAGCATTTTGTAGAATTTCAAACAATCTGCTTCTTTTTAACATAGGTACTTCAAAATAGCACCTTTTAATTGCTATTTTTATGCGTTTTGTGAAATAAATAGTAGTATTTTATGCATTTAATAAATCAAGTCAACAATGACAGCACAATATCTAAATCTAGAGCTAATTATGAAAAATATTTGAAATGGTATAAAAATACAAAAGACATTTACAAAGGACGAAAGTTAGTTCAAACTTATACTGGATAAAATTATATCTAAATATATTTTTTATCATTTCATATTTACTTAGTAAAACATATGGAAATGTTATTAAAACAATATTAAGCATTAAAATTTAAATAATGTTACAAGACCAATAAATAAATAACCTTCAAGTTAGAAGCTTCAATAATGGTTACAACAAGACCCTAATGACCTCTCTCTCTCTAGAGTTCTACGTGCGTTCTCCTTGACCGCTGCGGTCGCGGTGTGCAATGATCGAAAGCGCCGCGGAACGTATAACTCTGACCGTAGAACTCTAAACCGCTCGCTGTGGAATCGGCGCCTAAAAGCAATCTCAGAAACTCACAAAAACATAATATTCCGCACAACACAGGCACTAGAAACACGCTGCCTATTCAATTCACAATATAAGGAACAATCGTTACCCGAATACAAAATGTTTGATTGATTGCGATACATGTAACAATTGACAGCGACAGACATATTGTATTGTGCTGTTAGCAGTTTTATTTTTCCTACGTCCGTTATAGGGATATTTTGGTATATTGTAGATGAAAGGGATTGCTACAGCCGTCGCGCATGACGCACTTAAGTATCCGAGTCGGTCTGTAGCCAGCTGCCTACCTGGCACCCCCCGCGCCGAAACCACCACGTTTCATGGTAAACGTTGGTGGTATTCGCTCCCTCGCGTTTTCGTGAGGAGGGGACCGCTTCCCCCCACGAACCCTGGCGTCGAGCGATCAAACGCTCCGCCCCCACCGACTATACTGACGCTGTCACATCCGCGCGCGATGCGTCAACACCGCGTACGGAAGACGGACGGCTCCACGCCCGGCGTGTCCGAGCCTCCGCCACACCCCCCCCGCCGAGTGTTTCACTCACCCCCGGCGAGCCCCGAATACCAGCCTACTGCCTCCGCTTCAACAAGTGTGTCAGGCACGTACCACGCGCCCATCCAGCGTGCCCCTCGACCAACCCAGACGCCGCCCGACGTACCACCGATCCCTCTTATGGCGATCAGCGTGTGCACGCCGGTGCTTGAAAAAAGACGCCCCGCCAGTAGCAGGAACTCCTCTACGGACGCGCACGACGATAAGCGGGTATGCTTAAAGGCAACCCCCGACAGCAACTCGCCCGCTTTCTCCACTCCGCCGACATCGCCCGGACCTCCACCCGCGGCCAGCAGCCGGAGCCCGAAACCGAGTCAGAGCGAGAGGGGAAACCCCCCCCCAGCCTGTCTCCCCCCCGCCGACGCCCGACAAGAGAGAGAGGGACGATATTTATATCCGGTGCCCTCCTTTTCGCCAGCGACTGACAGCACCTCCTTTGCGGAGATTGCAAGTCGGCCGCCATCACCAATGTCGCCAGTGCACACCCCGTCCGCCGCAGGAGCGAGCGCATCAAACGCTACCGCACCAGGCAACAGGACGAATAAAACTCCGCCGAGCACGCACTTCCCGCCGCTAGTTGTCGAGCGCCTGCCCAACTGGGCGCACCATCTGCAGCAGCTGAAGACGCTACTCGGCCACACACCGAACGCGCGCCCCTATGGGAAAGGGGTGCGATTCATGCCGCTCGGGGACCTGGAGTATCGAACTACATACAGGTACCTCGACAACTTAGGCAAATCAGAGCGAGTAGCCTGGTTTGCCTACTCGCTGCCGGCTTCTGTCGACGTGAAGGTGGCCATTAGGGGCCTCCCCATCGACACGCCCCCCGAAGACATCCACAAGGAACTCAGTGACCTTGGTTTTTCCCCCGGGTATATCAAAGAGATCCGGGGGCGCAGAGGACGGCCTGGCTGCATATATTTTGTGCAGCTACGCCGCCCAGCCAACATCCGGGACCTCTTCAATATCACAGAGTTGTCCTGCATGCCAGGGGTCACCATTGAAGCGTGGCGGGGCAAGAGCGGGCCGGCACAATGCCACCGCTGCCAACTGTTCCGCCACAGCTCACACCACTGCCACCGACCAATAGCCTGCGTCCGGTGCGGCGAGGGACACTTCGCGAAGGAGTGCCCCCGCCCCCTAGAAGAGCCCGCCACCTGCGCTAACTGCAGCGGGCCCCACCCTGCCAACAAAACGGCGTGCCCCGTCAGGAGACGAGAGGCGCGCAACCTGAAGGCAGGCACAGTTGCCCTAACGAGGGCGCCCCGTCGGACGCCGAGAGCGGCGGCAACAAACGCCGCCGCTCCCTCCACAACTGAAGCCCGCCCCCCGCACCTAGCCGGGAAAAAGCGGCGGCGCCGTGGCAGGCGCCGCGGCAAGAAGGCCCCGGTGGAGGCAGCGCAAGCGCCCCCCGCGGCCCCGCAGAAACCGGCCCCCCAGAGGGCCCCCAAGTCCGCGCCAGCCGCGCCCCCCCCCGCACCCGCGGGGTTGAGGGCACGGCCTCCGCGGGCCACAGCCCCGCCGACAGCGGCCCCCCAGAGCACCAAAGCGGTCATCGAGTCCGCCCTGGTAGTCCTGGGCGAGGTCCTTGAGGCCATCCGCGCCGGCGACGACCCAGTGCCGACGATCCTGAAGGGGATCGCCTCTCTCGCCTCCTTGGCGAGCAGCCTGCCCCTCGAGCGTGCGGCCCCATCCACATCCGAGCCATAATCAAGCAAGCCAAACACAGCAAGTAAGACCTGCTGCCACCGCTGTCGATCGCTGGCTGGGCCTCCCCAACGGGTCTCACCCGGCCGGCTAGATCACGCGGTGGCAAGAAGATGAACAACGCGCATCCAACGAGTCGAAGACAGAAGTCAAGACGAACCCAAGGCCCCGCGTGTTCTTTAGCACGCGGCGAAAGATACCTCAACCAAGGGACCAACAATCCCGCAATTGATTCCCGCCCTGCAAGGGGTTGAGAAGCTTACTACGAAATGTAGATGAAAATATTGTTGGAGAACTATAGTGTGCATATATAAAGAAGGACTTCATCATTTAGATGTATTATTAGAGTTCTGAACCTCAAAAGGAAAAAAGGAATCCTTATAGGATCACTCATGTATTTGTCTGTCTGTCCGTCGATTTGCTTCGAATCTGCTGGACCGAATAAATTTGGTACACATATGAATTTCTGTGACCCAAACACGGACTATAATATCGTACATAAATTAATTTGGAATATGGGGGTCACTTTTGGGGCAAAATTGGAAAATAAAAAAAAAACTTGTGACAATTTCAAATGAAATGGCTTGTTGTGAAGGTCTCAATTTTTTTAAATTTATTTTTAAATTTATTTAAGAAACTAGATGAAAATTGAAACTCCTTAACTACCGGCCCAACTTAAAAAAAAAATACAGTATTATAGTTTTTTACTAACTAACTTACAGAAAAACCTATAAGAAGTTTATAATGTTCAAACAAAATGGTAAATCTGGCAATAATGTGTAAAAACTACATTTACAGTTGGAATGTATGGGACAACATGTTTTTCAACTACAATGTTAAGTTTGTACGGAATCCTCTCCACGCGGGTTCAACTCGCACTTATCTGGTTTTTTAGGAATAACATTATAACACACAAGTTTTTGCCCCGCCTTCCGGAGTGATCAGACTGTTATTCTAGATTATAATCTACCCGCATGCCAAACATCATGATCGGTGGTATCAATTCATCATTACCATGGCACTACTGTAAAACTGTGTACCAAACAATGTATACTGATGGTAAGTGGTTACTATAGCTGTATGGATGCTTGAAAAACCCGGGGTACCGACGCGTTACCAACCCTTCTTCATACCCCACGCAGGAATACAATAGTGAGTTATTTGGGTGCGGTATTCTGTAAGGTGGAGGTACCTTCTTCTCCAGTAGAGCTGCTCTATCAACCAGAACGCCTCTACCTCTCTCTTCATTAGCGACAGCTTGAAATAAACGACGTACAAAACCAAATATAATTTGTTCCTAAAAAATTCATGCTTTTTCTTATAAAATCTGTTCTACACATTATAAGAAGAATTAATAACCATTTTTTTGTATTATATTTAACTAATTGTCCCACGCGGTTTCACCCGCATTCCCGAGGGATCGTATGATTTCCCGGGATAAAAAGTATCCTATGTATCAATCAAGAACATATTCTATCTGTGTGCCAAATTTCGTCCAAATCCGTTCAGTAGTTTTTGTGTGAAAGAGTAACAAAGATACATCCATACTCATAAACTTTCGCATTTATAATTATATTTTTTATCAGTGGTATCAATTCATCATTACCATGGCACTACTGTAAAACTGTGTACCAAACAAGCATGCGGTACTGTTACCGTACCCTATACACACCGTGGCCCGATTCTCGTAATACGAAACGATCCAAATGTCGCTAGAGTTTAGAAATCATCCAACTCAACATCAGTTCTAATTTCGTATTCCCGTGCTACTTCAATCGAACGATAACTCAATAGGATTGAAACTCAACGACAAGCAAGCAATTACCTAACTACGCATGTGGGCAAAAAAATAATTGCCATATTAATCCTAATTGATTTACCGATAAACCTTTATTTGAGAAAATAATATTAAATCGTAACTTTTTCGATTAACGAGTTCGATTTAATTACCGGAATACGCTTGCAACGACACGTTACTCGAACTTCGATAGGATCGTTCTTCAACCGTGCATAATGTGTTACGAGAATACGTAAAGCAGTTTAGATTGCAATTCAATTGTAAAATCGTTTAGAAGTTGTTGACGTTTTGTTACGAGAATCAGGCTACAGGGGTATCACTCACTCGTTGCCGATCACTACAAAATATCTTTACATATTTCTGGAAGAACTCCATGCTGTAGTCCCTTGGGACAACCACGACGGGATTAAAGTGCTATTGCTCTAATAAAATTCAATTTATAAAATAATGAAAAGCATAAAAGCCAAGTCCAAGCCGCGCAAAATGGACATAATAAATCCTAATTTACGAATCAAAGGCGGCCATTTTATTTTTATGTATAATAGATTTAGGTCGTTTACTCGTTAAATTTAATGCCTATCAAATTGTATTGTTTTAAGAGATGGTCGAGCATTTATGTTGAGCAACAATATTTTGATTTATTGTTAGTGATAGCATTAAAATGATTTGTTTTATTTTTATAATAGAGCACTAGCTGTACCTCGCGGTTTTTATCGCGTTCCTAGGATTAAATGTACCCTATGCATATAGACATGGTCATCATGGTCGGTACCTGGATGGGTGACCGCCTAGTGGTATTTCAAATCGAGCGTTTCCGTGCTTTGGAAGGCACGTAAAGCCGTTGGTCCCGGTTATTACTTAATTGTGATAGTCGTTAAGCTAGTTGGAGGCCTACTAGGCGGCTTGAAAACTTCAACAGTAGGTTGACCACTAGCCTACCTCCACCGATCCGCAGTAGGCTAGCGTGGTGGAGTATCTGCCCATTCCCTTTCACCCTAATTTGTTTGCTCATTACTGGGACATTATAGGCTGATGATGATGATGATGACGATGATGACGATGATGACGATGCATACAGTTAGAATATTAATAAAGTGACTGTACTAGAGTACGTGCCATGAGTAGGGCTACGGGCAAAATGCCTTGAAATGAACTGCGCGTACAGTTTGAACGATTAAAATACGTATAATGAAAGCCAATTTCTCGTATTCGAAATGTTGCATACAGATAAATTATGTTCAGGGGCCCAATTCTCACCCAATCGAAACTGATCGCTCGATCGAAAAAAGCACGAGTTCTTTTTACGAACTTTTACGAACGTTACGTTATTCTGGCAATTTCAAGGCCGGCATATTTAGAAGGGAAACCAGTCAGCTAGAGCGTTGATTGGTCGGGACAGTTCGAATTGACTCCGCCCCTCGAAATTTTACAGTCGAATAGGACTCGAACCGTAAGTTCGATTCGAAGGCTAGTTCGAGGGAAGTGAGAATTGGGCCCCTGGATTAACACAGGATACTTTAAGAAAAAATTATGATCCTCGGGATCGTGGATAAAACCGCGGGAAACAGCTTGTAATGTTATAAACGCGAAAGTTTGCGAGAATGGATGTATGGATATTTTTTACTCTCACGCTAAAACTATTGAACGGATTTGGATGAAATTTGGCACACAGGTAGAATATATGCAGGACTTTTTATCCTGGAATAACCATAGGTGAAACAGCAGAGCGCAAACGAGTAGGGACTATTTTGAAACCATTACTTCTTACCGTTAATTACTTTTTTTCTTTATACGACTATGCCCGTCTGATGGTAAGCGGTTACCCCTATGGATACTTTTGAAGCCACGGGGGTGTTGCATTATAAGGAACACCTGCAATACCCGGATTATCACACGCGTTACCCAACCTTTTCTCCTCCTTAATAAGCTCTGGCAACCTTACTCACGCGCGGGAACACAACATTGTTATTTGGCTGCGGTATTCTTTAAGGAGTATTTTCTCAATCGAGCTGCTATTTGAGCAAAAAATTTTTCCCGAAATTCAATCCCTTTGGGGGAAGGGTAAAGTAAAAGAGCACCTACTACCGACTAGACCTACTACTATACCTACTACTATATTTACAGGATGTTGTTTTGGCCGGCGACAAGCGACCCAGGAGTGGTAGTACAAAAAATATCTTTCCCAAAAATGGACTTAATTCCATTAAATACTGAGAAATACCTTATTCAATTTGAAATAAAATTACCGCAAAGTATGGTCACTCGGCATGTGCACAGACTAGAGCTAGGCGCAAGCCGCCATCGTCCCACCCCTTTACTCCCTCGCACTCCCGTTGAGTATTACGTCTACACTTTAGCTTATTACATGATTTTCCAAATACTTTTATTTTATTTTTATTATTAAAAAAAAAAGTATTATTTTTATATTTTTTTAGCACCAGTATCATTTGTATTATCGACCATGAGTCGCTCGTCGCAGACCAAAACAACGACCTGTATACTGTTCTCAACAAAGTTCCTATATACCTACTATTCCAATAACATAACATCATATAAATAGATCGCATTTACACATTTCTGAGAAACATTTCCGAACATGTCCGTGGACTATAGGAACTGTTTTCGACAATCGCGAGTAATTTTGGTACTAAGTTTCCGTAACGTTATTTCTTCGACGTGTGGTGCGAGTGATGAGATGAAGCAAGAAATTATTATATAGTTAGGCTTTCGTATTTCAATTTAAAATGTTGATAAATTTACTGCATGTGTGTCTGTATGTTTGTTGGAATGACAAAGGTCGTTTGTCTATATCCCATTCCTTGAAAAAATCACAGCGGGTTTTGTAGTAAATTTCACAATATTTGGAATATATTTTTTTACTATTGAAATGGCTGCTAGTTAGTAAAAGGTCTTACAAAAACTATCTCAAAAATATCAAGATAGTTTTGTTCCTAGACGATGAAACTGAATAAAAATAATCGACGCTTAGGCCATGTATGTAAGATCGAAAGATGTTTTACACAATAATTTAGAAAAAAATCTTTTAAAATATTACACTAAATTCTATTCTCTTGCAACAAAGTTCAATAAAAAGTGAATTATTAGCGATTTGACATCTATAATGTAAATTCTATACTAATACTAAAATGTATGTGATTGCCCAGACATGATATTAGTCAAACAAGCCTAAACCACCATAAATCGCCAATCCCTCATCCCGTTTCCCAAACACACATCTGGACCTCACCCTGAGGCTGCTATTACACTATATGTCCAAAACACTAAAATGCACTTAGGGCGCTCTCAGGGCATGCTGTATTTTGTTGCCAACATCAACAAGGGCACAACATTGCTAATATAGTTGGGAGACTGATTCAAATACGAAATGAGGGTTTAGAATTAAGATAAGCTTCTTATCTAAGTTAAAAAAAGAAAGAGCTCAGAGGTCAGTGACTAGCTATCCGCCCCTAGTTTCACCCCCGAGATCCCTTCAGGGATAAAATTAAAACCCTTCTATGTAGTATTTCTACGACTTTCTACACACACATCTGACATCTGTCAAGTCAGGATCAGAAGATGGATAAGAGAGTCAAGAGAGAAAATGTGAGTGAAACTTTAAAAATACGTTTCTTGTATGAGCCCCTTGAATTTTTAGCTTTATTTCATTTTTATTATTTCTTGTTATACCGGCAATAGAAATACATTTGCTGTGAAAATTTCAGCTGTCTACCTATTACGGTTCTTGAGATACAGCCCAATGACAGATAGACGGACGGACGGACAGTGGAGGCTTAGCAATAGAGGTTAGCCGTTGGGAACCCTTTGGGTACAGAACCAACGGAACGTGGTTTTCCCAACGGAGTACAGCATGGGGTTCTTCAAAAGGGGTGTGAAGAGATTTCTTTAGGGTCGGCTACGCGCGCGTGATGCCCCTGTTTCGCAAGCGTCCATAGGTACGGTAATCACTTACCATCAGGCGGGCCGTATGTTTGTTTGCCACCTAAGTGGTATAAAAAAAATAACCCTAAAAACTAATTTTAAAATGAAAAATAAAAAGAAAATATTCCACATTTAACACAGCTCTTTACTACGGCAGATTTTATCGTTCTTTACACTTTCAATAATCTTTACGCGACAAAAATCTTCAAAAACACCGTAAGGC